>JBAIZL010000003.1:124229898-124337398 GCA_036971475.1 Prosapia bicincta | reverse complement strand
TTGCACCATAAAACGAGGTTCATTGTACTAGTGAGAAACAAGAGTATTCAAAATCGTGCTGCGCTCTACGAGAAATTTACGAACTAGATACAGAGTATTATCTTTCTTTATAAGCAGTATTGCTGTACAAAGAGTTTTAGCAAACTTCACTCTTTATACGGGAAAACATTGGTAATCATTTAAACTAAATTTGTTAATTTGCAAAATGGTATTATTAAAAAATATGTTCTAATAAAAAATAAAGAGTATTTACTGCAAACATTGTTTGATTTGCGGCTAGATCATATCAACACATTTATATAGCTTTCTAAGAGTAAAATGTTGTAATCGATTTATATAGTCATTAATTAGCAAAATTGTCTTTAATTTAAAGATCTTATAACAAAAACAGTTCATTTGAAAATTATATAGACTATTAGAAAACTGAACGATAGTCCTGACAGAGTGTAATATGATAATAAAATTAATATTAAAAATAAAACTACAACCATCTATCTGAAATATTTAATATTACGTTTTTGATTTTTTCATCGCCTCTTAAAAAGAATCCAAGAAATGAAAGATTCTTAGTAAAAACGTGGGGGATAAATCAGCGTTATGTAGGAAAATCAGAAGTATCATTTGACAGCTGAGTAATGCTATATTTTTTTTAAAAATTACCCAATATGGCTGTATTTAGAGGAGTTATGGTCTTTATAGATCTTTAAATTTCGTTAATACTACTATTAATTTATATTTATTCTTTCTTCAATTGTCAACCAAATTATTTGTGCTAATTAGGAGACTATTTTTGTGGGTGAAAAATATAGTTTGTGTTTTTGTATAAAAACAATAGACTAAATACACAAAAGGACTCCACCACAACCCGAACAGGAAGATATATTTTACCCGGAGCCTAGAATTTAACAAAGACAAACCTATACATCTGGTTCTCATTCTCGGTTGCAGCTATTAAACGTCAACTAAATCGACATTTACACAGATCAACATACTACTTTATTAATCCTTTCCCAAAGAGCAAGTACGTTTGTTTATTCACATGCCCTAGTAAAATAATAACATGAAACTTGTATAGACAACTATACAATGCATATATATATATATATATATATATATATATATATATATATAGATAATGAATAAAACTATTTCTAATACAAGAACTGTTTTTATTCTATATTTTTCAAAGGTTTTCTCCAATAAAATAATTACAAGTAACTTTAGGCCACCATAACAAAACAAACATTTAAATAATATTTGTAAACATTTTGTTTTTCCTGAAGATGCTAATGCCTATTTTAATAATGCCTAAGCTTTAATTAATACATAATTAACCAAAATGTTTGTATTTGAAATATTTTTATTAAATATGAATATATATACACAAATACATACATATTATATATATATATATATATATATATATATATATATATATATATATATATATAATACATACATATTATATATATATATATATATTTGTGTGTGTTTGTGTGTGTGTGTGAGTGTGTATGTGTGTATGTGTGCGTGTGTATGTGTGTGTGTGTGTGTGTGTGTGTGTGTGTGTGTGTGTGTGTGTGTGTGTGTGTGTGTGTGTGTGTGTGAGTGTGAGTGTGTGTGTGTGTGTGTGTGTTGTGTGTGTGTGTGTGTGTGTGTGTGTTGTGTGTGTGTGTGTGTGTGTGTGTGTGTGTATGTGTGTGTGTGTGTGTGTGTGTGTGTGTGTGTGTGTGTGTGTGTCTATGTGTGTGTGTGTGTGTGTGTGTATTTAAATCTGTTTAGAGACACCAGATACAACAACAGAAAGTTTGATTATGCGATTTCGATTGCCTAGATCCTTTATGGAGGGAATAGACAAAGAGTGTGAAATTTTAAAAAGTGAAAATTCGAAGCAACATTCGGACTAGACATGTAATACCAGAAATTTAAAGGATGAGAGAAACTTAAGGGTTATGAGTTTAGTTATTTTGGAAGAAGAGTGCATGAGTGTAAAGCTCAAAAGATTAGTAGGCTCATAAAGCATAGCATATATGGCATATATTAAAGAGAATAATTATACAAATACTTTATGCTCTCAGGGTTACGTACAGTCTACAACCTTAAGTTTGTTTCAGAGGGTTGACAAGTTAGATAACTCATTACTTGTTAATTAATGGAATGTTATAAAACCCAAGACAGTTAATTGGTTTTATATACATTGAAGGATAAATTTAGGGAGTAATTAGAAACCTCAAGGTAGAAGAGATTCTATACAACACCTCCTACCATTTTGCCAAATACAACTAAAAGGGAATAGAACTCACAGCTGGAGAACCTTGAAAAAGTGAAGAGAAAGCACCAAGAGGAGTTTTTGTTGTAAACAAGAACTATTAACAAATCTAACTACAATTCCTTAACACTCAATTTATAGTTTTAGGAATGTAATTAAATAAATCCAATAAATCACAGATTCACTAAATCAACTGATTGTTAATGATAATTAAAATTGTTAAATATTCTTTTGATTGCTCCAGTGTTCACATCAACGAGCATTATACAACGGTCCAGAAAGGTATTTTAAACATAAAATGTAAAATTGATTTACGTGTGAAGAAATTTTGTAAAAAAAACTTATTCAAATAGTCTTGTAATCATATCATATTACTGTTAGAAAAACGAACAGGGGCTGAATTATTATAGAATACTCTTCGAAACTCGTTTAATAATAATAATTTCCAATATAATAACAAACTGTTTAATAATACTGACGCAGAATTGTTTATGTAATAAATAACAAGTAGATATGTGTTTATTTTGTAAATAGTTAGGCCTTTGATCTGTGCCTGTTGCTATACATTTTATTTTTTCATGTAAATTATTAATAAAATTGAAAATCCCTTACGTTATAGTATATTAAAATATCAAAAATTGTATTTTCATTTTGCATAGAATAAAAACACATACACAAACAGACATATATATATATATATATATATATATATATATATATATATATATACACCCCTATATAAACGTACACATACACACACACTCAGTCTTTATATAATTGACATTAGGTATAAGGTTTTTATATTTTATAATCCAAATAATGAAACAAATTTTAGTGCTGTCTTAAAATTAGTGTATTTTAAATTGTTGTATTCCGTTTACTTCTTCGAGGAAGTCCCCTGATTTATTAAATGCTATACTTAAATATTTCACATACGTAATGAAGTTTATATATGAAAATAAGAGTCCTAATAATGAATACTAAGTAAATAATAAAACTATTGTCACGCTAGTCAATTTTCATAGTCCCAATATTGTACAGAGTCAAATCTAAGACAACGCATTTTGACCAAAGGGTTGTTAAAAAAAAAGCTTCGTCTTAGTAAGCAGTGACGTCACTTGCAACATTAACAACACGTTTATGTAAAATTTTCAATAAAATACGGCGAGATGTAGTCCATCTAGTAATGGAATATTAGAGTAAAGAGCAGCTATTGTTTAGTGTTATCCGGACATGTAAGCGGGTTTAGCAATAGTATATACATAATCAGTTAAATGTAACAATAGGAGTGGAAGTGGAGTGCTCTGTTGATATAATCTCTGCTGCTGATCGAATAAGGAAATAAAACGTAGGTTTTCATTTGGATTTATTTATATGCTAAATTGGTAATATTACTTAGAACGTGACAAACATCACCTAAACGATACATCACTGTAGAGATGTATGACACTATTCATTACACTACGGATGCATTATACATCATCTAAATGATGAACCATTCTACGGATGTATGACAATATTCATCATATTATGGATGTGTCAAACATCACTTAAAAGATACATCACTCTACGAATGTATGACACTATTCATTACACTACGGAGGCATTATACATCACCTAAAGAATGCATCACTTTACAGATGTATGACACTATTCATTACACTTAAGTTGTATCATACATCACCTAAAGGCTACAATCACACTACCGATGTTTGAGATAACGCACCACACTACGTATGTATCAAACATCACCTAAAGGATGCATCACACTACGGATGTTTGAGATAACGCACCACACTACGTATGTATCAAACATTACCTACGGGATACATCACTCTACGAATGTATGACACTATTCATTACACTACGGAGGCATTATACATCACCTAAAGAATGCATCACTTTACAGATGTATGACACTATTCATTACACTTAGGTTGTATCATACATCACCAAAAGGCTACAATCACACTACCGATGTTTGAGATAACGCACCACACTACGTATGTATCAAACATCACCTAAAGGATGCATCACACTACGGATGTTTGAGATAACGCACCACACTACGTATGTATCAAACATCACCTAAAGGATGCATCACACTACGGATGTTTGAGATAACGCACCACACTACGTATGTATCAAACATCACCTAAAGGATGCATCACACTACGGATGTTTGAGATAACGCACCACACTACGTATGTATCAAACATCACCTAAAGGATGCATCACACTACGGATGTTTGAGATAACGCACCACACTACGTATGTATCAAACATCACCTAAAGGATGCATCACACTACGGATGTTTGAGATAACGCACCACACTACGTATGTATCAAACATCACCTATAGGATACAAGAATCTATGGATATATATAACACCTCGTAGCATACGTTTAATGCATGAAGATTCGAACACAAAAGCTAACTAGTAATATTGATCGGTACTAACATAGAATAAAGAAAAGAACAAAAATGTGGTTTCTAGGTTCTAGCATATTTTTCTGCAAATTCATATTCAAGTAACACTAAACTAAATCCCATTAAAAAACTCTCTTCAGAAAAATCGGTCTCTGTACTAAAATTCGCGAATTTTCAACTTTTATGTTAAGAGGGAAATAATTTTAAATTAGTCCAATTACGTGTTTGAAAATGAAAGGAGTTGGTGGGAACTCCAACTGATATCCAGTTTAGATATTTAGTTAGAGGAAATAACTAGATAAGTATACAATTCATCTAAAGAGTTTTAGTTATTAAAAGTTTTAGTTATTTGAATCGTCACACTCTGTTTGTTTTATTAACTGGGTAACCGTTGAGAGTAACTAGAACTTAAATTGAGATGATTGTCTATGTTTATTATCAACACAATAAGCAGGAAAATAGAAAGGAAAAGAATCCCTGTTAAGTTAAAATTATCTTACCGTATTATAAGGAAAATAGAGGGGAAAGAAAAGAAGAGAAAGGGAATCTACAACAAATTAAAACTCCCTAGAACTCTTATTGGTACATGAAGGGATAAGAGAGGGAAATCAAGAGAGTGGATTAATGAAAGAGAAAGAAAGAGATAGTAAGAAACAATGAGCGACAGAAAAATAGTTAGAAAGGACCAGGAATAAATTTAATACTCTGTGAATTGTTTTGAATAATAGGAGAATCATATATATATATATATATATATATATATATATATATATATATATATATATATATATATATATATATATACATATATAAATATATATATATATATATATTTATATATAAAGAACAAAAGTCAAAATACAAATACAAGAATTATATTTGAATTTACAATATCTCAATTGTAAATTCAAATATAATTCTTGTATTTGTATTTTGACTTTTGTTCTTTATTAATACACAAGAAAACATATTGCGATATTTATATTTATATATATATATATATATATATATATATATATATATATATATATATACATATATATATATATATATATATATATTTATATATATAATATAAATTTATATAAATTTATATTTATATTTATATAAATTTATATAAATATAATATATATTTATATATATTTATATATATTTATATATATATATATATATATATATATATATATATATATATATAGAGAGAGAGAGAGAGAGAGAGAGAGAGAGAGAGAGAGAGAGAGAGGTAGAGAGAGAGAGAAAGAGAGAGAGAGAGAGATGGTTAGATAGATAGATACACAGACAGATAGTAATATATACAGATATAGATAAATGATTTAATAGGTAGATAGATAGATATGTATAAATAGATAGATAGATAGATGGTTATATTTATATTTGTATATATAGAGAGATAAATATGTAAACTCTTTATATTTAATAAATAATAATAGCAATTATATTTACATATTAATAATAATGTAATATATGTATTAGGAGATAACTGTGTTTTCGTGTAATTAGTAGTTATTAAGTACTACTTGGAAAGTGTAACATTGAATGCCATTTGTAGTCTATTTAAAAAGTAATAAATTCTTTCTCCTTTTTGCAGTTTAAAAAGGAAGAAAGCTGTCGCAGGGTGGGCCGTTTTGTGAGGTCGAAATTAATTAAAACCCTAATTTCATGGGGGGGAGAGTACTTTTTGACAAGAAATTGAATGGTACAATTCATAATGATGCGTAAATGAAGATGAGTTATTAACAAGACAATACACATATCGAATTACCGTTAGTTAAAAAACAAAAGAAAATGAGTTTTGGACCTCACTTTAACACACTTTATCAAAGGATAATATTTCGATATTTAAGTTGAACGTAAAACATAAGGTAATTGCGTAACGTGATCAACAGTGCCAAGCATAAACAGTATTGTCGAGATGTTCAAGGAAAGCTACATGACGAATGGCACACGCTACGAAATGATTTCATAATTTGTCAGAGCGGGGAGAAAAATGTTACTTTAATGGCGACGGGTGAACACTTGTTGAAGCGTTAGCGACGCTGGTTGCTTTATGATTAGGTCCCGACTGATCCCTGTATCTAGCGGAAGCATTTAGATATTCTCAACGTCGGGTGTAATTATATTCCTGCTTGTTAAAACCCCATCTATTACGTACTTTCCTAGTAAAATTAACAATTAATGTAAATGTTATAGAGAGGATAGCCTCCTCTCTTTTCGGCCGATCCTTGTGCCCTACAAGGTTCGGTGCTCGTCAGTTCTACTCAAGCTGTCAATCGAACGACATCCCTCCCGTTTCGTAACGTGACGTAGTTTCGTAAGCTCTAAGCCAGACTCAGTTTCAGACGCATTTTTTCCGTTACGGTCGGTGTAGCGTAGTTTTCTTTCGTCTCTCTCCCGTTACGCTACGTGACGCAGTTTTCTTTCATATTTCTCCTGTTACGTTACATGACGCAGTTTTACTTCGTTTTCCCTTTCTGGCGAAGACATTATTAGCCTGTAACAGTACTATTTTGAATTATATGTGAACTTTTTTGTTTAGTTAGGTATGTTTAGTGCGCGAACAGGGTACACCCAAAATTCGTCGTAACCCATCTAAAAGACGCCAGTAAACAGGACGTTTCGAAATTTAAGTATGTGCACTTTTATGTTCAACATTTATTGTGTATTGTAAATATATATATGGCAACATTTGTGCTTTTACTGCTACCAGAAATTCAGTATGAATTTATGTCAATGGTCTTCCGGAAAATCTAATTGAAATCATACATTCCGTTACATATTTTCGTACGACTTCCGGAATGCGTTACTCCACCTTCACGTGAAACTATGCGACATAGCAGAGGTGTTTGAGACTGACGTTTCTTCGTTTACATCCCAATTATTTTACGCAATTGTTAGGTAATTTCCCAAAGTTTAGAGATTCCCAAAGAGATTGAGAAAATATAGGTTCTGTGCTTCTCCATTTGGTCGAAGAACAAATTAATAGTTACGTCAAAGATGGTATCACCTTCACGTCACTAATCATGTCAACGTAATTATTGTATTTTACATTCCGGGACTATTATTTATGAACAAAACATAAGCTTCATATTTTTCTCGTTAGGAAGATATAATCTAATAAAAGTGTGGTATTCTTTTTCAGAAATAATAATTTCTTGAATAAATGGATATTAAAAGTTCATTTGATTACTTCTCTTCATTCTTAGCCTTGCAAAACTGTTTACAGACATGTTATCCATATTGGGTATAAATATTTGAGAATTTCCAAATAGAGTGTAGCCATTTCTTAAGAACCCAGTTCTTCTACGACAATTTTATTTGCATATTACCAATTACTTCGGACGGAAAATAAAACAAAATTGTTTCAAAAGATTTCTAAGTAGAACAAAATTTTCAAATGGCATTTTAAGGAAAGTGAAGTCTTTTTCTCAAATCATTTAATGAAAATTGGTAATAAAAATAAATAAAATAGTTCAGGAAATAATGAAAAAAATTGTACACCTTAAAAAACATAGTAATACACTTTACACAACAGTATATTTAATTGCTTATACAGATAATTTATTTAAGGGGCAACAATTGTAATTTTATCGACTTCGGATATTCAAACACTGAGTTATATATTAAAGCGTGTGTGTGTGTGTGTCCCGTCCCTGTAAATCTTACGTACCATGTAGTGTGGGAACATCAACTTACATGGTATCCATCATACGTCCAAGATCCAAACTTCATAAAACACGTCTGTTCGTCGAACGGGAAATATTCCACATCAATCTCGCAAAAAGACTTGTAGATTGCGGGAGGCTTCCAGATCACTTTGCCGTTATGGTGCAGGATGGCCTTGGTCATAATGGTGACCTCATAGTTGCCGTCGGCACTGAAACATGACAGTTTTCAAATTTATTATTTTTTTAAATATGACCGTCTATTTATAATAATTGTTTAGTATAATTTGTGTTTCTTTCTTTCTTCTTATGTGTATTTTATGCTACTTTTTATTTATATTGATATTTTACTAGACTTTACATATATTTAATTTTCTTTAATTCCACTGTTCAATTTTTTTTATTGTTGCATTTTCCGTCTATGAAAACTTTGTATTTTATAACTAGACTACCTAAAGATAAATATAGGTAACACACTGAATACTCTTGATTGCTATAAAACTATTACCTAGCCTAGATAGAGTCCAAGTGACATTGTAAGTAATTAAAGGAACAAAATTGTTTTACTGTACTTCTTTTTACACAATTATTTGTACATGTCAATAAATGTGAGCCTTAAAAATAACAAAATTTACAGTTTGTAAAGGGAATTACAGCGATAAACGTTAGTTAATTTCAATAAATCACGAACCACCAATTATAGTGCATAATATTTGTAAAATATTAAATACCAGGAACGTTTCTGAATTTAATAAATATATGTCATTTTACATTACAGTAAAATACATAATATAAAATATTAGATTTATGTCGCAGAACAACCACTTTATACCACTATATAGATCTTTTTACAAGTGTCCATCATGATTGGTTCATTACTAAAATTCAAATGAAATTTTAAAAATTAAATTATAGAAATGGAAGGTCGTTTGAGATACTACTACATATAATCAATTCGAATTACATTGCTGATCAGATAATAAACATTTTCATTATTATTTTAATTCGTATTCTAGGCCTATCCTTATTGCACTTCAATTATGTTTTTTCATAAATTGATATTTCATTTGTTATATAATTTAATTTGTGATGATATTTAGTTTTATTAAATTTTGTAGTTGGTTCATAATCATATTGTGTACTTAGCTACACAAAAATATGAGTTAAACTTTGCTCTTTGTTTGATTTATATAACCTTGATTCCTTATATTTGGATATAAACTTGTATAGCCTTGATTTATATATCTTTAAAAAACTAACGAGATTTCATTTAATATTTTATTCCAGATACAATAAATTCTTTAATTATTGTTAATAACAAAGATATTTATTACAAATAAAAAAAAGTTTCTTATCTCGCTTTCATTTAAAAAGATAATATTATAATAAAACAGGTGAAGATATTATTGTTATGCTTCAAAGATACTAAATAATTGCTAAAAGCTTTGATATTATATATTGAGCAGAACTGGTCAATATTGGTATTTTTAAACTTCTGATATTAAAAATAGACTCAATGTTGAGAAAAATATTTCTAAACCCATTTTATTGGTTTTTCATTACACAATTTTAAAATATTTTAATATTTTTAAACCCCCCCAAACAAATTTAGAATGAACTATTACTTATGGCAAAACCAATATGGAAAACATTGATTAAAGAATATTGTGAAAAACAGTGACTAACATCAGACTCTTATACCTGATTTTAATTTCAAAATACTTAAACGAAAATAGTAAGTATTTTGTAATATGATAAAATATTATAAAATGTATTTTTTCCAAAATCTAATGTAAAAATAATATTTTTATGAAATATGCTTCGCGTGTTATCTCACTCTGGGTTTGCGTGGCAAACTCTCTATTTATTCGTAAAGATAATGCATGGTGTAGTATCACGCGACGCCAGTAGATGGCAGCAAACTCTTTAGAAGGAAGAAATATATTTAATAAAAATCCTGCATGCACGTATCAACAAGCATATCCACTCCCACAACCTTCTGAGGCTAGAGGACAAAACACTCGGCCACGCATGAGCTGATGAGAGGGGTGGAACATGAAACGAAGACGTTCAACAATTAATTACTGCTTGACTGGGGTAGTCTTCCTGGACCTTGAAAAGGCCTTTGACCGGGTCTGGCACAACGGGATCTTATTGAAACTACGACACTATGGCTTTCCAGACGGGCTTATACACCTAGTTCATATCTGTCTAACCGCTACTTTAGGGTTGATGTAGACCAATCTCAATATACACTATGGTCTATACGGGCCGGACTCACTCGGGGCTCAATTATTAGGTCCGTAATGTTTAGCTTCTACAATGACGACATACCGACAACACTCTAGACACAAGTGGCCATATTTGCAGGTGACACCGAGTTATCCGCTCAGTCATGGCAACCTTATGTAATACACTTTAAGTTACAGAACCACCTTACAGTACTAGAACCATGCCTGAGCTACTGGAGAGTTAAGTGAAACGTGGCTCTGCTTCTCTCCAAATGTAGGACACACAAATTCAACACACCACTAAAACTATTAGGAGAGGATATTCGGTGGAGGAACCAGGTCAAATATCTGGGAGTTATACTCGACAAACGCCTGACCTGGGACTCTCACATTGTAAACACGTTAAAGAAAGCAAAAATTAGATTAACACAAATATATCTTATGCTCAACAGAACAAGCCCACTTGCACTACGGGCGGTTATTACTATATATTGTATCCCCCCGATATTTTGTAAATGTGGTCATGGTGTGATTTAACTTATTAAAAAAAAAGCTTTAATAACCTTTATCCACTACCTTTATTCTTTATACTTACAGAGACTCTCAGGGTCAATTGTTTGTTTAAACAAATGTATCTTACTATTAACAGAGGCAGACTGGCTGTCTGTTTAATAGCTCAAACAAAGACAGGTTCATTGAAAATCTCGTTTATGTTTATAAAAAGATTTAATTTCGAAAGCAATTCAATAATAAAGACAATACATTTTATATCAAAATTTACTTTTTACTCGTACAAGTTTATACTTTACAAATTTAAATTACATAAGTTTACACCTTTCAGAAAGGTTTCCAGACAAACTAGGTTTACTTCATTCTGTTATTTTACATTTACTGATTTTATCGAAACCAAATTATCCAAAAATTAAAATTTAAACATACCCTTGCCAACCACTTAGGCTACACTTACGTAGCTTTGTTAAAACATTTAATAATCAACCTGAGTTTACTTGTATAACGTAATTAAATTTTAAAAAACAATAAACTAAACCTAACTAAAGCCACTAATAAAACATTTCCCGTAGTTATAAAATTTTGAAATTACATTTATTAAAATTTTAGCAAATTTTTGAAGATAGCAAGCCCATATAGATCCTCCCTCTAAGATGCGTCGCGAGAGATGAGCTAACACTTATTCCCACGGGAACTAACACATGATTCATATCCGCACAATTGTGCAATCAGAAACTTGCTGGGAACTTCCTACTAGCTCTGTCGATGAAACAGACATTTCAAAAAAAAAAACATTTCTTTCAAGCAAACCCGATTCTAAATTAACAATACAACAAATATTCATGTTTTATACTGAATTAGAAACAGGAATGTTTCAGCATGTTACAAAACGTATCTATGCTGCCCAGCATATTAGCATACGCATCACCCGTCTGGGACTATGCAGGCAACTCACGCACACTCAGACTCCAGTTATTCCAAAACAAGGTTTTGCGAATAATCACTAAGGAGCCTAGATGTACAAGGTTAACACTGCTTCACACTGACTTGAAAGTGCTTTTCATCAAACAACACCTCCTATCCTTAGCAACATGGTTCTACAAACAGGCTCATGCACATACAACATCCACACTAATTTCATCACTGGTTAGATATGACCCAGACCTCGACAAACGCACAGACGGCCGATGTACCTACTGACAGCCTAGCTCTAACCCTAATGCAAAAAATTAATATATACATACTAATAGATTCTGCTTCACAGTTATGTTCCAGGTAACGCAGGGGCACACCCCCAGGATCGCAGCTTAGCCCCAACGGTGGTACTAATTTGATTGCATGCAGTAGAAGGCAGTAGAAGAAGAGGTGCTTGTAATTCCTGCGATAGACTCACTAACAAGGTATTTGTAAGGTAATACCCCTTCTTATCCCTTGCATAAGGTGATCTAAGCCCCCAGGGTTCCTGCAAGATTTGTCGCGGGATTTTTCTTGGCAGGGTTGCTTTCTTGCTCTTTCACGCTCTTAGCGCGACACTTACCGTACTGTTTCATTTTACTATCTCATGATTTTTCATGGAAAGAGCTTACGAGCTTGGTACATGGGCAATCAATCCCATTTCCATCACTCACGTTAGGGATACTAACCGAATGCGCATATGAGACGGAGATAGAGGTTGGCTGCCACGAGGGCTGAGCGGGTTTTTGGTTCCCAGACCCGGGTAAAAAAAAAAATGATTTATATTTAATATAGTGTTAATTTTCTACTTTCCCATGTAAAGAATATCAAAGACATTTTAGTGATAACAAAAGTTTACAAAATAATCGTATACAATAACTAATAATAAAAACAAATTTATAATACTGATACTTTTTAAAGATTCATATAGATCAAATATTAATCAAGTTCAAGTTCAGGATAAATATAAAGCATTTTATTCGAAGTCACAACTCGGAGTGCCACAATAAGGACTGACCGATCCAAAGAATAAAAAGAAAAATTGTAGTTCATAAAAGGTGTTGAAGTCCGTTAACTGCAAGATTGAGTTGAGGGCTCGTAAAAATATTTTGTTTAGGGTAGGTGAATAAAAGGTCTATCGTAATGACCTTTGTAAAGTGTATCACCGCCGAACATTCAGGAAGCAGCCCTGAAGTGTTCACTTACCCAGAGAGTCGTCGTTTACATAGAAGGAAAAGATATCATTAAGTATCGTGAAGGGTAATTTTGCATGATTAAAAAAACCACACACGTACACAGGTAGAGGTCTTCTGTTTGTTTTGTTTTAAATTCATTGGATTTACAGAATTTAAATCGTAATACATTTTATTTTCCCAGAATTTTAAATCTATACATATGAAATACTTAGGTTTAAAAACTTGTAGAATTTGCCATGGGCAAATCTTCATACAACGATTAAGAAAAGTATTTATTTCTACAAAAAACTCATTTACGAAGCCACTTTGACTATAACTCTGCCATTTGTTACAATCTGAGCAAACTGGAGAAAGGTAAAATAATATTAAAAATTAATATAATGTAGAAATACAATTATAACGTTTTGAACGAAATTATTACTATTGTTTATTATTATAATACTTTGTTGAAGCAATCAAAAAGTTGTAAACTTGCAGGCTGTGTTTTTAATTTATTTTGTTTACCGTTTAACAAACGGTATATTTTAGACAAATAATTTAAGGTGGACTAAATACATTTTATTATATCATTCTCTTTGGCATACTCGGCGCCATAGTTCCATTTTGCAGTATTTAAAGAAAGGGAAAGGTTTACTAAGGATATTTAAACATTAACTTAACATTAACTTATAGTAATATTCTTTATCGACTACAAATTATTTTAA
Source organism: Prosapia bicincta (assembly GCA_036971475.1). Taxonomy (NCBI): domain Eukaryota; kingdom Metazoa; phylum Arthropoda; class Insecta; order Hemiptera; family Cercopidae; genus Prosapia; species Prosapia bicincta. The sequence goes on along the minus strand of JBAIZL010000003.1, from coordinate 124,323,420 downwards.
TTACTGTAATTAATCTAATAAATAAATAATTATTTAAAACATAATGAATATTTATTAAAGGAATATCAGTGTGCTCATTCTGGTTTAAAATTGTTACATAACAGAAGAAAACAGAAGTAATGTGTCACTATAAAATTGTACAACACCATTGGCTCAATATATTGACAGTTCAATAAAGAAAGTCTTTGTAAGAAAAGAAAAGCGTTAAAAAGATCTGTTGGGATATCCCGAAAGAAAGGACAATGAATGTAGTAGAGACGTAATGGAAACGTAAGAGAAATATTAAGAAAAAGAACAAAGAAAAATACTAATATACAAAGCTTCAACATAACATGAATTTCATATTATTAGGCTGTCACTTCATAGCAAAAGCAGGACGTCCTAATCCAAATGAGGAGAATGAGTGAAATGGTAACGAAAGAATGAAGTGTGTCACAAGAATATTAGAAAGAATGGATCAAGCGGAAAATGGCATTGGAAAGATAAGGGAAGTCGATCTAAAATTAATTAAATATTAACAATAAATAACTAGTTGTCTATAAATGTTGAAGCTAGATAGACATGACAACATTGATAAATACTGAGAGAAAAAAGTAGTTTAACATTTTTATTTTATTTATGTTTATTAATTTTAAAAGATGTGATAGAATTGGAGAAAAATATCAAAGAAACCCTTTAGGGAAATTCGGTGCCATGACATGTTTGGAACTAAGGCTAATAAGAGAGGACAAATATTTTTTACTTGTTGTACAGCACTATGTCGGGAAGCCAGATGTGTTCTGAAGGGACGTGCAAAGTGTCGACTCCGCCGTATTCCTCTGGGTTCCACTTTAGTTTGTAGTCGTTCCATTCCTGAAAGAAAAAAGATACACGGTAAGAGATTTAAATGGTGAGAGATATTAAAAATTTATATCGTAGTTAAGTATTTTATTTTGTTAGCAAATAGTAATAAAACTGGAAAAATAAGAATAACAAAGATTTATTCTTAAAACGAAAACTACGAAAACGTTTAAACGTTGCTCTATTTACATCTGTAACCACATGGCTATAAATCTGCTACCTCGCGGATATTACATCTGAAACCTCATCGGTTTATTTCTGTAGCTACACGGATTTATCTGCAGCCTTATTAATTTATCAGATCAAATAAAAATTAACATTTGTAACCAGATGATTATACCATCCTACTGTGACTACATGAATTTATCTGTCCTCACACGGCGTTTACATGTGCAACTACGGGTCTGTATGTCTGTAGCCACATTAAAAAAGTTTACTTATCTAGACACACGTTTTTATCAATAGAACACGAATTTATCTGTCCCTACACGGATTTACATATGTAACTACGCGTATTCATGTATGTAACCACACAGAGAAGATTTACTTCTCTAGACACGCGTCTTTATCAGTAGAACACGAATTTATCGGTAACCACACGAATGTATCTGTCCCACATGAATTTACATTTGCATCTACGGGTATTTATGTATGTAACCATACAGAGAAGATTATTTCTCTCGACACCCTTCTTTATCTGTAGAGCGCGAATTTATCGGTAACCAGATGGATTTGATGTTTAGATACACGGATTTATCAGATCTCACTGATTTTCCTCTGCCACCACATGAATTTACTTCTGTAGACCCGCGAATTTATCAGTAGCTAACGAATTGATCTTTAACTATATATAGAACTATAATAAATCCTAAACACACACTGATTTATATTTGATTTATCTTTGAACTAAAGGATAGACATTTTTAACCAAACGTTTATACGTCTGCAACTACGTGGATTTACGTCTGTAACCACATTGATATACTTCGGTAGGCAAACGAATTTATCTGTTACACGCGGATGTACCTGTAACCACACGGATTCATTCTTTACGTACACGAATTTATCCTACCTCAGAGACTTACATCTCTAACCACGTGGATATATGTCTGTAATGGGTTTATTTTAGCAGCCACACGGATTTACAATACCACATGAATTTAAACTTTAAACTCAAGGACTTCACTGTAATCACACTATTATTTCGCAACCCTAAAAGATTTGTGCAACCATAGAGATGTATCTTTTATTACACGGTTATATCTGGAAATACGAAAAATATAACCTTACGCTTAAAATCCTTGAACTAAACTCATCAGTAACAACACAAATTTTACATTTCTATTCAGACGGTTATACATCTATAACCACACGAGCTTACAGGAGCCTACACGAGCTTACATCTGTAACTGCACATACTTTACTGTAACCACACTAAAATCATCACCGTTTTATCTGTAAATATAAGGATCTATCTGTTTTAACACAGATTTATTTGTAAATACAATAACTTTAAGTTTCTAACAAAATGGTTTTGCCCCTGTAATCACGGATTTACATTTGTAACTTCACAGATTTATCTCCAATCATACGGAATTATTGTAACCCCACATATATATGTTTAACCACATGGATTTACGTTTGTTACCACCCGGATATTTATCTGTAACTACCCGGATTTCCATCAGTAACAAAACGTATTTAATTCTAATCACACGATTTTATATGTGACTATTCGTTTTACATCTGTAACCACGTGGATTGTATTTGTAACTACACGAATTTACATCTTTAACAACATGTATCTAATTATGGAATAAAGGTGTAATACCTACCTCCTTTTAAAATATCAAAACCCGTAATTTTTACTTATTTTTCGTCTGGCCTTCTAAACAACACCCCTGTACAATTGCCTACAAATAGACCTTCCCTTACCCGAATGTTTTTGTCGGAGTTATTTCAATTGGAATTTGCTAAGCCTTATACAACTGGCATAGGCTATTAGACTGAGTATTTTTGCTGTAATGGTCTTCCTATCTGTCGAAACAATTGCATTTTGTTAAAGTCTTCAGTAGTAAAAGAACAAACATAATAGATTCATTTTAAATATATTTTTTCATTCTTTACGTCGTTAATATTTATTTCAGAATTTTCAACGTTTTTTCGAACAAATACGCCCAATAAACTCAATACTTATTACGATCAGGTGTCGGGTCTGATGCGCTAGGAACATTCACCCCTTGTAAACTTTGTCGTCCCAAATTAAAGCCACCCCTAATCGTACCCTTGTAATCTGTCTGTCAAAACTTGTTGAGTGTCGAAGAGGGAATGTAGAAAGTTCGATGCCGGGTGACTTATAGAATCACTTGGCACTCAGCAAAGGCCGAATCCGTACCAAAGTATTTATAAATGCAGTTTCTTGTGGCTCAAATGTTTAGTCTTCAATTCTAAAAATTTGATTCATTTTACCTTTGAAACGTGCTATATCCAGTATATAATTTTAGAGTGGTTGTTAGATGAAATCAACATGAAATTGAAAATTTCGTTTAAAATTTATTAATTAATTTGGAATAGCTTTTAATTTAATAATAATTTCTGGATTGAATTAATAATAACGCTCTTGTTCATTACAAGTATTATAGTCGATAGCAATTATCGATATGGCTTCTTAAATTATTATTAAAAATAGTTTGTTCAATTCTATTACAGTATATTTCTTTACTTTGACCAAGGGGGTTTTAGGTTTACATGATACTTAAATATATAATAAAACTGGATGTGAGTATTACCTGTGTTAAATTAAGTTGTAGCAGAGAAACTAGTTACTATCTGTGTGCTGGATGCCATGTGTGATTGTGTTTCTAATGAATTGTGACGTCTGCGTCAAATTGGTTGTGTTTACATCTGTTTTTACACATTGTGATTTTTGTCAGTGTTATTCCTGACATTATGATGTTTAATTGGAAGGTTACTCGTTTCCCCCTATATTTCGATGCACGTTAACATAAATACATGAAAATAAAATAAAAACATACACAAAACTCACAAATTAATCATTTATTTCTCATACGCGTTTCAATGACCAAGTCGTCATCATCAGTGAGTGTTACTACTATAAACTCTAACTTACAACTAATTTGTAAGTTGAGTTTTGAAGTTGTAAGTTAGAGTTTATAGTAGTAACACTCACTGATGATGATGACTTGGTCATTGAAAAGCATATGAGAAATAAATGATTAATTTGTGAGTTTTGTGTATGTTTATATTTATTTTTAACATAACCTCACAAGCTAAGCTCAAAGAATATTTGTATAAATACATGAACATTTCCTAAATTTTGTTACCCTTACTTTATTGATAATTAGGCACCTACTTGCAGAATGTATAATATATATATATATATATATATATATATATATATATATATATATATATATATATATATATATCGTAATATGTATTCTTGTGTATTAATAAAGAACTAAGTCAAAATACCAATACATGAATTATAATTGAATTTACAATTCATTTTAAAGCTTTTCATTGGTTAACAGTACCAACATCATCAGGAAAATTAAACAATTAAAATTAACATATGTGCAAATTAGATCAAATACATAGCTATGCTAAATCAATTACAATGTTGTTAAGCTTTTATTTTGCTGCCCAAACATTACAAACACTGAATATATTATTAAATTTAGATTTTCCTTGTATTTGTTCATTTATCAACTCATTATTAGTATTATATTTATGTATTTCTAAAGATTCATAAATATTGATACATATATGTATGTATGTGTGTGTGTGTTGTGTGTGTGTGTGTTGTGTGTGTGTGTGTGTGTGTGTGTGTGTGTGTGTATGTGTGTGTGTGTGTGGAATTAGGCATTTACACACTCACACGCACGTCTCGATTACGTCCAACGTAAACAAAATGACAAGATGATACACTTAAATCATCAAATACAAGTAAAAATAAACCTTTCTAATGTAAAACGTAAACATTTCAAAACTATGGTTACTTACTTCTCAAGAAAAAGTTTAAATGCTTTACTACGATTTTGTCGAAAAATTCCCAACATTATGTGTATTAGAGATTTATATTCAGCCCTGTTGTAGGGTCTATTTCAATGAAACAACCCTGCAAAAACGCCGTATGGTTTTCCTTCAACCCCTAGCATGAAAGGTGATTCATCCTTCCTCCTTAATCATGTCAATAAATCGCCTATCCTTCTTTAATCGGTAACGCGACTGCTGGGGAAGAGGCTATTCAATGCTGCACCACCCTATGTAGTCAGGGATGTGATCCAACTTACAAAGTTAGGTTTTTAACCAACAAATAAGAACAGGAGAAATAATTATTACTTATACTAACTATTATCTTGTGGTTGACAAAGTAGGTACACTTCAGAAAGCAGTAGCTTCATAGTAGTTGGGCGTTGAAATTACTCAAGTAAATCCATTTCATAGGATTTGAGCTAGACATAGCTTAATCGTGTATTTTGATTTTATTACTTCAAATAGTTTAATTATTTGAGGAGTACTCTTACTGAAGTCATGTAATAATTTCCGTCGTTAGAATATAGCCAAACCCAAAATCTATCCTACAATGTATGTAATTAATTAAAAGATTAAAATCAAAACACTTTACTTCCTAAAAACAAGTCATACTTTGTAATTTTGACATGTCAGTTATGTTCATGCCTGAAGAGGAATATTTGATATTCAACCCTTGTATAACTGGAACTAAAGTACGGTTAATTAGATACATTTTAGATACATTTATTTCTAGAGTTTCTTTAAAATAATCCAACCATACAACGAAATGAAGTGTCTTGAATTGAGTATTGATTATATTTATTAAAGCACTTCCGAAACAAACTGAAGAGTATCATTTAAGAACCACGAAGTTCTATTTTTCACAACACCAGATGTTTAATAAATAGATTAAAACTTTTTTTAAATTAGTAACAACTTGCCAATCTACTCATGATTTATGAAATACTCGTAATCTCCATACACTTTCTAAGTGTCTTAGTGTTTTATTACACTATACTTTTAAATTGAATATAATTTGTGTACTATAAAGTAAAATGAATAGACACAAATAGACTCTATTCAAGAAGCCTCTACTTTACTTTCAAATCATTCCGCAGCAAAAAGTAGTACTATATTATTATCAATATAATTTAGTACTTGTATACACGCACTTTATATCTAGCAAAACATTTGTCCTTGAATGTAGATTTTTTTATTTAATGGTATAATGTGGACTAATTGGAAAAATATTGTTTCTTCATTTACATATTTGTATACAATTTTTTTTCAGGGGCACTGTCTTATCCACTCGTTAATACGTTTACTTAATGCGGTCAGTAACAGATCAAAATCCAAGATTGGTAGAGTAAAACAATGCGTCACAGATTGGACAATTATTATAAGCCATAGTAAAAATCTGAAAAAGGTGCATTCGTTGCAGTTTGAGGTCGTTTGCCGACGGAAATGATGAAACAGTTAGATGTTTGTTTACAAAATCCTGTAGTGATGTTACACTCTTTATTAGAGTTCATTTTTACAACTGTTAGATAAGGACAAACATTTGAAATAAGTGGAAACACACGATCAGGACCTTTGGACCTGACAGATTCAGCCTTCTGTCGATGAGTCTGCACTGGCAGATGAAGGTGAAGGTAGTTGAACGTGATAGATAAACTTAGAAGTATTTATTGTTACTATTAGGACATTTATTGCTAAAAAGTTTTATTCCATAGACTTCAATTACATTTTTTACATTTAGAAGAAATTTTCACACCCTCCAGTTCTACTAAAGAATGTGCGAAAATATAGATGCAGTAATTATACAAAGCAAACAAGTTGTTTGTTTGCGAAAAATAATAAAACTAATAATAAAAAAACAATAATAAGGATAAAATAATTGTATGGAATAACATGGGATAAATTTAAAGCTTTCTGACTAAACACAAAGAGATTTCGGTGATTCTACAGTTCTTGTGCAGTTCATCTACAGTGATTCTTTAATGATCCATAGAGTGCCCGGTTTGTTGGCATGTGGCTCCTCAATCAGGAATTTTCTTCAGGGTCATTTTTATATTTTATTCAACTGTTTTAGTTATTTGGGCATTAAACACCGTAAACCTCGAGATGTAAAACAACATTGAAATATTGTTTTTTATTATTACACATATTACACCCCTTGAGAAACGTCTAGCTGTTGGAAACAACTATTTTTAAATCATTAAAATATAACAAACAGGGTGAGGTCATAAGGAAACCTTTATTTAGTAACGTGATGAACAAAATAATTATATTTATTATTTAATTCAATTTTGTAACCAATAGAATAAAATATACGATTGAATTTTAAATATTGATAAATTTCGTTTATTGTTATTACAATGTAATAAATATTTATTACATACAATTGTACATCAGGAATACAATTTTATAAAATAAAAATCATTTCAAAATTTCTTCATTGCTCTAAATTCTTTTCTTTTATATAAATTATATTATTATCTAATTAATTCTACATGTTTATAACATTTCTACAAGTTTATATTGTTTGTTCATGAATATGTTTTGCCTACGTGTCTATATTTCTTCTACATATTTATCTTATTTCATAACGTTTATATTGGTTAGTCTTGTTTATACTGTTTCTACATGTTTACTTTGTGTCTATGTTTACATTGTTTCTATAAGCTTATATTTTTTCACATACTTATATTGTTGTTTAAAGTTTGTATTTTTCTACAAGTTTACATTGTTTCTAGTGGTATATCTTTTTTCACTTATTTATATTTTTTCTGTATTTCTATATTGTACACTGTTTCTACATTCTCTCATTGTTTATAATGTTTACATTGTTTCTACATATTTGTATTTTATCTACAAGTTTGTCTTATTTCTACATCTTTATACCCTTTCTAGATGTCGTTATATATATTTATATTGTTTCTAGCTGTTTATTATGTGTCTACATGTTTACATTGATTCACCATGTATGTGTTCTCTGGACAGGTGGTCCCTGAACACATTAAGTGTGTTGCTAACCACTGCCTTATCTCTTCAGCTACCACCTGATATTTACAATACACGTAAAAATGTCATTGGAAAAAAGAAATATATAATAAAACGAAAATTTTATCATGACGTATTAAATCACGTGACTCACAATACCAATCCTGGTTAAAAGACATTTACAACGGGCATGCAATTTCATCAAGATTTTAGGAGATACACTGACAGATCCAGTGGGACAAGTGGGGAGTGGCTGCTCAAGGGCGAGGGTGTGTGACTACAAAGCTCAAAGGCATAAATCACAATGCAGTTTTAAGGAAAACCTTTTCACAAAGTTTTGTGAATGTCTCGCGTAATTGGTGCAGCCAATTATTTATGAAACAAGAATAATGACATTTTTACTGATAACAATAAATTATCAAATGTTCTTTTTTTGTTAGAAATAAAGTATAAATACCAACAGGTTTACTCGAAGATTATGTTTAGATGGTGTTCCTCAATTATAAACCTACAGAATCTAATAAGATATGCAGTAAGGGAATCAGGAAATGATATAAATAACGGATGAGTTTGATATCGAGCTGAAACTTTTACATACCAGTGAAAATATAAAATTAGACACCAAAAACTGCTTTAACATTTGGGTGTCAATACATACATACACACACACACACACACACACACACACACACACACACACACACACACACACACACACACACACGCACGCACACACACACACACACACATTTATATATATATATATATATATATATATATATATATATATAATTATTGAAAATATGCGCTAGCGTGTGAGTGTGTTTTGTGTGTGTGTGTGTGTGTGTGTGTGTATGTGTGTGTGTGTGTGTGTGTGTGTGTGTGTGTGTGTGTGTGTGTGTGTGTGTGTGTGTGTGTTTTGTGTGTTTCTCACTATACTATGTATCAGTGTTATAAATCAGAATCCGATGATCTATACATCCTTTCTTTTTCAATTTCCGGAGCCGTATTTTTTTTCGTCAAATATGGAATCTTTAAATATTGTACAATCCTAGCGTAGGTAATAGGGATTTTAATTAGACTCTAACGGACAAAGGGAAAGCTATTTTAATTATTATCTCGTAACAAGGCATTGCCCTTAAGTAATCTGTCACTTCCGCTTTTAACTTGATCACAATATTTTCTAAATCTTTCATACAATCTACCAACACTTCTTAATCGTACTTCTGAATACTGCCAAACATTGTCGGAAGGATATATGATTTCTGTATACTTGATACAATAAACAAACTTGATAGCTCCAAATAGCCTTTTCTGAAAGACGCGCCTAAACATAAAATACGTAGCTGAATGTATTAAGCGTCAAGTATTTCACCGGAAATGCCAAAGACACTTCCCAAGTAACAGCTCTGTCACAAATAAGTTACATCTGGTGTTTAACTGCCGCTACAGTAAATTTCGCCTCGACGTTACACTTTATTTTCTATCCGCTCATTTTACCTGTGTTTTAATTCTGGTTCAAGTTTTTATTGATAACTTTTAGTATAACCGATTCCAGCCGTGAAGGAGGATAGCATCCATAGTGCTAAGTGCTAAGTTTGTAGGGGTTTTTCAAGTCCTTTAAAAGTGTAATGTGTTCGTAGACGGAGGAACCTGATACGGTTAGGCAGCCAATGCATTTGTTGAACAAATAGACCGCTCAAGCAGAATCCAAACTGACATAAACACATTAACCGTCGCTACTTATCGTGTATCAATGTGTTAAAGTAACAACACAAAACATTAACATGTATTCACAAAATTGGGTAACATATTTCTGTAATTTTGAAAGAACAGTTTAAGAGACAATTTTATATGTGAAGTGTTTTCTCTGGCAACGTATGTACTTTATTCGAGTCACCGTGTAAAATTGTTGAAATATTTAATGTAATTTTAAGCTACTTTGTTTTGAAACGTATTTAATTTATGTGTTACAATATCAAAGTGTACAACCACAAAATTCTATTTTGTTTAACCATAAAACAATTTTTTTTTAATAAGTACTAAATAGTCATAAGTAATGGGGGTACACTTTATTCAAAATTGAATAGAAATTTACACGGCAATAAGCTAGCCGAAGAGGACAAACACCTTTACATTGTAAGAAATCGCAAGTACTGTAACTGTGCAACTTATATAAAGAAGTCGTAAAGACTAAACCTGAAAAGAAAAGATGTTTTTTAGTTATAAATTGAAATAGTAAACGAGGTGAAATCATTTAATTATAGATATTACGTAATTAAAAATGAATTATTATTTATTTATCAATATAAACATGAAATTTACAAGAGATCTGTGAAGTTTTATATCTACACATTTAATTACTTCCTGTTACATTTTAATTCCACCACAAATATAATCTATAAATTCTGTACCAGAATTGCAATATAAATTTGACATTTTAGAGTTTTGTTTAACTTTAAAAACGCTAGTGATACTTGGGAAGAATTACTAGCATCTTCAAGATTTAACCTGTACCCTTTACTAAATAAAGGGATCTAAATATCGCATTGAAATATCATCAGAAAACTACTAGTGATACTTGATCACTATTACTTGATTTTTTCTTTATTTTGAACTACTATTCTACCCTATACACTTTACGTGTAGAAATATGCAAACATTTGCCTACAGTAGAAGTAGGCCTAAGCTTAGTCAGAATAAATGTTTCAGGGAATGTCTACATCATTAACTCTCTAAGCAGATTTTGTCATTTAGACATAAAGTAAATGGTTCTATATGAAAATATTTACCTAATAATATAGGTTGAATCAACTCCTAGCCACCGAGTACTATCTAATGTCTTGTTCTTCTGTATATTTTTATTTTAGTCTAGGCCATAAAACACTGGATAAAATGTAGTTCTGGTATCAATATTTTTACTGACTGGATCTTGTATATTAAATATTATAAACGTTTTATCAAAAGAACAATTTTCAACCATCATTGTTTGAAGTTTTACTTTTGAATTTTATGTTCGGTGAAACTTAAATAATGGATTTAACTTTATTTTAAGACCATCCGATCTTTAAATTCTGTAAATTTGTCAAGACACTGATGAAGATTACCACAAAAGTTTTGTTTCATTAAATTTTACAAATTTTCAAAATTTAAAGTTCGGATAGGCATGAACTAAAGTTAAGTGAATATATAAAGTTTTATCTGAACTGCATTGTCATCATCGAGCGACAACAGAAAACTCAATAAAGTCAGTTGTATTAACGCTCGACGTGATACCAGCTATCAGCCTTTGTAGGACTCTGGAAGTGATTGCGAAAAGGATAGAAGTGTATGGTTAAAAATGTTAATATTGTTTATGAAATGTTAACACACACACACACACACACACACACACACACACACACACACACACACACACACACACACACACACACAGCGTTCCCAGGTATTTTCTATCGCGTAATATGGCTCAACAGTTTTTTCAAACCTAACCTTGGCCTTCGTTTCAAGAAGTACTTCCAATAATTAATTATAATTAAATATTACTGCGTCCATTAACTTACGTCAAGTAATTGCAACTGTTTTTGTGATTGTTGATTGAGTGTTGTCTGATTATTCAAGAGTCAATTAGACCTAGGTAGTCACAGAAGAAAACACTTCATAGCTTAGTGAATAAATAACAATTTTTAATGTTCGATTATATTTGTAAACGGAAAATCAAATATTTTGTGCAGGGAAAAATACAAAACACGGGAAGGGTTATAAATATGAAATGACAGAATCAGTTTTCATTTGTAACTGTGTATTAACAATTTTACCAATACTATGTTTTGCTTTTGCGAAAGTTTTATGTGTCTATTTTTGGAAGATACGCCCTATTCAATGTAAACAGGGAGTGTTCCCTTAACAATAACAATAGTTACCCCTTCTCGCCCATGGTTGGAACCTTTGTAAGTGTATAGAGTATGAGGTACAAAGAACCAAAAATATTCACGCCTTAAGTGTCGTAAAATTGGGTGTGATAATGAACAGGAGTAGGTACGAAAGCCTTATATAGTTTTTCTATTCTCTTTTGATTAGGGTTTATATCTTTGTTTGGAGTATAAAAACATATTTGTATATTATGCAAAAATTTATTTTTAGCTATTAAACCTAACATCTCTTTGTTTGTCACTGGATTTCAAAACCATTGATGTCTTTTACGGTCAAGTTAAATAGTTCAGATATTATTCGGCTCAGCAATGTACTACATAGTCTATTTCGTGCTATTGACGGTATCATTTCATTTGGTGTTTTATCCGTGCAAGATATTTTGTAAATCTTTGTAAAGTTTTGTAAAAACACAGAATGTGTCTACAACACATATAAATGTAGATGGTACAAAAACCACATATAACAATAAAATGTAGGGCTATATGGTTGGATTTCTACCTCTGTTCCACCCTACATTTCTCATGTATAATTGAAACGAGCTGTTTGTATTAGTGAAACTTTTTTTTTTAAATATGAGTCTCATTAAAGTCTCTAGATAAATACTAGATATAGTTCACCTTGCCCTTGTAAAAATTATGTGACTCTGACAACTTGAATTATGTTATTATTAATTCTACACCAATGAGGAGAAAAAGTAGAGTAGATTGAGAAGCTAGTCTTTTTTTTCTACTCTTTATTATTCGTCAGTTACAAACAAATAAATAACTGCACACAACCGCACAAAACAACATAATTTTCGTCATATTCATTTTAACGACTTACGTCATCATCATCATCATCATCAGTGACACTACGACTAATTTACAGTGTTGCAGTTGTAAATTTGTAGTAATGTCGCTAATGAACTTTACATAAGTCAATGGAACGCGTATAACAATAAAGTAAATTGTTTTGTAAGTTCGTGTACAGCTATTTATATGTTTATAACGTTAATCACAAGCCAGCTCAATGTTTACTTACAAGAAGTTATGTAATAATATAATCCAAAAATTGGTTGGAAATTTTTGTCATAGAACAAATGGTCATGTTATATGATATGGATCAATTCAAATGTACAATAATTTTATTATGAAAATGAAGCTCGATTCATGTATAATAGTGGTTTCTGTTACTGCTAATATGCATATCATCATATATTTATAAGCGTTTCTGGTTTAAAATAAAAATAAAATGTGCATTTAGTTATTGGAAGTTCACAGCAGCAGAAATTAAATGGTATAAAAAAGATTATAAGGCAATTATTAATTAATCTTTAGTTGGTACTTTAACAAAAAGATTAAAATTCCGGTTTTGAAAATTGATTAAATATGGTACTATAATGTAGTAACTATGGTTTAGTATAATGTAAGGAAGGGTCGAATAAAACTATTCGCTGCCAGAAAGGAAATGCGGAAAACAATATGCCATTGAATTTGGAAGTCTTTCTCTGAACACTTTGTTCTCTCTAATCTCGTAAAAGTTAAAATGATGAAGAGAAACAAAACTCGCAATAAGTCAAATTATTAAATACACTATTCAGATAGTTAACAATTTGTTTTTCGTAACGTCAAAGATTCTCATGTAAGGTTTGTTAACTGAATATTGAATCCCTTCCTCTTCTTATAACTTAACATTTCATGTTAAGAAATTATTAAGGTTATCGTGTGGAAAGGCATACGTGCGTGGGGGTCGGGTGGAGCGTATCTGTACGTATGTGGCTCCCTATAAACGGGACGTCCGGGCAAATGTGACAGTGTATCGAGGCGGCTCAAAAAAAAAGGTGCAAGTTCTAGCACTTAAGATTGTTATCTGCCCGGCTCTCGCCCTGCCCTTTCCTTGCGGGCGGCAACCAAGAAGCACACCACCAACAAGGTTCATGGTCTGGATGGGTACATAAACCCCCCGATCTGAAGTTGTTATGCGATCCGTGCCGATGAAGATTCATGATCTTCAGGGTAAAGAGGGTCTTTAACGGAGCCTGAGAGGTACCTGGCACCACCCCTGAGTATTTAAATCGCCATTCCACCGTAAGCTGGGGTCTGCGGTACCGGACCTTTCTTCCCAGCTGTTTGTGGGAGTATACATGTTAGACTACAATAAAACTATATTACTGGTCAGGCCCTAGGACCTACAGACGAATCTGCCCCAATGGAGGTAGCTTCAGCCCCCGTAGAGACAGAAGGAAGGTACGGAGGCATTAGGAAGAATGAGTGGGGCACAAAGGAGGCACTCTGGCTTGCCTACTATGAAAAAGCAAAGAAGGCGGAGGCGGAGAGCAAAGAACCACCACCACCTCCCTTGAGGAAACACCGGTCCAGGAAATGGAAGGGTTTGATGGAGGTTGAGGCTAAAACCCTATCGTCCCAAAAGCCAGTGGATCTGGTAAGATCCATATACGACAGGAGAAAAAGGGAAAAGAAAGGAAAGACATACTTCTCAACCTAGTCCAGAGTCGGAGTTCAAGAGGAATAGACAAGGATCTAGGCCTGTGTGGTCGGGAGGGCTATTTTTCTCGTCGGTTTCCGCCAACCTACCCAGGGTACTAGTGACCTTTGGGGATAGTATAGGCGTGAGGATTGAAATGGTGGAGTTCGACCACAATAAGGACACTGTCATGGATCGAATTCTGGACATTCCTAGTGGAGGTTTTGTTCCGCGGATCAGGAAAACGTACTTGAGGGATGGAGTCGCGCATTCATTTGTACTGAGGAAGAATCGGAAAAATAGTTCCGAGAAGTGATTCCGTTAGTTAAACTCAAGGACGGGACTCAGGCAAGGCTACACCTGATGAATTGATCAAAAGGGTGAGAGTGACAGTGCTTGTACCACAGCCAAAAAGGGAGGCCACTCAGTTGGTCAAACTCATGGGGATGCAAAACCCGGAAATTGACACTTCGAAGTGCAAGATCCTAAAGTTCATTGAGCGGGGACCTGCAAGTCTCCTCTGCATAGGATTGGGTGAGACATCAGCCAGACTTCTCAAGGCATGGGAAAACCTTCATTTGGAATGGAGAGGTCACATTTAGGGGGACCTCTATGGACCCGGAAGAGAAAGGCGAGAGGGAGAATCAGAAGTAGGCGTAGGGGTCAGTTGGATATGGCTAAACCTCAAGTAAGGATCCTGAAAATTAACTTGCACCCAGTAAAAGCGTCTCGGTGGTCCTAACCAGGTACTTAAATGGAAGGCACACACTAGTAGTGCTTGCACTGGTTCAAGAACTATAGCTGGTCCGGAACCGTATAAGGGGTCTGACTGCAGCCGGGCGCACCTAGGCAAGTAGGGAACATGAGGGACACAGGGCATGTATGATAGTCAGGGGACTATGAACTACGCTGATTCAATAGCTCACAAAGAGAAACCTTGCGGTGGTTACCTCCATTTCGAGGTAAGAGCGAGGTAAGTCGGAGCAGGTAGCTAATTGTGACCTTCACTTACTGTGCAAAAGACAAATTAGGAAGGTTTTAAATCCTCGGTGAGGAGGCGGATGTCAGACTTCCGTGGTAAGTATGGTACACCAAAAGAACTGGAGAATACTGCGATTTCCACGTCGTTTGAGGAAAATTACCCTCTCTCGCGGATAAACACTGGACGCGTAAGCCTATGTGGAACTGTGAGTTAGAAGCAAGAAGGAAAGAGACTAAGAGGCTCCTTAATAGAGTAAGGAAGAAGAATACGGTGGAGACCTGGCAACGCTATAAAGGCAGCCAGTGTCTTTATAAAAGTCTTTTAAAGGAAGTTAAACGTGCTGCTTGGGAAAAGTGTAGTTCAGAACTAGCACACTGAGAGACACTGCTAGACTGTTTAAAGTGTTAGCAGATGGACCTAGGAGAGCTTACGTTTGTCAAGAAGACTGATGGTAGCTTTACTGACACCCCGGAGAAAACCCTGCGTTTGATGATGAGGGACAGTTTTCCCAATATGAGACCTGTAGGGGACGGTGCTCAAAACCTCCGCCATACGGCGCTAAGGGCGGAATGGAATAAAGATGGGCAGGAGATCTCAACGCAAAAAGGTGAGAGATGCGATTTTGTCGATTAAGCATTTTAAATGGATTAGATTTGATAATACAGTATTACTCCAGCATTACTACAGAATTGCTTGCAGGAAATTAAAGGGCCATTGGTTACACGCCCTGACAGTGGCTGAAAACGAAGTTTATCTTTATCCCCAAACCGGGGAGGAAAGGTTATACTGAGGTAAAGGACTTCAGACCTATCAGCCCTACATCTTTCTTTTAAAAGACACTAGGAAGGCTGGTGGACCCCTATTTGAAGGATAGGGCTCTGAAGTAGTATCAGACTGAAGTAGGTCAGTGGAGACTGCGCAGTTGTCGGCTGTGGACTTCATTGAGGATCAGATCAACAACAAGAGGATGGCTTTTCTTGTTAAAAAAGGGATTTTAGAACTACCATTAGGCTGGTTATCAAGAAAGGAACTAAGGACAACGGGATTTCTGCCAAAATTAAAAATTGAGTTACGAGTTTCTTGAAAACCCGTATAAGGACTACATCCTGGATGGGATGCACGATAAGTGGGATGGCCTCGGAGGGTTCTCCGTAGGATATTATCTCCTCTGCTGTAGAGATTTTTCTCGGAGGGTCTACTAAGGATGCTCTGTGGAATGGGTGTTTAGGTGGTAGGATATGCGGTTAATATAGCTCTCTGGCTAGGGGGTATGTTGAAGAGGTCCTCAGAGACCTGCTTCAAGAGGGACTCAAGGTAACAGAAACATGGTATAGGGAAAATCACTATGCATTCGAGGAGAGAAATCTGTGGTCTTCATTTTCACTAGACGATATAAAACTAAATCGCTGGATATGAGGGAAATTTGTAATACCAACATAAGTGGGAGTTATTCTGAATAGCAAAGTACTCTTGCGTGAGCATTTGGGGGATAAGCGCAAAAAAGACATAGCTACGTTCTTACGTTCTGGAGATAGGCTTTAATGATGGGGTTTGGGTTCACGTCATATGATCTGGATTTATTCTGCCATTTTGCTGCCGAAATAGAAAGTATAAGAGTGCTGGCCGCGGGTAGGGGCTCTTGCTTAGAGGCAAAACAGCTATGAGGAAGAGCACGCCATGTGCGGCTATGAGAGTTATGTTGGGTTTTCCATCTTTGTTCTTCAAATTAGGATGGAGTTAATGAGCACTGCATACCGGCTAAGTTGTACCGGGCTGAGTGAGACAAGCAGCAAACGACATAAACAGCTGTTTGATGATTCAATAAAGGAGCTTAGGTTAGAGACTCAGGATAAGATACTGTCTCTTATGAGGCACAAAAGAATTGACAAAATCCATATTCCTGCCAGAGGCACGAGTTGAGTGTAGACCCAAACATGGTGAAATCTGATTCACGGATGGGTCAAAATATAAAGGATGGAGTGGGAGCCGGCTTTAGTGGTCCGAGACACCAAGACAGTCTGGTCTGTCTTCGCCTGAAAGACTAGAACTCTGTTTTCCAGGCAGCGGTTCTCGCGATCAAATTATGTGCTGAGAAAATTCGGATTTTCTCTGAAATTTAAGCGGCTCTGAATGCTTTAGGTAAGGCTAGTGCTTGCTGTGAACTGGTGACTGGGTCTACAGCTTCTCTAGCACAGGTGGGTAAGTATAAATCGCTCAACCTAACCTAAATTCCAGGACATTCTGGCTGGATAGGAAATGAAAGAGTTGACGCCTTAGCAAAACAAGGGTATATAACTCAAGGACCGTTGCTGAGGGCAGTGGACATACCGTCTCAGGAGGAGCGCAAGAGAATCACAGCACTTATAGACAGGACAGGTTGTGTAGGGAAGAATGAAATGCGACTTTGAGGTGCAAGAAATACAAGGTACTGTGTGGATACTCGAGAGACTTGCAGGGCAAAGAACTATTTTCCTTAGACCTCAACTTAGATTTACTGTAGAGCTGGTCACAGGCTATCCCACAGGGATCTGAGGGGGTTCCAATACAAAATTGAAAGATCTAGGTCTCTTGTGTGCAAGAGATGCGACGAAAACCAAAAGGAAACCCACCGAGTTTAATAAAATTATTAATAAGTAATAATATAGTGTATCCTAGCTGAAGTTATTTTGTAATTATTCCTGAGTTAATTGTATTTAGAATTCAATAAAACTGTTAGCTTTTATTCATGTAATTTACAAGGTGGAAAATTTTTAAAAAAGTCAGTCAAATAGTTTACTGGGATTAAAATAAGAACTATACGTCATCGTAACCAAATTCTTATATCTGTCAAAACCAAATAAACCTTCGTTTTAATATACACATCCCTTCCTAATACAGTACAACAAACCCTGGCCGGCTATCCTGCAGCCAGTGTTTAGGAGTATAGATACTGCAAAATCCTCGTGGGTTAAAATCCGTCTCTGATTCACCGAATGAAATTAATTTTGTTATTTATTATGTAGATTTTGTATGTAGACTCCTAAGTACTCTACAAAAAGATACTCATTTTAATTTAAAATCAAGCTAGATTGTTTTATTACTTTAAAATAAATACAAAAGTAAATTGATACTATAGTAGCATCATTTTGTAAATCATAATTTAAACAGAAATTAGTGGTTTGCAAAACTAAAACACAAAAAAAACTCAAAGAAATGAATTAATATATTTTGATACCAAGTTTTCATTTCAACATTCTCAACTTGCCTAGGATAATATTACCTAGACAGATGTAGATGAAATCTTACATCGTAAAGATTTCAAATTACACGGATTTCAGTATCAGAAGATGACGCGTAACAGATAAATCGATAGTACAACTTCCTTATATCTTAAAACATAAATTTTATTTTGTTTGGTCACGCGACTTGAACAAAATCTTCTTCCAACCTATTAGAGCCCAGCGTCTCTATAAACGATCCCCTGACCCTTTGCAACTGCGCCCTCGCGCCTTTATAAATTTACCAATAAATCATAATAATTCTGACAAAGAACAACACTAAATCAAACTACGCCAATACATCACATTTACCTTAAATCTTAATTAGATCCAGTAAATGATGTTGACTATAATTTATAAATTTGTTGTGTGTGATGTTTCGGTAGAAAACGTGAGAAGAAAAAATATTTTGTTCAAAAATATTCCACTTTATCAAACATTTTTAAAACTTATCAATCAGTATTCACATATAATAAAAAATAGTATATTTTTAAAATTCTATTTGTTAGCTTACTATAACTACCAGTTCACGGTTCCAATGTAACAAAATTTTTAAATTGCCTATATGTTGTTTTGTCAACATTAAATATAAATAGTAGTTCATTTTTACATTTGTTTCTTTAGCTTACTTTCTATACGGTTCATTGTTTAACTATTACAAACGACTTAAATTGCCTATACAGCGCCGTGTTTTGTCAACTTTAAATGTATATTTAACTTATATCATTTTTTTTCAAACTTACTTTCATTAACGGCTCAGTGTTAAGGTGTATCGAAATATTTTAAATTGCCTATACAGCACCGTGTTTTGTCAACTTTGAATGTATATTTAACTTATATCCTTTTTTTAAACTTTCTTTCGTTAACGGCTCAGTGTTGAAGTGATTCGAAATATTTTAAATTGTCTATACAGCTCGTTGTTTTGTCAACATTAAATATAAATAGTAGTTCATTTTTACATTTTTTTCTTTAGCGTACTTTCGATATGGTTCATTGTTTAACTAATACGAATGAGTTAAATGGCCTATACAGCGCCGTGCTTTGTCAACTTCAAATATATAGCCAAATTTTAAATTCTTTTCGTTAGCTTACTTTCGTTAATTCTAAATGCTTCAACTGTTGAGAAGGGATTGAAATTGCCTATACAACCCCGTATTTTGTAAACTTTAAATATATAGAAGTTCATTTTTACATAGTTTTCTTTAGTTTATTTTCCTTTTCTGTTTATGCCACTCTTTTGATTGTTACTATATTATAGTTTTATATTTTGTTATAGATGTTCTATTTTTTTAAAAAGGTGATTTAAAGGAAAATAAAAACATCGAAACATAAAAGATGTGCTTAAGCCTTTCTGTTTACTATTAGCAATTCTGTGATTACTTAACGTCCAATGTTAAACTTCTTCTGATATTAACAGAGAACTTTGAAAAAAATTACACCAACAAATTTAATAATCCTTCAAAATATACCAGAGGAAATGAACATTTGAGTCACGGTATTTCACAATAGATTCGTAAACTCCAACATCTCTGTTACTTCAAAGCTCGTATGTTGACTGAAAAGCGCCTGAGTACTTGCTTTTTATCTTTTCAAATGGAATCCCATTTCTTAGTTTCTCATCTAGTTCACCTAGGGTTATTCGTTTGTAAGTACGTTTTGTGCAAAGAGCGAGCTTTTATGCGAAATAATTTGCTTTATTTGTAAACTGTACACGTTCTGCAACTTGTGTACTTTATTTACTCCATATGGTTCGCTTTATTGATTAGCATTACTACATTCCGAATATATTTCATGTTGAAATGTTTTTACCGCATTGGGGCGAAAACTGTAAATTTGATGCTAGCTTTTTAATTATATTTTTTTGCAGATCATTATAATTTTAATTTTATTGAGTCAGTACGGTGTCTGAAGACTGCTTCACTACTCTGTTCCTGTGAATGTGTATTGTTTTTGTGGATTGTTTGTATTTTATTTCAGATAGTTTTAAGTTTATTATTTAATGTGTATTTTTTATTTATAAATATTATTTTATTGCGTAATGAAGGCTTTTGCGTACTGTATTATGAATCATTTAAACTTAATTTTAAAATAAGTGGACTCTATTATAGAAAGGGTTTACTGCACCTTGACGAAAAATATATATACTGTCCACAATTGCAACATGGCTTCTGTGAAGCAAGTGCTTATTCAAGCAAGGAAAAGGAAATCTATTGATTGATAGCCTTTCAAATATTTATGGAACTGAGACTGTACAGTTCTATAAAGACATTGGCTTGGGTGGATGTCTTAAAATTGGTCAGTTGGTGAACATTGGTTGGTTCTCATAACAATACTTGATTTGAATATGGGGGCTGTGTCCTGTGAGTGGGGGTTGATAAAGAAAGTTTTATCCAATCATTAGCTATCACGAGCAGAATTTACGTAGTAGCCAAGGTTTTGTATAGACGATGTGATGTCTTTTATTGCCCTACCCTCAACATGCACAGAAACTAAAATCATCTCCTTATTGTTGAGTTTAATGTCGTCGCTATGATTCCAGACGGTAGATGGGCAGATGGCGTCAACAATCTAAGCATCTTCAATGGGAAGCACAACAACATTAAACTATTTTATATAAATACCAATATAAAAACATTAAATACACAAAACTTGCCAATTCTTTTGTCAATAAGTATTCGAGTAACGGTAGATACCTCTTTCCACCCAAGTTGAGAACTGGTTTACTTATAGGCGACCCTGTCACTAGATGCTATTTTCACTATCTCCATAACTTGAGAATCACTACGTCCTATCGTTAGCCCAATCTAATCATCAATCTATCCCTATTTGATCCTTTATGTGACGCTTATATGACGTCACAATACCTCTATATCCCCTGGCAAGGTTCCTACCTTAGGTTATGCTTCTATCTTAGTCCACTTATATTCACCATCATTGTACCATCAACTGTACTGTCCACTTCGAGCAAGTGTGGTGTAATTTTTCGTTTTAAATAAGTGAAACGTCCCAGCCATATAAACTTTAACTTTTATTCAAATCCTTGTGTCCATCTTAAATGCAAAGCAATCATCACCAAAGTGCCCAGTAGTAGCCAAGCACTGTGGAAGGCGACTTCGTAGCCGAAACTAGTTTTTTGTGTGTGTGTTTATTAAAAACTAATTTTTTGTGAGATTTTGAGTCCACTATTTTGACTTTTACCTTTGTGAATAGTTCTCACTAGCTAAGCTCTAATTAACTAAAAGATGTTATTGTAATGATTTATTCTGAATTTGATTTATTTTCAGTCGAAATGTACATAGCGATTTGAATAAAAGTTTTTTGAATAAGAGTTTTGTTTACTCAAAATAAATCATCTGTGTTGTTCATTTGTCGTAAAACTTCAAAATTTTTTCTATGTATCAAGTGTTCATATATACTTGTGGAAAAGTAATAACCTGTTCATCCTAACTAAAATCTTAGTTACGTACTTTTATTACAAAATTTATAAAAATGAATTCGATAATTGTAATGTAAGATTCTAAAAGATTTTATTTTAATTTTTAGCGATATAAAAGCTTTAGTTAACTAGTGATTTTAACACAATTAATTATTCGTATTTTAATACCCAACTTTCAACATTTCAAGAAAATTACGATTTGTAGTGGTTGTAACATTGTTCGTATAAACAATTATACATATAAAATATGTGTTTAACCGTTTCAATTTCTAGAATTTGTATTATTGTTTATTCGATTTGTTGCATTTCACATGTTTTATCACTTATAGCATTGACTTTATGAAAGATATTACTTTAACCAAGGAATATGTTAAAAGCAATACACTAATTTATAAAGATTACAAAACAATTCTCCTAAAAATATATAATTATGTTCCAATACAGAGTTTCATATCTGATTCTTGCGTTAAGGGAAAGATGTTTCCATTAAGGGCACAATATCTCTTTGTAATACATTGATGAATGATTTATAATGTTTATCTTCTCACGGAAGCTCTTTGGGATCAACGCCAGATAGCTTAACGAAACCCAAATCACCTTCAGACGGAAAAGCATGATGCATTTCAAGTTAGTCGTAAACGTTTCTTGTACGGTATTTAACCTGCCTGACGGCTGAAACGTTAATGGCTGGTGAGACGTAATATGTATTAAATATGTACATTAACAATCTCTTTATATTCGCTCTACTTGATATAATTATAATGAACTGTCGTTGATACTTAGAAATAACAGAGAGAGAGAGAGAGAGAGAGAGAGAGAGAGAGAGAGAGAAAGAGAGAGAGAGCGAAAGAGAGAGAGAGAGATAGAGAGAATGAGAGAGAGAGAGAGAGAGGTGAGAGAGTAAGTGAGACAGTCAGACAGAGAGAGACGGAGAGAGGAAAGAAATTGGAAAGTAGAAGGAGAAAGAGGAAGGAAGGGAAAGAGGTAGGGAAGTATACTAAGAGAAACAGAGAGAGAGAGAGAGAGAGAGAGAGAGAGAGAGAGAGAGAGAGAGAGAGAGAGAGAGGTGAGAGAGTAAGTGAGACAGTCAGACAGAGAGAGACGGAGAGAGGAAAGAAATTGGAAAGTAGAAGGAGAAAGAGGAAGGAAGGGAAAGAGGTAGGGAAGTATACTAAGAGAAACAGAGAGAAAGAGAGAGAGAGAGAGGTGAGAGAGTAAGTGAGACAGTCAGACAGAGAGAGACGGAGAGAGGAAAGAAATTGGAAAGTAGAAGGAGAAAGAGGAAGGAAGGGAAAGAGGTAGGGAAGTATACTAAGAGAAACAGAGAGAGAGAGAGAGAGAGAGAGAGAGAGAGAGATAGAGGTGAGAGAGTAAGTGAGACAGTCAGACAGAGAGAGATGGAGAGAGGAAAGAAATTGGAAAGTAGAAGGAGAAAGAGGAAGGAAGGGAAAGAGGTAGGGAAGTATACTAAGAGAAACAGAGAAATAGAGAGAGAGAGAGAGAGAGAGAGAGAGAGAGAGAGAGAGAGAGAGAGAGAGAGAGAGAGAGAGAGAGAAAGACCGAGAGAAAATGAGAAAGCAGAGTATGTGGGGAGAAAATAGCCACGTATCTTATAAATACAAAAATTATAATTTAAAAATGTACAACATGAGCTTTCTACCAAGCATAAAATATATACTCGATTCTGTATTTAGTGCAGTACTTCTCGTAAGTGTAATTATCTTGCCAAGAATCTAAGTTACTTTATTAAAATACCAATCATTTTATATAGTAGTGTATTATAAAAATTATTTTCTAATTTTGTGTTTACGCAAATGTTTGGCTTTATAATTTAGTTGTACTGTAGAGGGCCTGTAATAGGTAAATATTTAATTTTAGGTTATATGTGTATGTTATGTTACTATACATTTAATTTCATTAGACTAGAAATTTAGAATGTTATTAAGTATCACGGGAAGGATTTAAGATTATCCTACATTGGCCTTTAACCCCTTATACGTGCAGACCTATACTTTGCAACATCATAAGAACATTATTTCAACCATTTCATCCAATTAGATTAGTGTTAGAAATGTTAATAACACGTAGAATTAATTATTTAGAGTCCAAGGGGCCAAGAACGTTTTGGAAGAATGTGTGTGCACGGACTATTGTGTTCATTGTGCAAGTGAACTATCTGAGATCAAATTATTATAGCTCATGATATTAGAACAAATTCAAAAGTTTCTAGTTTTAAGAGGACATGGTATTGTGTAACTAAATTGTATTCGGAACTAGTCAAATTTCTTAAAAAAATATTTTCTACACTGTTCTAAGAAATTATTCTAAGCTATGAATAATATTCACTATTAGGTTACTATTAGTGATTGCTATTAGTTAAGCGACCCTACACCGCGTAATAGGTTTCTAATTCTGGTCGATATTCATTATTTTTCATTACATACATTTCCTAACCCCCATCATGAGCAGCGAAAGATAGGATTATCAAATAATTATTGTATATAATTATAACTCCATAATGAATTTTATGGTTTACAACATTTATTCCAGAAAACGTAACTTTACACCCTCCTCCATTACTTAAACTTAATTTATGCGGACCCATAGAAAAGTTGAAGCCTTGGGATAATCTAAAGAATTTGTATTTGGCTTTGAAACTACGACTGTTTACTTTGGGCAAAGTTTAAACTCTCACGGTGTTGGACGTTGAGGGCCCTTTACTGTAGACTCATGTAGTATGTACAAAGTTTGCTTTGCTTATCTTGGGCGATATCAGGCAAACTTTAGCCGCAAGTATTTGTGTTGCATGGCACAGCATACAGGCTATAACTACGTCTTCGAAATATCATTAATAAACCTTACTCAAATGATGACAACTATCTCTATAATATTCGAATTGATAACACTTTTTCAACAATTATCAATCTTTAAATAATTCCTATTTATTTGCATACTTAAATTTGTAATTAGTCAGCCACCATTGTAATAATGGCGGGATGGGGGAGCCACTATTTAGGGACTTCTTATGACCTACATCACATCACATCTTTTTACTTTACTCCTGTCCGCTACAAGTTTGATCAGAATTCCCATTAGATTTTAACTTCGACGGTAATCGCTCAACATTTCCAATAGGAGTGATTGAATCACAAAAAAACACACACACACACAAACACCCCCTCCAATACACACACACACACTTCATGAACACAAATATAGTTTAACCAAAAGTGGAGACGTAGTATACACAGGAAATATTGTTGAAACATATTCATATGTGGTACGTTCCAAAAACAGGAATTTGTTTCCCAACAAGGATTTGAAGTAAATAATGTGAATGTGTTGCTTTATGATAAACAGGTTTTGATGAAGATGTGTATGTGTAAAGGTGCGTGCGAGCGTGTGTGTGTGTGTGTGTGTTTGTGTTTGTGTTTGTGTGTAGGTTTGAATGTGTATGTGTGTAAGTGCGTGCGTATGTGTGTAGGTGCGTGCGTATGTGTGTAAGTGCGTGCGTATGTGTGTAGGTGCGTGCGTATGTGTGTGTGTGTATGTGTGTGTATGTGTGTAAGTGCGTGTGTGTGTGTGTGTGTGTGTGTGTGTGTGTGTAGGTGTGTGCGTATGTGTGTGTGTGTGTAGGTGTGTGCGTATGTGTGTGTGTGTGTGTGTGTGTGTGTGTGTGTGTAGGTATGTGCGTATGTGTGTGTGTGTGTGTGTGTGTGTGTGTGTGTGTGTGTCTGTGTCTGTGTTAATGTTTGTGTTTGTATATTAATGATAAGCATAGTAAGACTGTACGACCAGCATTTCTATTACCCTAGACAGCAATATTCTCAATAATATTAAACTATGGAACATGTTTCTAAAGTTAAATAAACAATATAATCCCAATATCAAAGTATTTATCACTATAAAGCATAAAAATATAAACAAATGTATAAAATTAATTAGTGAAAATAATTTGACAATCATACACAAGCAATATAATAGGAAACTAATTATAATAATTAGTTACTTAATAATTACGAATAATAATATTTTACTGTAATGTTTTGAATAATTGTATTGTACTATTTAGTTTTTTTTAATGGAGTGATTGGAAAACTACTTTCGAATACCGTTACAAATGGTTTCCATCTATTCATACTAATGAAACCACATAAAATAAATACAAAATATTTATGATTAGGTGGAAAACGACTTTGTAGACATAATATACGTATTTCATGTCAGAGTTAATATGCCAAGGCATAAATCACTTCTCCTAACATAAAATGTATATCTTCTTGCCAAACTTTATAAGTAACCTTCAATAATCGTATCTAAACAAAAACACAATAACACTTTCAAATTGCACAGTTGAGCGGTAATGTGTTACTGAACATATAAAACAATATACTACTGATAGAGCTAATTATTAGGCTGTGAAGTGATTTTCTAAGCAAATCCATGTCACTGTGAAATTTCATAGTAGTAACTGAAATAGTTTTTTAAACGTATAACATGCACCATGGGTTGGAAGAGAATGTCACGCTGTAAAGTTTATCTAAATACAAATTTGTAATTTTTAAAAGCTATTGCTGAGTTACAAGGTGGCTTTTCAAAGCTAAAGTGTTATCATATAGGAAAAGTCTGTTAGTACAACCTTTTAACAAGTATACCCTTTGAGGTATACAAATTAAGCTATACACGCTAGAAGCTAGGGGAAAATTAGATTGTTCTTTAATGTAAAACATTTCTCTAAATATTAACAAAAATACTCTCGAAAAAATTTCATTTTTGACCTAATCAGTCTTCCAGCAAACTGTACAAAATAATGGCAAATTAGATTAACGTTAGGCTGTAAAGCATTTCAGTAAATATTTTATAAAACAATTCACAACCAACAAATTTATTTTTAGAGATATTTAGTCCTTCTGCAAATGCCAATTGTACATACTAGGGGGGAACTAGTTTATTGAGATGTAAATTCATTTCTGTAAATAAGGTATAAGGAGATTCCCATCTAACTACTTTTATTGTAGAGATATTTAGTCCTTCTGCAAATGCCAATTGTACATACTAGGGGGAAACTAGTTTATTGAGCTGTAAATTCATTTCTGTAAATAAGGTATAAGGAGATTCCCATCTAACTACTTTTATTGTAGAGATATTTAGTCCTTCTGCAAATGCCAATTGTACATACTAGGGGGAAACTAGTTTATTGAGCTGTAAATTCATTTCTGTAAATAAGGTATAAGGAGATTCCCATCTAACTACTTTTATTGTAGAGATATTTAGTCGTTCTGCAAATGCCAATTGTACATACTAGGGGGAAACTAGTTTATTGAGCTGTAAATTCATTTCTGTAAATAAGGTATAAGGAGATTCCCATCTAACTACTTTTATTGTAGAGATATTTAGTCCTTCTGCAAATGCCAATTGTACATACTAGGGGGAAACTAGTTTATTGAGCTGTAAATTCATTTCTGTAAATAAGGTATAAGGAGATTCCCATCTAACTACTTTTATTGTAGAGATATTTAGTCCTTCTGCAAGTGCAAATCATACGTACTAGTGGGAAACTAGTTTATTAAGCTGTAAACCATTTCTGTAAATAAGATATAAGGAGATTCGCATCTAAAAATTTTCATTTATGAGTTATAAAGCGATTCGATCTATGATTATAAATTTACATTGATGATCTGAAAAAGTTTTCAATATCGAAAACATATATATATATATATATATATATATATATATATATATATATATATATATATATATATATATATATATATATAATGTTATATCTAATTTAGTTATGCAGTTCCTTGGGCACGATTGGGATTTATGTTCCAAACATAACCCTACCTAAAATCGCTATAAACCCTTACTCATCATGGTTAACCTTTGCGTAAAATTTTAATTGCAATCATAAGACACGCAGAAAGCCTTCGTTGGGCTATGTTTTTTGGATACGTTAGTCTTTAACTTTAAAAAAAATTCAAACCTATTTCTACCAGTTAAAATATACCATAATATATCTGCCAGATTAAAACGTGTATCATGGTGGATTTCTGATTTCATACTGGCTTTTTCTCATACTGGCTTATGTTGACTGTCAGTATGATGTCTAACTAAAACACACATAAAAATAATTGTAAAAAATACTAGATTTTAATGTTGAACCTAGAAAAAAGTCTCCAACCACCCAGTGACCATGACTGATTTTTTGTAAATATTCTGTTAATATTCTTGTTGTCAACACTGTTAGTATGTTGTGTCACAATCTAAGGCTGTAGTGTTAAATTCTACATAGGAACATAAAAAAAAAAAATGAATAAAGTTTTTCAGAGTATGATCTCTTTACTTTTCATAGGCCCTGACCTAACTAAAATGGTATTTCTTCACAAATATTTGTAAAGAAATTTTGTTTTTATAAGTGGTTTTGCGGATAAGTATAAAAACTTTGAAATTGTACTTCATATATGAAATGTTGAGCTGTTATTTTGGCGAAAAGTATCTTTTGCGCCTACTACGTACGTTACAAACTAACGCAGTCAACAGTGCACTGTGACGATGTTTGTGCAATGATTGTGCATTTCTCCCTTCCCCGCAGCCGACTATATAAGAGAAAACTCTCTCCAGTTGACTTCTATGTGGCAGTGTACCCAGAGCGTCCAGTTTGTTGGCCGTGTAGGAAATCTTTTACAAGGTAGTGTCGAAGTATTTAGTTATTTATTGTTTTACTTTTAGGAATATTAAACATATTTATATTGTAAGCCCCAGTCAAGCACATTATCATAAGAACATTAAAAATAATTTTATATGATGAATATTTTATTCTCTTTAGTTGGAAAAACTTTATAAGCATCCATATTTTATATCAATGATTTTAATGCACAAAGTGTTTCAACGTAGAAAATCAATCATTATTATTATTAAAATTTGTAATATCATTTCAACATCTTATTATAATAAGTATTAGCCTCCTATAAATAAATAAAGGTATATTTGAATGTTTTGCACCACTTATTGCTTACAAGTTAAAATCTAATGAAGAAGAGTATAAAAATCCCATTTCTTATTGGATCCAATGGATATGTTAATAATATAAAAAACTATTTATCTGTAATTTCCCATACAAAACATAAATAACGGTTTAGTATCGTTAAATTAGGTATTAGTATACTTAGTGAGGTATTAGGTACTCTAACTAATATATGGGTAATCTATTGTGAGTAATATTAGGTATATTAGATTAACATTAAATGTTATTGCTTACAATGTTATTTTTCAAAATATACTTGTTATTATATTTACATTGTATATACCATACAAATCAAACACACAAATATATATATATATATATATATATATATATATATATATATATAAATATATACTATAATATGTATTCTTGTGTATTAATAAAGAAATAACACAATTTACAAATACAAGAATAATTTATTGAATTTACAATTGAAATCTTTTCGTTGGCAAGAGGTACCAACATCCTTAAGAATACTAGAGGAATTGCTGGAGAGTATGTCTAGTATTCCTGAGGATGTGGGTACTGTTTGACAAAGAAAAGCTTTGAATTGTAAATTCAATAAATTATTCTTGTATTTGTAAATTGTGTTATTTCTTTATATATATATAAAAGTGTGTGTGTGTGTGTGTGTCTCTGTCTGTATGTATGTATGCATTCATATATACATATATATATACATATATATATATATATATATATATATATATATATATATATATATATATCATATATGTGTGTGTGTGTGTGTATATATATGTGTATATATATATATATATATATATATATATATATATATATACATATATATATATATATGTGTGTGTGTGTGTGTCTGTGTGTGTGTGTGTTTATGTATGTATGTATGCATGCATATATATATATATATATATATATATATATATATATTTCTATACAAATGATATTTAAAGGATGGGTTTTTAATATAACTTATTTGAAGGAAATTATAGATGACTTGAATTAAAATGGTTTACTCCTAATTTCAAATCATTACTATATTTAGTTTCTTAAATTTTCAACATTTTTAATTACTATTCACTACCTTCATAATTAGTTTACTTGAAATAAACTCGGAACATATAAAATACAAATATTATATTCTAAAATAATGCCCCCATTATTAGCAAAATTCCTTGAAACCGCAAATACGTTTGAGCTTTAAAAATTGGAGTAGAACTTCTAATTAATATGTTACGTGCTCCTCTTCATAGTGCTGTTTTACTTTACCAAACAAAAGTTAGTGAAGCCGAGTTGCGGAAATTAGATTTGAAATATAACAGCTACAACACCAGGACTGACAACACACAGAGTGTAACATTGTTCATGATTTAATTAACGTTTTATGTTTTAAAATCTTACACTGCTTTTCAAATTATTTCCTCGAACTATATTGACTTTTAACCTTAGGATCGAATGATGATTCAAATTTCGAACATAAACTCAGTGTTTATTTTGTTCCAAATTCCTTCAAAGAAAATCAATATCATTCCAGAAATTAAGTTTACTATAGATGGTGGTTTTTTTTTATTTCTTATTTTCAATGGAAAGCCATAAAGCTGAACAAATTTATGGATAGAAATTTCACGCCGGAAAAATTTCCGGAAATGTTGGTAAAGGAAAGATATGTAGTAACTAACAGGAAAGACCTCCTAAGAGAAACCTTATACAAGATATACAGTTTAAAGCTTTAATAAAACCCAGCATGGGAAAGTATTTTAAAGATGTAAGGGCTATATAGAAAAATAATACTGGTTGAAGACAATCTCTATAGTTATATAATAAAAGTTTATTTAATCGTATAATTTATTTATTTAATTAAAATGATACTGGGTTTGTATAACATCTGGTAAGAGTAAATAGTGTTTGGAGTTGTCATAATAAATACTCTCTTTTATTATGAAAATTATTCGTGAAAATGTTTAATTAATTACACAATTGTTGAAATACTTTTATTACACATTATTTGAATAGTTTTAATTACAATATAGGAGATAATTAGTTTTTGGGCGTAATAAGAAACACGTTATAACGTTTTTAATTAAAAAGTGTTAAAAAGATACGTCCATATAGAGCTTTAATTAAATCCAGGGTAAAAATAATTAGGAGCTAAGATCGTGTAAAAAGTAAATTATAAAGAATATGACGTCACTGCAGATTATCTTAAGGACATTTAAGGCAAAATATATAAGCTTGTGGGCAAAGTTAATATTGAAACAGTAATGACAATCAAGAGACTAGTGCATTTAAAGCTTATAGGCATACGCGTATCAGTGACTCAAAATCAATTATTTATTTTACTTTATCCAATGAATAAGCCACACTTAGTGAGTGAGTATAACTTTGCAAAATTTAAAGTGTAAATATTTAGATTAGTATGTAAAACGTTATAAATTGGACTAGATTTCTGTCAACTCACTGATGATGTTGACTTAAAGATCACTGGTTGGAAAGTATATCGGGAAGTATATTAATTGTGATTTGGTGTTTGACATTTTCAACTTATAAAATTTTGTTACATCGTTTGGAATTTGAATGGTTTAGTGGTTTGATAACTGTCTAAGAATAGTGATAACTTCCCACTTTGTAAACATATAATTTAAAAATAAAGATTTATATGTTAAAATTTATATGTAAATATTTGGATTGTTAAAAAAATTTTGGTTTTCATAACTATCCTTTTATAGTAGACTGTATTAGTGGATCTCTGGATCCCTGAAATGAGGGATATTTTCTAGATAAATACTACACGTGATTCTCTTGCGTCACTTACAAATATCTTTACATGGTTTCTAAGTGACGATATTAAAAAACCCCTATTTCCCGTTTTTAAAACCCTTTAACAAACTTGGTTCATATTACTCGTTAAATAACAAATGATTAAAAGTTGGCTTTTACACTGTAAATGAATATTTGCCTCTGGAAATACAGACACTGTGAGTTTCCTTTTAATCAAATAAAATTACTTCAAATTAATAATCAAATTACTTCAAAATATTATATTAATCAAATTTTACTTACCTACCCCAAAAACGTGAAGAAGAGGTAGCGCAAAGGACAAAAATTGGGCAGATTCTAATACTAAAACAACAATAGAGAAATAACGTTTGATACTATTGAATATATTTGAGATATTGATTTATTAAGATTTATTTTAAATAAAATCAGTGTTATTTAATTTTCAACTAAAGACGTTTTTCAAAAATAATGAAATGCTTAAAATGCTTTCTCGATAACCTCGGTTCTCTGTGATGTGAATACGAACTACACCTTCACAGATAATAAAATGTTTGGTTAAATGTATTCTGGTGAACATCCGTTATGGAAAGGTGCCAGAAGGAAGGTAGTTCTCTTTTTCTCCCGCTGGGGATTGCAGTGGTTAGGTCAAGAAGGAAAATATAGGCCGACCGCTAACTCGAAATTATCAATAACGATTTTCAAAATCTACCTACAATGCTCCAAATTGATTATACTGCCAGATTCATTGTAGGTTTGCACACATAATGGATGTTGTGCTTTACGTATGTTTTATTCATATTTTAGTGCATTCAGCCAGTTAGAATGTAGAATCTCTCTTCACCCCGATTGAGTACAGTTATATCTTTGGTGTCAAATAAGTTACAATATACCAAAATCAGGAGTTATGGTATTCAAAACGCAACATGCAGTACAATTTTCGAAACAACTTGTAATCTTTTTTACTAATCAGGCAAGCATGAAAGCTTAATCGTTTGATAACACGTTTGCCAACTTCCGATTAAGTAAAAAGTTATTAGTGTAATTGAATCTTATAGTGAAGCCGCCTTTAGTAGCTTAAGTAAATAATTTACTTGCTTTAAAAATACTTTACTTATAAAAACACTAGTTTAGGGCGAAGAGTAGAGACCAGCAATCACTTCGGTCGAGAGAAGGTTTAGTTCAGGTAGCCGACTCTGACAACGAGATGCCATAATTTTCAGCAATTCTCAGAACCAAAGCATTTAAAAGCTTCCTTAGACTGCAAGGTGTCATAATAATGTAATACATTCCATATTCCGTATCGTTTTTTTTACATAAGGGTTTGAGGGGCCGACGCCTCTAAAATTTAAACTTATACAATATGAATATAGTATGATTTTAAAAAAAGCAGATAAATCGTAGCACATTTTTTCTGTTGTAATAATAAATAATGCATATTTAATTAACAGTTCAATCATTTGTGATGAAATAGGCAATTATTTAACATAACCTAAAATTTATTGTAATGAGTGCGGCATCGACACACTAAATTTCAATTTCATTTAAAGAACTAGCAATGGCCACATCTGCAAATGCTTGAAGCTTAGTTTAGGCAACATTACTTCCTTTAACAATTAAATACACACTGGCAACCCTAAAACACTTCACACCTTCATTGGTAAAAACGAATGTAATCGTTCTTAAACACAATAAACGACAAACTAGATACAAAACATTCATTATTTCTATTTATAGGGAACTTATTTGAGAAGAACGAAAACAAGTTAATGAATGAAAATGCAAATTTCGAAGCACATGCCCAATTTATTTTGCTAACGCAGATAACGGCAGTTTCGATAGGTTAAGGGCAAGAGATGTGATATTTAACAATTACGACTTCCATTTGTAAGATTTAAATTATATAAGAGAGCCAAAGATCAGCTGCCATATTTGGGGTTATATGACAATCCAAAAACAATGACAAAGACCTATTCTTCTACCGTCATTATCGCAATCGTGCATCCCTGTTAGGGTGACCGTTAGGCCCTAAAACCAACTAGCAGAGAAGTCCTGTAGCTGACAAATTGTCTCAAAGTTTATGGTACTCTCAGGTATCGAACACGGAACCTTCAAGTTAGTAACGGAGTGCTTTACTCACTATACTACGGTGGCGATAATGGTTTTTAGTCAACTGTAAGAACAAAGAAAGTTAGACCTAAGATTACTATAGTATTGAATCTTGTTTTATGGTTTCTGATTTAATTTAAATTGTTAGATTAAAATATAACTTAATTTTAGAAAATCATAGCATTTTATCGATGTATGTATAACCTTAATCATGTGTAGAGCAGACTTGCATCGCAGAAGGACATATTCTCTACGTCAATCATTGCTCTGCATTTTACTTGTTAGAGACAATAAACTTTGGCTATTTCTTACTGTTATTTTACTTCAACCTTATTCTTACCATTACTAATTATGAGGCATAATATGATGATGATATGTGGCTATTTACTTCAACAAACTAATAATTTTTTAAACTTATTTTGACTTGAATATAAAATATTCTAAACGTTGTAAACATGTTACCACCTTTTAACGCCTTCTACTATGTAGGCCAACTTAAAGATTAGAAAAAGGAAATTATTTTACCCGTCATATCACTAAAACCAGCCTTAAAACGATATCCCATAAATAGGATAACTGAAAAACGTTGTTCGCCTTCCGGGATATAAGTACTTTAGTTAGTCTATTAAAATTCAAAATAATGAATTACAGGTAAATAGTTTCTTTAGAATTTTACAGCAAAATTTTAAAATAAATTGTAGTTCCTTTTGTTCTTAATAAAAACGTGAAATATCTTTAAATTTAATTATTAAATAAAATAGTAGTTTAAAATACTTATTAACAGGGTTAGCTATAATTACTCGCAATTTGCCATCAGAAACTATTTAGTTCAAATCGTAGAATCAATTTGAAATTAAAATAAACAATGAATAGTAAACTGTTATTTCTTTTGTTTTGAATCACATTTAAACATCATTTAATAGGGTAAGAACCGGCACAATAAGGTAAAACTAGAGCCATAAATGTAGATTATTGCAAGGTTTTACAAAATTTAAAAATTATTTATTGCGAAGCAACGCTGAATAAAAAAAAGACTATTTTGTTTGCCTAAAACACAAGCAAAGTAAACGAAAACCAAGGAGACCAAAAATTAGGCTTGGCCGTGGAAACAAATAGACTAACCACGGGACTTCATACATGTCACAAACATTTACAGTTTGGTACAAACCTCAAAGGAACCGAAATGAGTTCTGTTTGATTAGCATTCGATGCTTGAGACGTTTTAAAAACTTTGGTC
This sequence comes from Prosapia bicincta, assembly GCA_036971475.1. Classification (NCBI taxonomy): domain Eukaryota; kingdom Metazoa; phylum Arthropoda; class Insecta; order Hemiptera; family Cercopidae; genus Prosapia; species Prosapia bicincta. The sequence goes on along the minus strand of JBAIZL010000003.1, from coordinate 124,288,341 downwards.
TTATCAATTTCACTTTTATATTCCACTTTAGAGGAATTTGTTTTAACTCTCGCTCACTATTTCTCTCACCTCCATTTCAACTACTCGCTCACTATTTCTCTCACCTCCATTTCAACTACTCGCTCACTATTTCTCTCACCTCCATTTCAACTACTCGCTCACTATTTCTCTCACCTCCATTTCAACTACTCGCTCACTATTTCTCTCAGCTCCATTTCAACTACTCGCTCACTATTTCTCTCACCTCCATTTCATCTACTCGCTCACTATTTCTCTCACCTCCATTTCAACTACTCGCTCACTATTTCTCTCACCTCCATTTCAACTACTCACTCACTATTTCTCTCACCTCCATTTCAACTACTCGCTCACTATTTATCTCACCTTCATTTCAACTACTCGCTCACTATTTCTCTCACATCCATTTCAACTACTCGCTCACTATTTCTCTCACCTCCATTTCAACTACTCGCTCACCATTTCTCTCACCTCCATTTCAACTACTCGCTCACTATTTCTCTCACCTCCATTTCAACTACTCGCTCACTATTTCTCTCACCTCCATTTCAACTACTCGCTCACTATTTCTCTCACCTCCATTTTAACTACTCAAATTTACTCTATGCAACAAAAATATAATAAAATATCATAAACAAAGATTTTATTAAGTAATCCCAACTTCATAAGTAATATTTAAATAAATCTAAAACGTTTCCTTGTTTTGACCGAATAGGAAATAAATATAGGGAAATTTTCACGTAATTATAGCATTCAATTGATATTTTTTTGTGAACACGTATACAAATGTCTATTAAAACCATGGGATAAAATAATACAATGGAAGAAGTTCCGACATGATCTACCTGAATGACGTCATGAAGGTAAATACTAAACATGTTTTGCAAAATCTGTAGGCCTATATAAACATCATACATATACATATTTATTGCGAAAAGATATTCATTTACATGGTCAAACCTAAACGACATATATGGACGACAAAAGTGTAATAAAGATGTAGTAGATTCTGCGAAATTCTCAGCCAAACACAAAGGAACCAATTGTCTGTCTTTATTGTAGTTTGGAAAAATTACAATTCGTATGAAGGACTTATAAACGCGATTTTATTACATAAGTGCGTGGAATCACAGTAATCGAATCGGGTACTAGTTTTTGTTCTCTGACCAGAACAAACTTTCTCTAAGGCTTTGGGTCTAATGCCGCTCTCAGTGTTCAGCTAATCACATCTGTTCACCAAATAGGTTTTGTACCTTCTTGAAGTCTAAACTTAAAAATGAATTTATTACTTTATGGTTAGTAATAAAATACAAAGATTTCTTGATATCATAGAACTTTTGTGTCTTCATATGTATATATTTAATGTGTTTATTTCTTAAATTTACAACCTTTCCCATGGAAGTCCAGCAAATGATTCAAAATCATTTCACGCAAACACTGAAATGAATAATTCATACACTTAAACCTAGACTTATAAACTACATTATCAATATCAAATATGATGTTATTCTTTAGAGAATATAGTAAATTTAAATGAATTTGGCTTTAAATTAAAGTTATTAATTTCAAGCCGGGAGAACCTAACATTACTTCAATGGCTTAACTGTTTACAAAAACAAATAATTAAAATACTTCTAAAGTGTGTAGAATACTCTAAAGTGTTTTAGCATTAAGTTTTACATTTACTGTGAATTAAATAGGATACATAACTACTATTTATTACAATACATTAAGCGTCCAATACTTTGTAACATGTGCTCGACAATTCAATAAGACAGGATCTCCCTTTGATCAACAATAATGAATAATTATACAAAATTGCAAACAGTTATAGAATTGAACAAAAATAGAAACAATAATACCCAACCACAATTTAAACAAAAAATTAAATATTATATGTAGCAGATTAGGTCAGCTCAAATTGAAATGTCGGCGTGCTAGTTAACACAGCTGCCCATGTACTAGTGAAGTTACCACAATAATAAATCATGGAAGTAATTGCCACTGTTTTTATCTTATCATATCCCCATGATCCTTAGATAAAACTTTATCTATAATAGACATTTTTAGATAGATATATTTTTTATTTTACATAAGGATAGAAACAGGGATAAAACTCCAGTGCGTCAGCATTTTTATAGCTTTACTCATGGACAGTGTGTTAAATTTAACACGGTAACATTTTTATTTGTGGTAACGTAATGTGTTACTTTTAAATACATCATTTTATATTTATTATGTAATTTGTAATTGTATTTTGTTGTCGTTTTATATTATAATATTTTGAGTGTGTTGGTATAATATATGAAATTTAATTTTAAGACAATGAAGATGATAGCTTAGTAATATCGAAACTTCATGCATACGTCTTAAAAACTCTTTGACTTTTAGTGTTATCTTTAATTGGCCATTGTATAATTTTAAAAATTTACTTAGACCGAAAGAAATATGGCACTAAGGGATTCCGACATTTTGTCTGAATTTGTCGTAAAAATATCTTTAATTGGGGTTGGCATTATTTCTATCATTGTAATATTATTATTTACACAAACATAAGACAACTAAACTATAAGTTTCTGTTCTTTTTTTTAGTACAATTCTATCGCCTGTTTGTAACCTATTTCAAAGGTAAGGTATTTTGGTGTTAAATGTGTAATTGTTTGACGTTGGTACAGTTGTATCTATAACTTTACTTAAATATGCATGGATTTCTTTTATTTGTAAAACTAAACAAAGCAAAATTTAATAGTGTTATTATGTTTTTAAAATTTTCAATTCTTCCATTCCTCATTTAGCTCTTTGCTATTATACTCGTAAACCACCACCCGAATGTTATTTAATTCGACAGCTGATAATCTGTCTCTTTTGCTCTGATTTAACCTGTTCTCTGTCTACATTTCTCCGATTTACTCTGTTAATAATATACGACACAGGACTGTTAGCTGACAACGGCCTTAGTTGCAATAGTGTCTGTTAGATTTCATTGTTATAGACGTCATGTCGCAATGACAGCCTTTATTTACGATAATTCATGAAGGAAATGCAGTTACTTTAAACAGGCAAGTTATTTTTCAACTTGGTGAAACATTGTTTTACACTGCAGAGTACGATTGTACTAATAATATTGGTAAATTAATTATATGTATTAGGTTTACACTGGGGGTCATTTATCAACGTCTAATTAAATCACAATTATTGCGAAATAACTTTCGCTATTAGTCACATCTGTTGAGAACTCTTGAAAAGGTCCCTGGTAATCTCCATAAATCAATTTATGGCCTTCATTGAAACCTTTTGTACGACTGAAGAGTGACCTTGTCAAGATTATCTCTTCAGAAGGGGGATTAAGTCGCCTTAAGCGGTCTGACCTTATTTCTTAACATTGATTGTAGAAGACTGTCCTATCTGGTAGTTCAATTGTTAAACTGCACAAATAATCAAACTAATAAATTAATTGATAGTTTTATCCTTTTGATATCATTATTTTACTGGGCGACACTTTATAACGTTCGAAATATAACTACGCAGTTTGAAGAGTAAAGAAACTGGAGTAAGTCTGCCCTCTGTTAGAATCAAAAAGGTTACATAAAATACATAAAAGGTCCCTCTTACAAGGTCTACAAGATACCTATCCATGTAAGATTAAATTTGAGGAGGTCTACCTGAAGAAAGATTCAACTAGGAAAGAAGGAAGACAGTTTTCTGTATTATGGGAATTTGTGAAACCACTATCGTTCCGAATAGTTTAAAGGTGTTTGAATAAAGTTGGAGTAGGATTTATTAACAAGTCCTGGATTAGGTTACGGACATAAGCTACTGGTTGGTATATAGGGGAGAAGAGTGACGTCACATGTGGTTAGTAGCGCAACTAAGGTCCTCTATCTATAAGAGTCATGAATAGGTATATATATATATACGTTAAACCTCATTTGAGCAAATGGAGACTTACAACTAATAACTCAGGTTTAAAAGGAATTACCAACATGTATCAAAGCACAAAAATAAACAAATATGCTTTCCCGTAATCTTTTTCAGGTTTGTCCTTTGAAGCCCAATCCTTTGGCAAACGTCCTCTTCAGTCTTAATTTTATATATCTTTGCAGATACTATGTTATCTTTATCTAGACGTACTTCTCATATTGTAAAGATTATTGCAAAATTTTCGTTGTAATCTAATTGGTTCAGTGCATTAGTATATTTTGAAAGTTAATTTTAATTTATACCAGGTCGTTTAATTTAAAGCGAGACACTTAATACAAGCCTTGGAACTACCATCGCTTTTCTCTTTTGTATTAAAGATAAATTTATTTTAAAGATATATTTTAAAAGAGCTTTGAAAACATTGACTTCAATAAAAATAAGTATTGATTACCGATCAATTATTAGTCCATCCCGACTGAATGCAGGCCTATATATAAAAACTACGAGATTAATAGTACCCACTGATAAGGTGTATTTTTCAATAACCTCATCACTCATCCCCTCGCCCCATGATTTCTAGCCTTCTTCTCCTTTTAAATTCTATAGGTAACCATCCATTGCTTCCTTTACAAGTCGTTGTTACAAGAGGTATCCGCAATATCAGTTGTTTTTTGCATAATTTCTTCTATATATGGGTTTTTGAAATAGTTTTCTTCTTGTGACACTCTTTCGATCATGATTCCTCTTCCTCTTTCAAGGACATCAGATTAGACTAAACTTATCGTCTTTTCATCGGTTTCCTTTAGTTTCTTGTAAACAGAAAGCCCGAAACATTTGTAGAATAAAACAAATTGTGGTATGTTAGAAACGATTTTATTGATTCATTTTATGCTGTTACTCTTAATTTCGTCATACGATTTCTACACGAAAAATATCAGGTAATTAAACACAATGTCTTATGTCAATTTGTTGACATAAATTCATTCATATTCCTCTAACACTATATATTTTCAGGAATTTTCATTACAGCTGTTTTTATAACATCGTGATCCAGAGTAATCATTACTCTCTGAACCAACTTCCTGAGTATAACTGTGATGTTAATAAAGTAATATCCCATAACAGATCTTGAACTTGAAACATGTGTTTGGTAACTCACCTTACGACATCTTCAACTCCGGCAGAGTCTTAGATTGAAGGATTCCTCTTGGTCCTTACGTATTTACACACCCATGTCTCTTAAATCCCTCATCCTTTGCACGGAGAAGGTTTAGTCAGTGAGACTTCATGTTTAAGCTCTAAAGGACGACGTTAAACCACAATTTATATAACCTATTCTGTAAAACCATACTAATATTTTCATTCGCATACTATAAAAACAAGAGTCCCTAATTCGCAGAGAATTTGATAAAGACTATTATACTTTCTCTGTATATTTGTGAATATGTAATCAGACATCAAAAATATACTGAAAATACGACTTCATTTTGAAAAAAAATGAGTTTTTTCGAACAATAAAAAAAAAATTTAGATAATTAATTTCATAACTTATTTGTCAGGTATTGCTATGTAAATACTACGAAATAACAACAATAGTCAATAAACAAAAATCATTATCCTTGAAATTACTTGTTTACAGATGCCTGTAAAGCTTCAAGAGCGGTTACCAGCAGCCAAATCCAGGGTATACGAAGAGTTCAAAATGTCACCAAAGGGAATCTCTCAGGACATTGCAACACTGAAAGAATGGTTACTAAAGCAACCCCATCTGCCATACATTAGAGGTGGTAAGTACAACATTATCCACACTAGAAAGACTTTTACGTCCCATAAATTGAATCTGTTGGGATTGTATTTGAGCCAATGTTGTCAAGTTGGTGCTCACATCACGTTCTTACCAAGTTTTCCTGACGTACGTGGATGTTTAGAATCCGTCGTGACCATTACAGATGTCTTACTCGGCTCTTCCAGAAACGTGTTTAGCCACAGTTTATCTGTATTCACTTGGGTTTACCTTTGGTCTGGTTAAATTTACTAAAACATTTCGGGCTCTATTTTAACATTTATCTCAGGTGACTTCAATGCAGGTGACACAATCGTATATAAAATAACTCCGCGAGAAATGTTTTCATCATAAGAAACATGACAATACATTGTTTGGTAAGCAATTAAGAACCATTCATTAATATCCCCTGAATATTACTAAACATGATCTATAATAATTGCATACTCTAAATCATATATTTCCTTATACGGTTTTACTATTTTTGTGTGAGTTTGTTTTTAAATTTACATTTGAATATAACACAAAAACTCCAATTGAAAACGTGTTTAGGGCTTTAGCTTATTTGCAAGATATAGGCTGTAAGTTATTTTCCCAAAAATTAGGTCACAGCGATAAATCGTCGTTCGCCTACTCCCTAAAAAGTATTTCGAAAGGATATACACTTATTACGAAATAATTTTGCCTCATTGTTGTTTTCTCCGTAAACTATCGTAACTACATATCTATGCAAGTTGATAGATAAATATTTTTCCTCAATGAAAAATAATACTATGTTTTATGTTAATTTTACTTACAAGTAAGTCTCATTTCTTTCAAACTAATTAAAACTTTTGCTCAAACTAATTAGACTAAATTACATGTACTCTTTTAAACGCTATAGTCAACACACAGAAAAACAATTTTGTATGAATACAAACTAGAAAAAATTAATTAAAAATATAAAATAACATAAATATATACAAATTAGGTTATAATTAAAGAATAAAAATATGGTACAACTCACAGATGTACATTTTTTTATTTCATTCGCGTTTCAACGTCTAATTTGTCGTCATCCTCATTAGAGGAGTAGATTTGTTATTAAATTAGAGTAGATAAATTGAGTAGTGCTCAAATTAGAGTAGATTTGTTTATTAACTTTATAGGTTATGTTTAATATATATATTTTTTAGTTAATTTGATTTTTGTATTTTCACTGAGGATGACGACAAATTAGTCGTTGAAACGTGTATGAAATAAAAAATTGTATATTTGTGAGTTGTACCATATTTTTATTCTTTAATTATAACTTTCACTCACAAGCCAGCTCGAATATTATTTACAATTTAGGTTGTTTACTTTTATGAAAGGGAGAACTATTTTAATTTCTCTTCAAGAGCCTTAAAGACAAGTTAATGAGGACAACATTATTTCAAGAAACAAATTGCGATTCTTAACGAAGTTTGAAATATAAAACGAAACTTTACAAAAAAGCCAATTACAGGTAAACATTTTTGAGTACTAGGCCTATACATATTGTGAAACTTGATCCGTTTTGAAACAGAATAAATCTTTAGTCTAAGACTCATCTTAGAGAAAGTTATTAAGTATAAGATCACAACGTATCATTTAATCATGGACTTCAAATCTGTGTACGGTAGCATAAAGACAGCAAAGCTTCATGCCGCATTAAGAGATTTCGGGACACTATACAAACATATAGCCTTAACAAAGATGACAATGTACGATGCTAAATGCATGGTCAGGTCCAGAGTAACCTCTGCCTTGAATTTCCGCCCAATAAAGGAGTCAGACAAGAAGTCGCTTTGTCGTGTTTACTTTTCAATCTCGCACTAGAAAAAATTGTACATGACTCTGGAATATAAGCGCAAGTAACAATTATCAATAAATTGGTGCATAATATTAGCATGTGATGACTACGTAGACCTCTTAGCTAGATCTTTCCTGGCCCAAAAAGAGGCATTTGCAAATCTGACTGAGCGGCCGGGGCTTGAGATCAAAGAAGGCAAAACAAGATATCTACGGTGTGATAACCATCAAGTAACTCAACATGGAGGTAGATTTGTTGACCTGGGACCCTTAAATATTGAAACGGTGAAGCAATTCACTTATCTGGGATTCATGATCAGCTTCAATAACAAGATCTTTATTCAGGTGAATTTAACGATAGCCTGCCCTAAGCCTACTTTGGAATACGCAAACACCTAAGCAGCCAGTATCTAAGTAGAAAAACAAATGTTATGCTGTATAAGACGTTTCGCCGTCCTATACTAACGTATGCCTCTAAAGCTTGGGCAATAACGAGGAATGAGGATTCCAACCTGGTTATATTCGAAAGGAAGATTCTAAAGAGGATACTTGATTCTGTAAGTGTTATTGGATAGTGGAGGAGGAGACGAAACTGTGAGATTCATGAGCTGTTTGGAAAATCCAATATGGGGAAAGTAATAAGACTTAGAAGACCGGTCTGGGCAGAGCATGAGGGCCGGAAGGCGGAGAATGATGTCTCCAGAAGCCGATTAGATTGTACTATCTGAAAAATGAGAATAAAAGGATGTTTTAGACTTAAATGAATGCATTTAAGGGCTCACGATGTCAGAACCCTGGTCAATGTGAGGAAATCGAAAGCAGCAGTACAAGATCGAGCTACCTAGCGAAGGCTCATTGAGGAGATCAAGGTCCACATCTGATTGTTGTGCCATGAAAGAAGAAGAACCGTTTAGAGAAACTGGTGTTTTCTTTCAATTGAGCGACCTCTAGAAATACGAACATATAGGATATTGTTAAAAATCACAAGGACTGTTAGAAGCCGGATTGAAAAACCAGAAGAATAGATGGACAAAGGTACCAAATTGTTAAAGAGCTGGTTGAGAATTGTATAGTTCGAACTGTTCGAAATGCGAGATGTTCAACTTCGGGCGTAATCAAGACCTAAATTGTAACAAAGACGTTCCATGTAGTAACCTACTTCTAGGTATATATTACATATGAATACCTAGGTAGAAAGACACAGAGAGTAAACAATTCAAAGCTCCAAAGAATAAATACATTTTAATTAGATCTAGCACATAGACTAGTTTACAAAGGTCTGAAAGTGTGCAAATGAAGCCATTGTCAAACCAGCTTGAGAGGGTGACAGGGTAGGCCTACCTGAATTTTATAATGTTATTAACTACCTTGAGAAATGTATGGAAAATGTAGTTATTGAGGCATTATTAAATTATAAAAGGGTAGGATATTTAAGTACAAAGGAGACAACGAATCGTCTTAAACAACGCCCTTGGTCGATAAATTGTCGCATTATACCCACCATGTAAGCTGAAACACCAGGTAGTAGCATGCCTCACCGAACGGTTATTTTCAGCAAGAACAATGATTGGAGCTTTGACCTCGAACCACACTGATCATGTACCATTAAATTAGTAATAAAAACTTATACGTAACCTCAAAACCTTTATTTTGCTCACGGTATTTTTAAAATGTTGCCAAGCAAAATTATTAGTTGCTACGTTATGTTAAACCAATCAGATTTTAATTATTCAGATGAGTTAATTACATGATTTGAGTACTGTATATAAAATAAGGTCCTTATTTAAATTTCCCAAACGTATAGTTCACTTACTGATATGAATTATCAAGGATATTTGTAAGAGTTAACAACTATTGCCACGATATATTCTGTACTAATAAAAATAGTACGTTATTATAACAAATAAAGTTAAAAATGACATTTAATATAAATATTATTGATGCTCCCTATTTATTTATAATTGAGTGTAAGAGTTGTATCATTTTATATATTAAATTAAAAATCATTTATAATAATTATTGTAACTTTAAAATTTATACAAAGCCATTATAACGTCAAGAAACTATTTCTTCCTGTAGGCATCGTCGGGATATCTTTATTAACTGACAGGCATGTGTCCAGTTTACAGATACGAGTGAATAATATATAGGGCAAGGTTGGGAAATGACCTCACGTGAACTGAAAGAGAGGGAGGAGAACCGCGGATCACGTGAACAGAACGATTCTTGAAATACTTTTCTATACCACGGTCAAATAGTTGTTTGTCAAATAATTCCAATTTAAAATTAAAATCCCACCTACACTTTGGACAAACATCATAAAAAATTACATTTGCTTACACTGATATGCCTTATAGTCAGAATGTGGTCCTTTTAAAGTTAGACCCTTTAAAGATTTTATATAAAAGCTATTGTTCATTCTAATTACAACCTTACTCTTTACTTGTACAATTGTACACTCGAACTGTCAGTTTACTTTGACAATTAATTCAATTAATTTTCGACCCTGAGTTACGCGAAAGTTTGTGTTCTGTACTGATTAAATCAAGGGCTGCATTAAGCGAGGTACTTAATCAGTAAACAGTGCTGCCAATACTTGAATAGAAATGAGGCCATTGCGTAGCGAGACAGTTGTGTTTAGAATCATAATGTCTCTGGCGCGAAACAATATTTCTTAATCAGGGCTTAGCAAAATGTCACTGCTGACTTTATTAATCACAAGCCATACAACATGCGCGTGTGTGTATACACCCGCGTGTGCGTCTAGATATAATGTCTATACCCATTCAATTATCTGAGGAATCTTAATTTCAGATTTTTAATTAGAGTTGAAATACTATTAGAATCAAAAAGCGTAAAACAAGTAGAGGTTAAAAATTCAAATATTTTATTTAAATATTGCTTAAAAAAACACCTGATAATATATCTATGTATCTATCTAGCTAATCTATAAGATTTAAGTTATGTATATATATATATATATAATCTTTTAATGAAAATAAAATATAAAATGTCTTGTACTCTTTCATTACACATGTATCCACAATTTCACAATTGAGTTATAAAAATTTTACTCTAGTGAATGAAGATTCCAAGTCTGGGTCCGTCAAAATTTGTCATTTTTAATACGAAACATTTATAGCGTACAGCGCGCAACACAGTTACGGAGATATCACGTTCAATGTGTCACGCTTCATGAAGTCGATTTGGCTGCATCGGCTAATCTATATGTACGCAATTCGCTTTATATAAGTGCGGAAACAAAACCAATTCCATAAACCGGAAGCACAGTGATTATTGAGTCTTACTCAACGCAACCGGTTTTGTAACCGCTCAGCCGGTTGCGCCAGACAGACAGGACATCTGTGTTGTAACGACACTTGTTCTAAGAAAGTCGCGGACGGGTATTGGTTGTTGCAGTGCATCGAGCCCAGTTTTAATAAAGTCGGTAGCTACAGTCTGATAACAATACCTGTGACGTTTACGGCCTTAAATTAATTTACGCTTCGTCTAATTCTTTGGATTTTATCAATGTTCCCGTTTAAAACAAATGGTTAGAATAAATATTATAAATTTTTAATATAAAATATAAATGTATACATTTCTTTCTCTCTCTCTTCCTTCAACTCTCTCTCTCTCTCTCTCTCTCTCTCTCTCTCTCTCTCTGTGTATATATATATATATATATATATATATATATATATATATATATATATATATATATATATATAAACCAATTGCGAGGGGACAATATGTGAACTACCAGACCCAGTAAACTTTAAGGACGAAGAGGGAAATAATAGAAGCACTACTACCAAACCGAGTAAGCATTGCGCACGGTAAATGTGTATGCAAAAGCTAACTGGTGATTCCTATATGTGAAAGTTTTATCTTGAATCCTTTGTCTTGTTATTTCATTTTTTACGGTACTAGTATAACAATGATTTGACATTATTAATAAAATATGCAGTAAAAATATCACCTAGGACATAAATCCATATATTTATATTACTTTTAACTCTGCCACACTGTTTTCTTGTATTCACTAAACACTTTAATGCACTTAAACAAGAATCTTTCTTTATACATATGAGAATCGATTTTCGACCACTATTAATTACATACTCTAATTTTTTAGGTTATTTTGAGTCTCAAAATAAGGTTGAAAATGAGATCACGTAATTAATAGTTTTCGAAAATTCATTCGCAATTATAACAAGTAAGAATCTTGTTTAAGTACATCAAAGTGTAAGTGATAAGTGGATAAAAGAAAACATTGTGGCATAGCTATATATATTAAATACGTTTTCATTGAACTCTTTACTTCAAATCTTCTGAATTATGTATATTATTTTACTTCAAACACAATTTTAAAATGTAGAAAATCATATTATTTATAAAATAATTTAGGGCGAAAAATTGAATGATAAAGTTTTATTGATTTGTCATAGAAAAATAGTATAGTAATTAAAACCATAATCAATTTTTTTAAATATATAGTTGGATTTAACATCCTTTTACAAATATTTTATTATTGTTAAAAACATTTCAACATTGTTTAAAAAATAAATTTGTAATAAACTTGGAAATATACAGAATACAAACTGGCTGTAACATCCATAGATATGATCATATGATCTCTCTTACTTTGGCTAAATCTCCGTTGATATGTGCAGAAAATTCAAGCAACCACCATATATTACCCATTTGGATTTAACATTGATAGTTTTGATAACATATATCTTACATTTGCCAAATCTGCATGTATTTGTGCATTCGCTTTGTGCAGACAACTCAAATATAAACCATATATTGGCAATGTCTCTAAACTGATGCTTATGAACATATTGCTGTTTAAAAAATATTCAGACTATGATTTACCTGGGCTATATTATTTTGCAACCAAATATGAATAAATAATTGCTCGTGAAACCCTACTCACTACATCATTCTTGCGACAGAACAGTATATAACATAAGTATTCAGCATAAAGTAAAGACTCGTCGGTCAGCGGTTACGCAGGAAATAAGCAAGGCAGAGGTAAATTGCTTGGGTGGTTCGAACTCAAAGGAAATAATGTGGTCAGACGTAACGTACATCTGCCCATCATTACACAGGTTATACGTTTCAGCTAGGATTAAAAGGATTTAAGAATAATGGAGGAGGGTGGATTACATTAGAGCAAGGTGGAGAGTAGGTGGCGGGTAATTAAAGGTCTTCCGATGAAGTATTATGCTATAGTTGTCGCGTTTCTCACAATATAGAATTACAATTGGTTGGTGAAGTAAACGGAAGTGGCCAGGAGCCGGAAAGGAAAGGTTTGAGAAAGTTATTAAGAAAACCGGAAAGAAATTTGCTATTAGCGACCATTAATGTTAAGTAGGAAAATAGATATAGAATTTATAGAATTAACTTGAAAGAGTTTAACGCAGAGTAAGATAAGAGAAGCTGAAGTTTTGGGTTTACAAAAAGTAGGGTTTCTTCCAAGTATAACTTCTTATAGCACAGGAAATAAAAACTTTACATGAGGGTGAATAGGTAGAATGTGACGGCATCGATTACAGATTAACACGCATTTGTTTAACAATCCGGAGATCAACGAATTTTATCTCGAAGGTGACCGGTACAAAAATGGGAGATAATACTAACAACTGATTTACCTTTGAGGGTGATGTTTTAAACATTTTTGAATGCAATTTCTTTTAGATTCAAAAATATCGTATATTTTATTAAGTTTTGTGATAACGTATGATTTCGTGGGGAACTCGTAGATTCATGTTACTTCCCGTGCTATACTTTACCAGAAAGTTGAATAAACCCAGAAAAATTATGTAATTTTCCCCATGGTAGCGACAGTTATCTAATATCACTTGATAAGACTTGAGCTATATTTACTTGGTAGTTGTATTCTATTAATAATTTTATCATATTATTAAGCGGTCCATTCAATAAAATTTAAAAATTCTTGTTAGAATAAATTGGAAAGTTTTACTTCCATGCTGTAAAATTAAAATAATACGGTGATTTTCCGTTCTGTATTTTACGAGATTTGTACCGTTTTCATTGTGTATTAAAATATGTAATAAATGTGTAACGTAAATTAAGTTTTTAAGGACATAATATTTTTTTGTTATTTTTAAAAATAGAATATGTATGTTTTTTTAAATTTAAAAAATGATTGAATTTACACTTTTACCACAATCTTATAAAGTCCAGTGTTTTTTTAACGAAACTGTTGTATGATTTTGAAAGTAACGGATAATAAAATTATAAAAAGGAAACTATAGGATATAGGTAATTTAAGAAACGTTTCTATTGGAAGCGGATCGAGAAAATTGATGAAGAAATATTTGATACATTATCCCTAATTTCAACATTATATTTTCTACAATAATATTTTAACTAAGTTTTATCCCATTAAAATCTCGTTCGTTCAGGCATATTTAAGACATAGATGATATGCTTATTTTGGAAAGATAAATGAATATGTAAAATAAATATGGAGTGTGAAATTGGAAATAGTATTATACTTTCAAAACACAGATTGTTATAATAGAACATATTGTTGAACGGTTGTTATAATAGAGCCCCACTTATAAAAATGACTTGAATAGGCTTTACGTAAATATCATTGACCTATTTAATAACATTAAATGATAACCCATTTTTTTTCAATTTTGCTCGTTTATTAAGAGATTATATAAAATGAGTTAATTATTGAAATTATAAAAAGCACAAATTCTTCGATGGGTATCGTAACTGTAATCAATTTTAACTTTCACTAAATGTTATTTTGAATTTTTTTAAAAAATATGTTTAAAAAATAAAAATGATAAAACTTGCATCTGTATGTTCTTTAAAATATTCAAACAAATAGATAAAGACTTTTTCAACAAAATTTATAAAAGAACATCAATAAAACCTATTGTTCATAAACGAAACTCCATATAAAGTGTGTAGCTAAAATAAACCTATGGAGCTATATTTTACCAAAGAGGGGAATCTGACGTCCACATGAAAGAATAGCCTCCAACATATTCTGGTGGGATAAAAATATCCTGAGTATAATTTCGCCTTATATAAGCATTTCAATAATGCTATAATTAGTGTTTTGTTGCATTTTCTTCTTGTGAATATTCAATGATTTCGGTAAAATCACGCGTGAGAGTTGACAGCGTACGTTGACCTTCCTAGTCCACAAGGAACAAACCTCAAAGACTTGTCTCAGGTCTCGACGAAAGCATGAAGAAAGCTTTATACAACTCGTTACGTAATGGCAAGTTTCAAGGTCAAACTTTCTCTCGCTGCGCTTGTGGGGAATATTACGCCATACGGTCGAGGCTCTCAGCTCAGATCCACTAATTTTAGATTGAATTTTCTTATCATTAATTTGAAACACTCAAGGCATGAAACTGAAAATAAATAAATCAAATATAGATTAAATAAAGAAGCAACGAACAATTGAAAAATCGTTTACAATGTGTTTTTAATAGCTGTACATGAATTTTCTAAATAAATGGGTCACGGAAGCTACGAGTGTTTTGTACTTTTATCAAGTTGGTAAAAACTGTGTTTTTATCTTACCTATATGTTTACTTATTTATAGAAACATGGGACACGCGTTTTAAAAGCTAAACGTATTGTTCTGTATATGTAACAATTAATTTAGTATTTAAAGTAAAAGTTGATTATTAACTTTAATGTCGTAGATATTTGTCTTTTGTTTATATGAAATTAACGTTTAGGTGGTTGTCATCGATATTGATACGTTGTGATATAGAAAAGTATTCACAATCGCCAGTGACCTTGAATTATTAAAAATTCAACCTCTCGGTACGACATACTCAAAATTGTGTGATCCAATAAAAGGAATGTTTTACTAAATTCGATACCACTACGTTATGATGCGTTATAGAACAAATAAAAGGAATGTTTTACTATATTCGATACCACTACGTTAAGATGCGTTATAGAACAAATAGAAGGAATGTTTTACTATATTCGATACCACTACGTTAAGATGCGTTATAGAACAAATAGAAGGAATGTTTTACTATATTCGATACCACTACGTTATGATGCGTTATAGAACAAATAGAAGGAATGTTTTACTATATTCGATACCACTACGTTATGATGCGTTATAGAACAAATAGAAGGAATGTTTTACTATATTCGATACCACTACGTTATGATGCGTTATAGAACAAATAGAAGGAATGTTTTACTATATTCGATACCACTACGTTATGATGCGTTATAGAACAAATAGAAGGAATGTTTTACTATATTCGATACCACTACGTTATGATGCGTTATAGAACAAATAGAAGGAATGTTTTACTATATTCGATACCACTACGTTATGATGCGTTATAGAACAAATAGAAGGAATGTTTTACTATATTCGATACCACTACGTTATGATGCGTTATAGAACAAATAGAAGGAATGTTTTACTATATTCGATACCACTACGTTATGATGCGTTATAGAACATATAGGAGGAATGTTTTACTATAGTCGATACCACTACGTTATGATGCGTTATAGAACATATAGGAGGAATGTTTTACTATAGTCGATACCACTACGTTATGATGCGTTATAGAACAAATAGAAGGAATGCTTTACTATATTCGATACCACTACGTTATGATGCGTTATAGAACATATAGGAGGAATGTTTTACTATATTCGATACCACTACGTTATGATGCGTTATAGAACAAATAGAAGGAATGTTTTACTATATTCGATACCACTACGTTATAATGCGTTATAGAACAAATAGAAGGAATGTTTTACTATATTTGATACCACTACGTTATGATGCGTTATAGAACAAATAGAAGGAATGTTTTACTATATTCAATACCACTACGTTATGATGCGTTATAGAACAAATAGAAGGAATGTTTTACTATATTCGATACCACTACGTTATCATGCGTTATAGAACATATAGGAGGAATGTTTTACTATATTCGATACCACTACGTTATGATGCGTTATAGAACAAATAGAAGGAATGTTTTACTATATTCGATACCACTAAGTTATGATGCGTTATAGAACATATAGGATGAATGTTTTACTATAGTCGATACCACTACGTTATGATGCGTTATAGAACATATAGGAGGAATGTTTTACTATAGTCGATACCACTACGTTATGATGCGTTATAGAACAAATAGAAGGAATGCTTTACTATATTCGATACCACTACGTTATGATGCGTTATAGAACATATAGGAGGAATGTTTTACTATATTCGATACCACTACGTTATGATGCGTTATAGAACATATAGGAGGAATGTTTTACTATATTCGATATCACTACGTTATGATGCGTTATAGAACATATAGGAGGAATGTTTTACTATATTCGATACCACTACGTTATGATGCGTTATAGAACAAATAGAAGGAATGTTTTACTATATTTGATACCACTACGTTATGATGCGTTATAGAACAAATAGAAGGAATGCTTTACTATATTCGATACCACTACGTTATGATGCGTTATAGAACAAATAGAAGGAATGCTTTACTATATTCGATACCACTACGTTATGATGCGTTATAGAACATATAGGAGGAATGTTTTACTATATTCGATACCACTACGTTATGATGCGTTATAGAACATATAGGAGGAATGTTTTACTATATTCGATACCACTACGTTATGATGCGTTATAGAACATATAGGAGGAATGTTTTACTATATTCGATACCACTACGTTATGATGCGTTATAGAACATATAGGAGGAATGTTTTACTATATTCGATATCACTACGTTATGATGCGTTATAGAACATATAGGAGGAATGTTTTACTATATTCGATACCACTACGTTATGATGCGTTATAGAACAAATAGAAGGAATGTTTTACTATATTTGATACCACTACGTTATGATGCGTTATAGAACAAATAGAAGGAATGCTTTACTATATTCGATACCACTACGTTATGATGCGTTATAGAACAAATAGAAGGAATGCTTTACTATATTCGATACCACTACGTTATGATGCGTTATAGAACATATAGGAGGAATGTTTTACTATATTCGATACCACTACGTTATGATGCGTTATAGAACATATAGGAGGAATGTTTTACTATATTCGATA
This sequence comes from Prosapia bicincta, assembly GCA_036971475.1. Taxonomy (NCBI): domain Eukaryota; kingdom Metazoa; phylum Arthropoda; class Insecta; order Hemiptera; family Cercopidae; genus Prosapia; species Prosapia bicincta. The sequence continues at coordinate 124,270,654 of JBAIZL010000003.1, read as the reverse complement.
CCACTACGTTATGATGCGTTATAGAACATATAGGAGGAATGTTTTACTATATTCGATACCACTACGTTATGATGCGTTATAAAACAATTAGGAGGAATCATGTTAAGGGAGACTTGGATTTAAAAAAAAATATGTTTACTAATGTAGGCCTACATGATTACCGTTCATGTGTGTGGTGAAACACGGCGATGCGTTAAATAATATAAAAATAGAGGTCAATAAGTTAGCATATGATAACAAACGCTACTTTGTTTCAAAGCCACACATAATCTAACCTAATCCGGGCTGCGTTTTAATATACGATAACAAATTGCTTGTAATTTGTTTTATAAACTAAACTTTAAATTTATATACTTTTAAGTGTGTCGTAAATGACTATATGTTTTGTGGTTAAATGCGTCAGCATCAAGTTTAAAAATGTTTGCGTATGAGCTATTTTTTAAATCACGATATTTATATTAAAATTTTTATGACCCCTGGGTACCTGATACCTAACGTTTACATATTATTTCAAATTAAAAAAATTGTCTGCATTAAAAAAATCATTAACTAAAAAACGGTCATGTAGGCTCTCTGATTTATTTTTTTATGAAGTAAAATGCGATAGATAAACCAGTCAACTGAATATTTATTTTATCTAAAGCAACATTTCAGAAACCTGTTTGTTGGGATCAACAAGCACGTAACGTTTTTGGTATAATAAATAATTATAGTTTTTAAATGGGCTGATAAACCAGTTTTCAAAACTTAGGTTGACATTTAATAAAAATGTTAAACTCCAACAATAACCATATTTTCTATTTTATAATATTTGTTTTCCGTCTTTTTAAACGAGTTTAAAAATTTGTTAAATATTTATAAAAAATTACAATAATTGTTTAATAAAAAAAAAAGCATTGGGTAGTACAGTAGGCCCTTTCAGTTTGTAAATTACCTTTACAAGCTCAATGCAATAGGTTTAATTATTTGCCTGAAATCATTCTTGGCATTGTACATAGGAGACGCTAAATATCCTAACAGCATTTCCCAATATGATGTCTTCGTTTAAATTTACATTTTATTGTTCTAGATATATATATGATGATGTTTAAAATAGACAATTTTACATTCACTCTAGCAGGCTCTAGTTATTGTTTTAATTCTTCTTCTTAAAATTGCAGATTTTTGTTGTCTCTGGCGTAACAGCTAATATTTCTTTCTTCCTCAGATTTTAATTACTAGCGGTTATTTTATGATACATTATAATAATGTACGGGTTTAATATATCCTTATATACAGAACTCAACAGATTAAATAAGCAAGCGAGATATTTTGCCATAAAATAAAGGAAGATTGAGTAGAGTTATCATCTTTTGTATATATTCATATTTATTATTGATAGATCTTTTCTCAATACAATACCTGTACAATACATCTTACTTTTATACATGTATTTTATGCACTCTCTCTCCCCCTCTCTCTCTCTCTCTATATATATAAATATACATATATATCACACATACACACACACACACACACACACACACACATATATATATATATATATATATATATATATATATATATATCACATACACACACACACACATAGGCACAGACACACACACACACACACACACACACACACACACACTCACACACACACACACACACACACACACGCACACACACACACACACACACACACACACACACACACACACACACACACACACTCACATAGGCACAGACACACACACACACACACACACACACACACACACACACACACACATATATATATATATATATATATATATATATATATATATATCACATACACTCACACACACACATAGGCACAGACACACACACACACACACACACACACACACACACACATATATATATATATATCACATACACACACACACACACACATAGGCACAGACACACACACACACACACACACACACACACACACACACACACACACACACACACACACACACACACACACACACACACACACACACTCACACACACACACACACACACACACACACACACACACACACACACATATATATATATATATATATATATATATATATATATATATATATATATATAGACGATGGGTTTACGATTTGCCTTAAGTACTAACGAAATTGATTCCCATATCTTTTGCGCATCGTAGCTGTTTACGAAAAAGGCTTAGATATTCAGCTGCAATGTATGAAATAAGTGTTTGCTTTAAACTAACAAGCAATAATTCTCTTGAAATGGTTGACCTCTAAACATTGCCGTTTTATAAATAGTTTAACATTGTTCTCAGAAAAATTACTTTTCTATATTTACCAAAGATGTTGTTTTTAGTCTACAAAGCTAAACTTCAAAAGAAATAACTTACATTTAATTTACAATTCATATACATTTATTAATAATTCAGATACTAATATTTCAAATAAGGATGATATAAGAAAAATTACAGTATTTTGTTTTTCATTGCGAATATAGAATTTATATTCTACCAATAAATGCTCATCGTTTTATCAATTCTGGATGTTATTTTTATTTCCAAGTACATTTGGATAACTTAAGTAGTAAATTTACAATCTCATTCCTCTACTAGTATTTTAATTTGTTCATAATTAATTTCATTCAGTTAACAAACATTGCAAACATTTTTAGTTTATAGTTCAACCGCTTGCTCTTATATTAGTAAATATGACTTATTGAAATATTGTTTTAAAATGTATATATTTTAGCTGAATCTAGAATCAGTTTATGTTTGTGGCGTAAGAGCTATTCCAGATCAATGCAAGATAGTGTTATCCCACAAAAAATAATTAATATCTTACAGATAGTTTAGGAACGGACTTCCGGTGTATGACTACAGCACACTCTGCACGAAGAAGCGGAAGCTATAATGCAGCTGACAGTCTGTGAATGTGTTTGAAATTGTTTTATTTTAACACGGCATTATATTAGGTGAAAGTTTTATTGCATTTCCGATGAAGTGGAATCGTTACGGGAGGCGGGATAGGAAGATTAAATATGAATGTGGAATTTTAATTAATACATAATTAGTTGTAAAATACGAGACAGTAAATCTCTATTGAATATTGCATGCAAACAATAGTGGGCAAATGTGGTACACGCTCAGCCGAAATGTAAACGGCAAGAAAAGGCATTAAAATCTGTAGAAAATAAGAATGTAACTTTACCTCCCAAATGTCTCTAGTAATTATTATTCCTCAAAAATACTAAAATTCTATATAAAATTAACATGTTCTAAAGAATTCATATTGAAATGTAACATTATTTATACATATAAGTTTATATTTTAATATGAAAATACTATATGAAATTACCTTACTTAATGACAATAATTTCAATCATAAGATAACTGCGCGCACGGATATCATATTCAGAAACTATCTACTTTACTTATATAAATGTTTAATTTAATGCTAATTTATAATACTGAAAGTAACACAACATTGTTTTATGAAAACTTACGTTTCATTATAATTTAATCAAATATACGAAGTTTTTATATATGTATAGAAACTTTAAATTGAAAAAGAAATCTTGGCTTATTAAATAAAAACTACATAATTTCCAAATAAATTCGAAGTAACATTGGTCGTCAGGTTTGACCTTCGGATATTTTCCTATACCTCTAACTCACGTAAACACGATAGATTTCTGCATTTTTACTCCTGTCGGTTTATTGCTTAATTCGCTTTTAAAAAAGCTTACACATTAAAAGAGCCCATTAGTTTTGTTTCATTAGTTCATTGCTTTCTTCTCAGCTTTATCCGGTACCTCTCATGTTTAGTCTTTCGTCTAATTTAGTAACATTTCATAATAGCTATATGTGACGGACGAAAGGAGAAAGTGACGTCACAAGCTAGTCACCAGGAAACCTTTTGGAACCGTAACATTATTACTTCTAGCTATCACATAAACATTATAATACTAGCAAGAGTAATCTCTGGGGATGCCATAATGCCTTTTCTTTCTTCCTACTATGTAACTTCCACAAATAATGTTAACATTAGTTCACAGTTTATATTTTTATTTTATTATTTATTTGCTCATAAACTCAGTTAACATTTAATAAATGGCTCTAGTTTAGACTATTTTACTCAAGTTTCTAGAATATCTTTTATTTTCCAGTATCGGTCCTGTTTTGTTCTTTGTTAATTCTATGTATATTTTCTGTTTACCCTAACTTTTATTACTTTTCTAAACTTTTACATTCTAACACTACTATTAGTGTTGCTTCCTACCTCATATGTGTGGGGTCTACTGTAAATATCTTCTAGTTAGTTGTTATACCGAATGTCAGACAACATATAGCTTTGTTCCACAGATATTATTACTATTTTTTTATTCAATAATATATCCGAAATATGTGCATATATATTGCCATATTATCTTTTATAAAATATCAATCTGTCTCATATGCATACATCGTTTCCTAAGTAGACATACAAATAAGCTATACTTTAAACGACACACGCTAGTAGAGAAGAGATTAATATAAAATAAGTAAAACTTCAAGCAAGACAAATAAGAACATCATTAATATGTAAGGCAGCGTTGAAATCACTTTGCACATACTAACCGATATAGTCCCGCTCCCACAAGCTTTGTATGGCACGATAAAACACATTCGGTTACATCACATCCCGTCATTAAGTGAATGCGTAATGCTTTGCCAATTTGAAGCCTAAAATAACACTGGAGAAATAGAAGTAACTACGTCTCTAAACTCTTTCACGGGTTTTCATTGCTGCCTAAACAACGCATTAAATCGGAGCTAACCTCAAAACACCAACAGTTCAAATTAAAAATAGATTAATAGCAACACCTAGCTCTGTGAAATAAGGAACATAATAGCTCCCGGAAGTAAAAGTTCCTTGTTTATGTGTTTGTAAAACACGGTATTTAGAATAGGGTAATACAGGCAAATTTATAACACAAAAAGTAAGTAAAAAATACAATAACATAAAACTGTACATTAAAAACATTGTGAATAATATTTTGGTAGTTGTGTAGAATGCTATAATTAAATTTTGTCTCAAATAAATAAAATCACCAAAACATTTCATCCAGTAAAAAAACGGATTTTACAATATAAATCATTCATATCAAAATTATAAACAAAGCACATAATATAAAATTATGAACTTTCAAAACAATTTATAACATTTTAAAATTTCTATAAAAAAATTTCTGTTGAAATATAATGAAGAAACAAAATTACTGTTCCAAAAAATATAAAAATAAACAATTTTTATATTTGAATTTTAAACGTGACAAAGTCAAATTTAACTTAATTATGTGGCCTGGAAGTCAGGTTGGTTTTGAAAATGAACATATTAAAAAGAAAGACAAAGAATAGGACATTAATTGTTATAGCAGATGAATTAAGGATAATAGGTTTTAAAGCAAATTGACTTACCTATTATTCTTTTCAAAGCGTAGAAAAGAGTTTTACAATAAGAAATTAAGATGAAGTATAAAACAATCTGGTAGAAGAAATAGAGGATATCATTGTATCACTTATACACAGCAGTGGTCACAAATATCTGTCTAACTGTTACATAAAATGTAAATGGAAGTATCGAGGAGTAAGGAAAGGTGGTCATTATACTAATAATGGTAAAAGGGGAAAGCTATGGGTTCCTGGACAGGGTTTCTAGCCTGGAGTAGACCTGCTCCCAACTGAGTTTGTCTACTGTCTATCAGACACACGGTTGTGGGAAATTACACGGAGTATTTTAGAATAGTTCTTTTGGCACATGAACAAGACAGAAAAGAAACTGGTGCATATCATAACCCTGTAAATGTTTGAAAGAAGATAAACAATTTAGGATCTTCGGAGAAGAATATCGCAAGAGCAATTTCGGAGAGATAAAGTTCGTTGGTAAAGTAATTAGAGGATGAAGGTTTTTGAAAAAATAGTCGGTGGTATAGAGAGAATATCAACTGAAATAAAATGATATATTTATAGTAGCGAAATATAGTGTACATATTACACAAAAACAATAATAAATACTTTGGAAATAACTGACAATTTTCACTCTACATAAATACATCTTACAATGAAAATATTGGAAAGAACCCCAATACCACAAAAATAATCAAAAATAACAAATTAAACAAGTTACTTAAGAATAAACCCTAATGTACATTTCGATGACCATGTCATCATGATCAGAGGGTCTTATTATAAAATATAATCTATCACACAAGAAGTTACAAACTAGAATGATGTGTAGTCTTCCTGGAAAACAAATAATAGTTAAGGGTTTTCTAATTTTCCATTGCATGAAATACATTAACTAAATCAATACACTCGAGTTTACCACCTGACACTAGAAATCCATTTAGAAAGCCATATCATTGCGGATTTGAAATTTATAAGTTCTATAGGTAAAATTTTAAAAAAATTGCTAACCTTGATGAAATTGAAAATTATACAAAATCAACTTTGGAAGAAACAAAGGGATTTCCGAGAAAGAAATAAAAGTCCTAAAATAAATGATCTTTATTCATTTACTAAATATTTATATTGTAAAACGTCTCTAGACGCATGAATATAATAAATATTGCAGATCTATAACTGTTGTAACGGTATCCACTTTAAACGAAGAGAGTTTATACGAACTCGGTGTTGACCTATGTTTTCCATTAGGCAATGAACTACTTAGAATCAATATTTGAGTACTTCTGTTTGTAGTAGCATGTGGTTTTTACATCTGAACTGACCACAATATACACGACTCACGATTAAAATAATGCGAGTTTGTTTAAGATAAGGAAGAAGGGTAAGAGGAGAATTTGTTTTGATAAATCTTCCTAAACAAAATTTCATTGAAAGTGTAGGAAAAAATGACGCCGTTTATTATATCTTTAGAATCCGCCTCATAATATTGCAACAAAATATACTTTGGTAAGAAGAAAGACAAAAGAAATTCAACCAAAAACAATTTAAACTAAAACGCCATTAAATAAATGTTTTGAAAAATACTTCATCAACCTTATATTTCAGCATAAACAACACTTTATAAAATCCAGGTTTCATTTTTAAACCAAACACTATTAAAATAAAATTGCAAAATAGCCGGTTAGTATAGAAGAAATTACATGTTGACGAATAAACTGACTTCTGCCTTAGTAGCCATTACCTTTTTGAATTCCAGCACTGAAGATGGAGGTCATCTTTTATTTTACCCATCAAGCGGTTAGCTTGCTTTAGCCTAGCGTATGTTTTCTTAAAGCCATCCTATTCAAACTGAATAGTTTGTAGCTCTACTGTAGTTCAGAATAACATGGTGATCTACTTCAAAAAAGGAATCCTAATTTTATAAAGTTCAAGCATCTATTATACGTTTATTTTACAACGTCAGCCAGTATTTCTGAGTACATCTACATCATCTGGTAATTTCATTGACATTAAAGTTATTAATAATGTTGTAATAAAAAATAACATTTTACTACAATATTTCACAATGTCGTTGGTATGATATAGGTATAAATTTCTGAAATTTGTTTAGAACCTCCCTTTTACTGCTTTGGTCAGATTTATTTGTTTCCACATATCACCTCACATCATAAATCATCGCTAAGACGCAGATTTCTAAATATTATTTTTCAATGAAGAAAAATATCAAAGATCGTTTTTGATAAAAACATTTTGAAAGATTCATTAGCAGGACAACCTTGAACCGCGAAACAAGCAATGATCCTTGTTATTGAGAGTTTTTATTACTACCCATATGATATATGTTCTTGGTTCTTCGTTTGAATGATGTAGTATAGTTTTGCTTTCCCAAACTATAGCATAAAATTACATTTGAGTAGCACGTATTGCTGCACAGCTCTATTTCAATTCGGATTAATAATGTTAAAACAGTGAACAATGTCAGATCGGTGATGTCTCTACGTTTGACTTATATACTAAGACGAGTATAGACTCCCTAATGTCTATATATTTAGAAAATGTTGAAAAAAATTGAATAAACTCTGTATTGTCTCTCAATAATAGTTTATAAATTGAACTAATACAAAATATTAATAAACTAAGAATGTTAATCTTATATTTCATTTATGTAATTATGATTTATGATCAAAGAGATACAAATAACTCAAACTTGAAATATTAAAATTTTGTCGCCTCTATTTCATTGTTGTACGATTAAAGAAATTTAACGGGTGGCGAGAGAGTGTTGTTTCCAAAATGTTTATCTCGGTAAAGGATAGACATATCTTTACGTCTGAAAGCAAGTCTACTCGATTTGACCCTCCATTCGCGATGCCAAAAGTTGTCTTTATTCCCTGTAGCAGTACACTATGACCTTTCTTCAGTCCTACCTAATTGCATCTAGCCCTCCATCTTACAAGGAGATATAATGCGAAGACAGGCTCTTTTCAAAGACTTGTAGATCACACAACTCACACGATACCAAGATGCGCTACCAGGGTTTTAAAGTCTTTAACCTCCGCATTATTTATTCACAATCGTTTTCCATCCTTCCTAAGTGATACAATAAACACTAGCTGTCTGATCGTTTAAGATATAGTAAACGCTATTGAGGATTTGCTTAAAATATCTGATATAAAGCACGAGTGCGCATGTGAGCACGAACATTGATTCTCGGTTTTCACAAACAAGTAGGATCATTCCAACAAATTTGTATGCCATTTACAAAAAAAAATAATAATAATTTCGAAAAAATTGCATCTCTTAAGCAGTCTTATATAATAATTTATTTGCGAGCATTACGAGTATTGTAATGACCATTATAATGTTCTTGATTATGATTGTAGAATTAAAAACGCTCTATAGTTATTTGCTCACAATGTTGATTGCATACTTAATGAGTATTTGACGAGTAAAAGAAAAAAATACCTAATTAAAAACTGACAAATAATAGTAGAGTAATCAAATTAGTGAAGTTATCCTAGCTGACACACGAACATGAACGAGGAAGAACGATGATAGCCGAGAGAAAGTGATGTTATATAATGATGTGACCGTGCTAGGAAGACTGGCCAGTAGGGAAAGCTATTGTAATTGTGTAGTCATTGTTGACGGGTAGTTGTAAAGCTATATTACTTAGCTTGTATAGGTAATAATAATTAGCTGCTAGCTTAGCTTGTTACCAACCTAACATTTCGTAAAGAAAGACTGTCAGATTAGTTCTAACGTGACCCGCCTAGTTACGAGATCATTCTGAGAAGGTTTCCGAGTTCAAAACATCTGGTAGTAATATCTTGCGAGAAACAATATGTTCGTTTACCATTTAACTTATGCTAGATGTTAAACGAACGCCTTTGTTTCTCGCAAATTATTATTATTGCAACTAGCAACATTTAATTATAACTTATTATTGGAACTTACCTTTTCCTTCAAATTACAGGCTAGTTACAGGAAAGAGAAATATGGCAATTTAAGTGTTTATTATTAGGTAATGTAATATAAAAATATGAAACCTGATTGATATAGCGTAGTAAAAATCAGGAATGTTGAGATACAAATGCTTCAACGGAGACATAGGACCTAATAACGTTAGATATGACGAAAGTTCATGTAACTTTATTCTACATATGCTGTGGCGAATACCAAAACCTCCAGTCTTGTGACTGAATGTGTCATCAAACATTACTTCACTATCTTCCTCGTATTCTTTTATTTTTGTAACAAATGTTAGAAACGTTTTTCCGTGTTCCATTCCGCATTGATTCCACTTCCGTAACAAGGACGAGAACGTTAGAAAAGGGAGGGATATAATTAATCTATTTACTGTCATCCATCCCGTCCTCTCCGTCTTCTCCAATTCCCTTCGAGCTTCGTTTCAATTTCCATGGAATACAAAATCTTAACACTAAAACTAGTAAAAGTAGATGAATATCATAAACCCATAGGTTTACTTTTGTGACTCTAAGAGTAAATCTGGAAACGATGACATTAAACAAACTTTTTCTCTAATTTAGCTACTGATTAAAGCTGTACCAGCTTTGTGATCAATACTAAACCAAAGTAGAGAGAGTATATAATACATCATACACGCACACACACACACACACACACACACACACACACACACACACACACACATCTCTCTCTCTCTCTGTCTGTCTCTCTCTCTCTCTCTCTCTCTCTCTAACACACGGATTTATACCCGGAAAAACATACACTAACTCATTTCTACTACAGACTTCTTCCATCCTCAGTAATCCGTTGCTTGTGCTAAAGAGTTTTGTTTATATTTAATATTACCATTGTAGTTGACAAGGCATCTTGAACGTATTTCAAGTCGGGAATAAATGAACAGTTTTTATTAAAACTCTTTAATATATTATATAAATAAATAAATATATATATATATATATATATATATATATATACATATACATATATACATATTATATATACATAAAAAACAAGTGAGGTTTTTGTTAATGAGGTTAATTGTTTCTATTCCCCTTATAAATCTTTATAATTTATTATTTTATATACCTATATATTTTATTATAATATATACATAATAGTTAAAACAATAAATAATAAAAGTTAACAAATATAAAATTATAGATGCATATATAAAATTATATATATATATATATAAATGAAGTTTAATATTATTTTCATAAACAGGAATATATATATATATATATATATATATATATATATATATATATATATATATATATAATTTTCCTAATGAACTTATGTTGAATAAGTGAAGCTTTTCGCTGATATGCACTATGAGCATTCTCAAACCTATAAATACCACATGGTTCCATAAATAGATTTGATGTCCATAAATAGATGTCCCAAGGATCAGTCAAAGGTTTTCTTATATGCTTGATTGCATATTTGTCTATAATTCTTATTTATTTTAGTTTTTTATTTTGTTGATAACATCGAATATACTACAAATAGTGGTATGTTTGAATTTTATTTCTATTTGCTCTTCAATAAGTCTATTTTTAGTTTTAGTTTTATATATTTCTAAAGTTTCAATGATATTTATTTTTAACTCTTTTTCTGTAAGTTCAAATAAATTAGTATTATTTATTTCCTGAAAATCGTTCTTATTTTCAATACTATATTGTGCTAAATAGGAGTTATATATATTAGGTTTTTGTATGCACTTTAAATGTTCTTTATATCTGTCTTTAATTTTCTGTTTAGTTTGCCGTATATATATATATATATATATATATATATATATATATATATATATATATATAGATATATATATATATAAAATACGTTTTCTTGTTTAATAATTTAAAACAACACAGGTTATTCAATTACAAGAATATTTATTAAATTATATCCAAAGCTTTTCGTTGGCAAACAGTACCAACTTCATCAGGAATGAAAATTACAATAATGTAGAAGTTATAGCTTACATTATTGTAATTTTCATTCCTGATGATTTTGGTACTGTTTGCCAACGAAAAGCTTGGGATATAAATTAAAAAATATTCTTGTATTTGAATAACCTATGTTGTTTAAAAAAAAAAAAAAAACAAAAATATATATATATATATATATATATATATATATATATATACCTAAATACATGTATACCTACATACATACATACACACACACACACACACACATATATATATATATATATATATATATATATATATATATATATATATATATATATATATATATAAATTATATTTATAAATTATATTTTAGAAGGTATATAGAAACTGTTCTTTTCTTACAAAATGCCTACTTCCACTAATGCGTTCAAGATGTTTTGTCAACCACGATGTTAATATTATTCGTAAAATTAACTTCAAGTTTAAAAGTAATAATTAAAACCTATCCCTTCACGGATGTAAAAATATAATGAATAATTATCATCCGGAGTACATTTGATCATTTTACAGTTTAATAAGTATTAATTATATATACTTAAATACATGTATACCTACATACAAACACACACACACATATATACATCTTTTATGATGTATGGGAAACTAGTTTTAGACATATTAACAAATTTGAGGGATCGTAATTTGTAACGCTTTAGGTGGATTATTAGGTGAAATTGTCAGTATATAAATGTGAGATTATAAATTCAATATATGATTATATAGAGGCATGTTTATACACTTTTATAGGTTTACTATTTATCGTCTCTATTATTTTCTCTATTATATCCTTTAATTAACGAATAAATTATTCAAATATGTTATGTATAGGATGAATATGTACTAGTTATATTATTATAAATAATAATGTAAATTGAAGATAGTGGCAAGTAAATAAAATAAGTTTATATAATCCCTATAATTTAAAGCTATGGTATGATAAAGGTTTGTCTCACAGTCGAAACCGAAAAAACGCAAAGTTTAAGTATTTCTGCAAAATTACGCGTGGAATTTATTTTAATCATATTTTGCTTAATTTATTTCGTGCTATTGAAGTTATTTAATCTCATTCTATTTAAACCATTTCTTGTTACTAGTTTTAATCATGTATGTTAGGTAAGTTTAAGTTACTAGTTATTTAAATTAAATATATGATTATTTTTATATATACATGACTATTATTATTGCTAATATTAGAACACAAGATTTACACAAGTTTTATATTTTGGGGAAGAGGATATAAAATACCCTACAATGAATTAAATTTTGTAGAATGTGACATCATTTCTTAAGAATTCACATGAAGGACAGTAACGATCCAGATAACAATGGATTTTTACGAGAAATTTAAAAAAAAAACAGCTCTTTTCATATTAAGATAAACATTGTCTGGTTTATTCTTTTCTTATTATTTTGTTCAATTAGGTTACGGATATTTTATATATGATCGTAAAATCGTATTTATTTCATAATATCGAATACCTTATATTGTTCAAGCAAACAGAATTATCAACACACAACTTTCTCCTTACAACGTTTCTCGTTAGTTCGTATAGTTGGCGAATAATAATCAACTCATCCCACACATTATTAATCAGTTAATTTAGGTTTAATTAATTGCCGTTGTATCTAGGTTAGCTAAATTGTCAAGTGTTTTTCTAACTGTCTATATAAATGTGTTTTGTTTGGAGGAACAATGGAACAATAGGTTTTGTATCCTGACAACGTAGCGACCTCTTTGATCGCTTGATAATCCCCCTCGAATCTGCAATTAACAACTAGGTTTATTTCCTAAATTAACTTTCGTTTTTATGCCCCTTCTATTTCTATTTGGAAAAACTACTTTAATGAGTGTGCAGAGTTGCCTGCAACTCAGGCGCCATTCATTTTAGTCTTGCTTTATAATTTTTCAGTAGGCTTAATTGATATTTAGTGAGAAACTGAACAACTCCGAAAAAAACGTGAAATGATAAGATTTCCTACCTTACAAAAATTTTTTTGGCCTGCAATATGTTCACGAATAATTAAATATGTATGACTTTTATTATTTCTATTTAATTCTCTTTTTGTAAACCATATATATGAATTTTTATTATAAAAATGTTTAATGTTAAAAATGTATAATAACAATATACAAATGGAATTCGTTTGTTTATGATTCAATCACGCGACTACAGGATTCATTAGGACGATATTTGTTATGACGATGATTTAGGTACATCAAATGTACACAGTTGCTTTTAATAAGCAAATTTCAAGATTTGTATTTAGTTATTGCAAAATTAATGTTATAAGCTTATATTTAATACCACTACTTTTCTAACTCAGCATTCAGTACCTTTAATTTGTAATGTAATCGGTAATAATATGGATGCAACTAACAGACCAAAGGCGACGTAAACTGTTTTTATAAGTTACGTTTAGGTTAGTTTGCAAAACAACTATTTTGACCGTATAATTTATATAACTTAATTTACTATACATATTAAATTTGCCATGCTATTGAATTGAAAATGTTTGAATATATTGTTATATTAATAACATTTTATAATCTATAATGCCGACGATTTCATTTTAACATTGAAGACATGGTTACATTTTTTTTCACAACTCAAGAATTGTATTGTAGCATGAAATTTTATACTAGAAAATTACTATTAGGCTACAAAATGAATAACTTTTACCATTTTAGTGGTTTATTTATTTTTTATGATTGATGTAAATATTTGTTCCTAATTTTGGTCACTAAAACCTCACAGAAAAGTAAAATGTCGGGTCTTTATAATAATTTATTGTTATTAGGATAAACCGTTATTTTTTGTCAGTTACAAAATATAATAATTTCTACTGTATTTAAAAAATTTCCGAAAGAGTTAAATATAGCAATAAATAAATATATATTGTAAGTGGTAAAGTAATATTCGATTGAAACCCAAGCCAGATACATATCGCCTGTTCTAGAATGAGATTAGAAACATGTATTGTGTAATAATGTAAATAGAAAAATAATAAACAGAAATTAACCTTTTATCACTTTGGAAAAAAACATAAAACTTATTGTCTACCTATTATATTTGTGGACGAAGCCGCGTTGAGTTGTAGTTAGTATAGGGTCTATTATGTTTTATATTACTATAAGAAAGACATACTAAAAGTTTTTAAGTAGAGACATATTTATTTAAGTAGTGTTTACTACCACATGTCATCTTCCATAAGTTTAGATTTTGTGAGTTATAGTTTTAAAAGTCAAGAAAAGTATAACAAATAACTTCTGTTAAAGATTTCGATTGATTAGTGAATTTAAAATAAACAGATTTAAGTTGCTTGATGTAACAATTTTGAATTCACTGATTAAACTATATTTAAAAAATACTTAACTGAGTCAATATGTAATGGCTTACTTGCTCTTGCGTTTCTGAACATTCGTTCCTTTTACGAAGCCTATACGTGTAGAGGGTTAGCTTCGTAGAAGGAAAGAATTTTTTAAAACGCGTCAGCAAGTAAGTAATTAATTACGTATTCAATTAGTTAAGTATTTTTGAAACATATGTAAACAGATTATTTTGTATATTTAAACCTAACCACTGCAAGTAAATCGTTGGACAATACATAGTGTAATTTTATACAAGACAATCAGCTGATCATATTTTCTTTTGTTTTCAATTCACTGATGAATCTAACAAAACTACTCAGAAGTTCCACAAAATAAACAAAAATGCTGAACATTTCGTTTGTTTATACTAAACAACGCCAACAATGTTCTGTTCCCAAAGAAGTTCTGGAACGTTTCCAAGTCCTGGAAATTCTCTTCAACTCTATTTATTTTCTTATTAAAATTACAATGCAACCCTTTCTCTGAGCTTTTCTTTCTGAATGTTTTATTTAAACAAGTAACATTAATCTTTCAAAGAAAAGAGTCGACCATTATAGTCATTTGTTTACTACACTTTATGAATGAAATCAGTTTAAGGAAAAAGGGAACAAAACAATATTTTTAAATAAGTTGTAGAACGAAAATAGTTTTTTTTTTAGTGGCCCTTCTGTTAGCTGAGTAAGGAACATTTCCATAAATAACCGATTTATGTCAACTAATTACACACTGTCAGAGATTATGTTGTTCAACAAATTTATTTTATAAGTACTGTTAAATCACATAGCGATAAAATGAATTTTATCCTTCCATTAAAGGATTGGAGTTTTTTACTTAGTTTTTGAGTTGTTTTGAACTCACTTATCTGCATTTAATTTTAGCTTAAATTATTCATTAAAACTATGTGTACTCTTTGAATATTTCGAATTATTTACCCCTCAGTTTATCTTTTGTTTATTTATGTTGTTTAAAATATTACTAAGATTATTTTCTATATCTAAACTTCTTATATCTTGGTATATTTTATGGTTATTAGCTGACCAAAATACAATCCAGTATAATATCACTAGTATATTCAAAATACAATCATAACAATGTAAAATGAACAGACCTGAGGTTTTTTATTGTTGTAAAAGTAAGTAACAATGTATAGGGGATATTAGGAAAGGGATACAAGACCATTCTACAGGAATAATATAAGGAAGACGTTATTGAATCCTATATGTGGGGTCACGTGCGTTACATAGAACCACTCTTTAATGGGGTTGTAGAAATGTACAGTCGCTACTGGCTCATGTACGGAAAATGATATGGTAAGGGACATATGATTAGGTAGGACGAAGTAAGGGCGATATTGATCCTTCCTTTAGAACAAGGAGTAGAGGTAAATAATGCGTCACATGAGCTGCATTACGTACCAGAACTAGAAGAGCTTTCAAAAGTGGTGAAGATGTTGGTCTAACCACAGGCTGAAACCAACCAGACACCCTCCTCGATCGTGCAGAGGGAATGTAACGCTCTTTTTTAATTAAAAATTGATAGAAAAAAATATATAACTTTTCTTCCAAATTCATTTATTCAATCCGAACTTCATAACAATTCTTCTAAAATGTCCATCAAACTTGAGAATTGCCAAGTGCGAGAGATTTATTGAAGCAGTAACTATGCAGGTAGATTCTCTTTATAAAGAAGAACACTTTGTGCAACGACTGTCTTTATAAAGAAGTACTCTTAATCAATACGTTGTATAAGATAGAAGGTAAATCTGTGGTCAAAGTGTACAGAACCTAATTTAGGATCTGCCTTCAGGAAAATCGTTCATAAAGCAAAAGGGAGATTACGTAATTTCAAAAAGTTCGTTTTATACTTTGCGTATACTGGTTTGTTAGGCCTCAATTGACCCATGCATAATTATTTGTGTAAAACTGATTTCATTCGAAAATGATCTACTGTGCGATGTCTAGACAAAATTCAACAACTTTTTAAAGTTCATTGACTTGTGTTACATGACAAGTATGAATGACCTACTGCGCATGTTCAGACATTGACCTATCCTGTTCCGGTCTTTTCAACTCTCACCGAAACTTGAACTGTTACGTCACCTCGTACAAAGCTTGTCAATCCGTGTGATATCGCTGGACACAGTTCGGTGAATTCAGGTGCCAGTGACGTAGCTTTCGTTCTTAGCTCGTCTCGATAGGTTTGGAAAATTGTATAAAGTTTAAAATGAATAAGCCCTATGTCTAGTATGCCTATGTATGGAAATATATACCAAAGACGTGTCATTAAGATGTATTATATTTTCTCCGTGAACAACACGGAGCCACAAATGAAAAACTGAAAATTATTTTACAATGATTTTTTTATAAAGTTTATTGGTAATAAAAATTGCAATGAATATCTAAAACAACTGTAGTGAGATATAAAACCAATTAATAACTAGGAGATAGTACTAGATATAAAGCTAAATCGAAATACAAAGTTATGTTCGTTGGACTTCATGTTATTAGGTTATATTAAAAACTGCCAGAGATATTTGCAACGTGGTCGAGATGTATAGAGGTGTAAATAGATACAGCTTATTGGTTATTTTCCCCGACTTTGGGAGGGTTAGACCATTGACTCCACGGGCCGTGGTCGGTGACACAATTCTTAAGAAATTAATGTTATTACAAATTATAACTGTAACACTAACACGTTCCTTCAATGTCCTGGTTCATTCTTCAGATTTGGACCTATCAGGAATATTACAGAATCTCAGGTAAAACAACCTTTATTTATACAGCAGCAAACATGTGAGTTATTATATTTCAAGGTTAACAATACAACTGCATTAAATTTAATTTAAAAGCCAAATTTGTCTTTTTTATTTAAACTGAATACATTGAAAGATATGTCTTTATATCAGTTACATAATAACAATTTAAAATAATTAGTTACTTAAAAATATTAGCTAGGTCGTATAGACAGTGGGTAGTCTGTGTAAGGCCTTTACTACACTGGATGGGTGGATCCAATTCGACAGGTAAAATAAAATTAGAGAATTATTTCTTAGTAAAAGCCCGATATGGTCTACATTATACAAATTACGTATAAGTACACACAATTAATAGGTACTATAGGGCGATGACACCAGCAGATACCGACAGAATCGCTTAGAGTTGTCTGGTAATAAAAGTATAGTACCGAATACCCATAAAATTTTATTTGTATAAATTTATAACATAAAAAAATAAGACTGTATATTTTGTGTTTAGCAACTCTTAGGTGATAGGTCAGTGAAACAATTATTGTGTACGGAGGATTAGAAATATTTGTAAATATAAGGAGAAATACAATAGGAACATAAGATACCTGGTTCCAGATATGGAGCAGATATTATAATACGTGTATCGTAAAGAGATATTTAGCCTTTACACCTCCTTGCAAAAAAAATAAAAGTTTGATAGAATTAGATAAGACTGAGGTAAGAACATAATGGCCATTTGATACTGGGAATAGTTAGCTATCCTAGCTATCCCTTTGATAGAAATCTATTGTCACTTACCCGAAACATATCTGTCCTACTCTACATAGGAGTGAAGTGAAGTGTCTCTTCACTAGCAGGAAGATGACATACTAACAAAAGGCATTTGAAGGAAATAAAGAATTATCTACGAATTTCCTTTTGCGAAATAAAAAAATTAAATGAAACTTTGATTTTATTTTGTTATTTTCTTGTTATGCTTTTAAATATACCAAATTATTGAAATAATAATTATATTATTATAAAGGTGCTGGAATAATTGATATATTAAATTAAATAATAAGTTTATTCTTTTTAGGTATAGTGTTTATAGTGCTATTTTGAAACTTGGTAGAATTATATGAAGACACAATTTCCAGTTTCATTTACCATTTGGATTGTTGTGTGGTTTTATCCACGCACTCGGCTTATCTCTTAATTATTATCAATTCTCGTTTAATATAAGTTAAAATATCTAGCAACAGGTACCTGGTATATAAGAATTCATTTAAATAATTAAAACTAAAATAATTACTACAAAAAAATATAAATAAAGTAACATAACCTATTAGTTAAAATAGCTGTTCTACTATATAACCTATAACATAAAATCAGCTGATTTATTGAAATCATATTCTATAACTTATATTAAGCCGAAAGGGATGATATAACTAAATTGCATACCCTGAAACTTTCCTGAAACGTTTTAACACATATAAAAATATAATGAATTCATTATTAAATTTAACTAATGAATTTTTGAAAGACTGTATCAACATCAAGTGCCATCCCTCTGCACATATAAAAAAAATGTTTTTGAACTTGAGTGGATGAATAAAAAGTAGTTTATTAACGATTAAATATTCGAAAAGAGATAAATAAGAAGAGTGTGATATCACAGAAAGAATTGAAAAAATCTCTCAGCGGGTAAAATTTGTTCAAATCTGTATAATATATACATACATACACACACACACACACACACACACACACACACACACACATATATATATATATTTAGAGAGAGAGAGAGAGAGAGAGAGAGAGAGAGAGAGAGAGAGAGAGAGAGAGAGAGAGGAAAAACACACGGGATAAGAGAAAACATAACTTCGGAAAGAAAAAAGCAAAGAGGAACGAGTGTGAGGAATATTACTTCATAAATGAAAATTTATCTTGGAAATAAGCAGGCGGGGTTTGTATCACGAATACAATTTCAGTTGGCCATTTATCATGTTACAGTGAACTAATCCTTTAAGTCAGAGAAGGCATATCTGCACCGCTTCCGACTACATCTCTAGACA
The DNA here is from genome assembly GCA_036971475.1 of Prosapia bicincta. Taxonomy (NCBI): domain Eukaryota; kingdom Metazoa; phylum Arthropoda; class Insecta; order Hemiptera; family Cercopidae; genus Prosapia; species Prosapia bicincta. The sequence goes on along the minus strand of JBAIZL010000003.1, from coordinate 124,251,066 downwards.
CATTCAACGTTTCCAAGTTCATCCCTAGGTAGCTAATCACCTAAACGTAACGACGTAAATGACGTCCAGTGAATTAAAACCAATTTATACAACCATCTCAATTATTTAAGTCTAGCGTAAACGTAATAATTACTGATGATGATAATGATATTACAGAAACGCGTCTGAAAACTAATAAACGTTATTACTGTCACATTGTTCTTGTTTCAAATAGTATAACCTTGACACTGACGAATAGCCTAAAAGTATTACAAAATAGTCATTTTAATTTAATTCAATACTTGTGTCCGACTTTCTGAGATTTACAGTTTCCTGTGGATTCTGATTCTCATGACTAACATAAAACTATAATATTTAATTATGAACATTCTATAAATAGCAAATTATTATAAATATTGTATACTAATTTTAATTGTTTGGGTTTTTTAATTAGTTATAGTTCTAACAACAGGCATTGTACATGACTAAAACGTCATCGAAAATATTGATTTTTTAAAAATATGTATTTATATTTTGGCATGTACAATTCGCAAAAAGTACGCTTACATCATCTCACGACAGAAAGGACTTCATTTTAATTTTATTTTTAAAAAATATTTCAATTGTTATCTGAATTACACTTTACACTACTTCATAAAATTTATCATACTATAATATAGCTTTTACAGTAATAAATTTATTATGATAATTCTATAATTGGGCAATTATCTGAAAGTGTACTTTCTCAGATAAAAAGGTCTAATAAATACAAATATATTATTACTACTGATATCACTTGGCAAAAAAGCACTACTAAGGCATACTGACCTTTTTCAGTAGACGCGTTCCGCACTAGATCAGTACATTGTTCAATGCTGTGAGTTACGGACAAGACTCAGAAAAAACTGCAAAAATGTGTTATTCAAAAAGACTGTACTTTTGTGATTAAAAAAAAATAGAACACGGCATTAAATTTCTAAAAGACTTCATGATAGCAAATATATTTATAAATAGATCGCCATATACGAGTATAATATATTGATATTACATATTATAAATTTATATTTCTAAATATAATAATCATATTATATATTATCATTGTAATATGTGTTGTGATTTAATTAATATAATAAATATAAAATTAACAATATAATTATAAATTAAAGAAATATATAAATTATTGAGGAATAATATTCAATAATAATATGTGTGTATTAATTAAAATAAAGTATTATAATTGCCATAAAACCATATACAAAGCTTAGACAAAAACCTGCAGACATTACGGAGACATAATACATTGAAAGAGGAAACCAAATCTACGATAATCAAAGCAAAGTAAACGAAGTTTTGTAGAGCTGAAAGAATATGCAATTGTTTTGCCATTCCACTCAGAACCTTAATTAATGGAGATGATGAATAATCGAAAAATGGGGGGACGTTTTTAAAGGTATTGTCTTTTCTCTTTTGATTCATTACACTTTTCTATATCGAATATTTCATTTATAAATAATTATTTCGTATGCAATAATTAAACCCTCGTGATGTACATTCTGTAGGACAATCGTCACAATCAGAGGAGTACCTTCGAATCACCTATTGCCTGAACGGATCTATACTTGAATTCATGGCGTCTGCATTGAAGTTATATTTATATCAATCACTTAAACAATAGTTTATGACTATCCGAACTTTTTATTTAGTAAATTTATTAAAACTTACTGAGACAGAACGTTTTCGATCGCTAAGTGCCGATCTTCATCAGTGTCGTCTGCTTGGAGATGTTGGGTCAAAGTGTGACAGTTTTGAAGGTAGGTTTTCGATAGTATCGAAGAGTATGTGTGATTTGTATTATGTTTGTTCCTTTAATATTGTGTTTTTGTGTGTCTGTAAATTTCATATTGTTCTAGTATGTTGAGATGTGGTCCTTTTTTGTTGATGTGTAGGATTTCTAGGTTTTCGTAGATGTCTGTGTATTTGTGTCCTGTATCTTTTATGTGGTTGTAAAATTTTGAGTTGGTGTTCTGTTTGTGTTCTTCGACTCTTTGTTTAAAGCTGCGACCTGTTTGTCCTATGTAGAACTTGTTACATTCGTCGCAGTTCAGTTTGTATACGCCTAGTGCTTGTAGTTTATCCTTGTTGATGGTGTTGTGTTGTATTTTGTATTGTAGCTTGTTATTAGTTTTGTATGCTATTTTGTATCCTGTTTTTTGAAATTTGCGGGCTATTTTGTTTGTTGTTTTGTTTATGAATGATAATGTGATGTATTTGTTTTCCCTGTCTGTAGTGTTAGTTTTAGTGTTTTTTTGTATTTTGTGCCATAGTTTGTCTGTTAATGTGGTGTTACATCCATATCTGTATGCTAAATATTTAATTGTGTCTAGTTCTTTGTTTATGTTTTCTGTGGTCATTGGGATTCCTTTAAGTCTATGGAGCATGGATCTGAAGGCAGCGTGTTTGTGTTGGTGGTTTGAGGTGTTGTGGATAAGTGTGTCTGTCGATATGGGTTTCCTGTAAATGTTGAAGCTGTGTTTTTGTGTGTGGCTTTTTGTTATGGTTAGGCCGAGAAAGTTTAGGGATAGGTTGGTTTCAATTTCTGAAGTGAAGTGGAGTTTTTGGTGTATTTTATTAGTGTAGGTGAGGCGTTGTTCGCATTGACAGGAGTTGCCTCTGTATAGTGTTACAATATCATCGACGCATCTGTGCCAGTATATAATGTTGTGTGCATGTGCATTGTTTGTGAGTATTTTGGTGTTTTATATATTTATAGTTTTATCTTTGTAACATTGTTTTTATTTTTTAATGAACGAGTACATCTTTCTTTTTTCCATCATAAATGTTTCGTACTACAACTTTGCATACAAGTTTCGATTTTACATTTATTATAAATTTATCTTTGGTAAAATAATAACACTTTAAAAGCTTTTAGGAGTCTAACTACTCAAGAAAATAAGTAAGCTCTAAATGGAGTGAATGAGTAAAACGAGATGTCGAAACTTGCGAATTCCCAAGAGTGTGTAACTGAATATCTATTATGCAATTAAAGACGTTCATCATAACTATCTTTTGTGTCTTCGCGTAGAGATTGTTTAGAGGTTATGTTTAAAACATTTTTAACTTTACTTTAACATATATTCAGAAATGTAGTTCATTTATTTAAATATATGTGAAAACATCTTGTTAAAAACAATAAGTGATTTTAATAAAGACTAGCTGAAGGTAACTTTTTATATTTAATTTTATTATTTATTATCATTTGATTCTTTCCAAAGAAAATTTGAGCTTTTTCCTTTTATCGCACGTTTTTCTTGATCTCCTTAAGAACAGTTCGTTCACATATTCAGCGAATAACAAACGTTCGTTTAAAATTAATTCTTCAAAGGATCTAGGGTGGAAATGAATTAATAATAACAATTTTAAAACAAGAAAACTTGGTGTATTTATCTATATACACCCACATTGATCACACATAAAGATAGCATACATTATTTAGTAATCATGTTATTGCAGTCAAGTTATTACCAACTGTCCCACGTTTGTTAACTATTCATACTTTTATTGTAACATTATTTTATTTTGTACAAATCCTAGCAATGACTGGTGAAAACAACTGGAAACCTGGTGTGGGAACATTTGTGAGCTAATGTAAATTAATGTTTGTAATATTACTAATAAAGGATGTGTAAAGTCTGAATGGGATTCAAAGGCTACTGACGCATTCGCAGGTACATCAAAACTCTTCGTTAGTAGAACATTCCAGTGTTGAGACAGATTAAGTTATTTACACCCCTACACTCGTAAAAGACTTGAGATATAAAATTGAAAAGCCTGGACTTGACTTCCCTAACAAGTAATTTCCCAGGGGGTTACCACTTTACTGAAATTTGTTTGGTGCTCTCGGTTAAGTAACAACGTTATTTCAAAGCAAGGTGGCACAGACGTCCGTTTATTTACGCCGCTATCTCGCTTGGAAAATCTCTAAAAAAGATTCATTATAAAATAAATAATTTATGTCATAATTAAAAGAGACTGTACACTTCTTACATGCATACAGAGCCTGATTTTCGGTTTCAACCTTTTAATTTTTTTAAAGTAATATTCATGAATAGTATTAGATATAAAATATAATGTCAAAATATTACTAGAAAGGAATCAGTGCTATTAATAACACACATTCTCTCTCTCTCTCTCTCTCTCTCTCTCTCTCTCTCTCTATATATATATATATATATATATATATAGAAGATATATATATATATATATATATATATATATATATATATATATAAATATCGCAATATGTTTTCTTGTGTATTAATAAAGAACAAAAGTCAAAATACAAATACAAGAATTGTAAATTCAAATATAATTCTTGTATTTGTATTTTGACTTTTTTTCTTTATATATATATATATATATATATGTATAGGATTAATATAGATATACAAATAGGATAAACAGTTAATATCCGGAGATCATCCGTCATATTCTGCAGTGCATAAAATCGCAGTTCTGACGTTTCGCTAGAATCTCATCTAGCACATACGAAGTCAATCCTACAACAGTTGAAGAGCGAGAGTCTTCGAGGTTCTTATAGCTGTTAAGTACTCAAATTTCAAAATCTTGTGTTTTCTATTCTGCTTCACCTTTTTTTAGCCTCCGTTATTATTTCCAACCTTCTTTTTATCTTCTGGCAGACACTTTGCTCTTACATTCTTTAGGAGCTACATATTCTTCAAAAGGTTCATCATTTTCTATATTTCAATCTCTTTCTGTGATTGTTTTCTTGTTCATCACCGATAAAAATGGTATTAATAAATACATTACACAGAGTAAACCCAGCATCTTGTATCATATTTACCTAAACCTGTTTATCTAAACAAACTCTTGTATATCACACACACTCTCCCGTAACTCTGTCCCAAACACATTCTCCTACACCAACTAATTCACCCCATATAACCCATTCTCCCATAAAACCTCAATCACTGATACTTACCCATCCACCTACACCTAGTAATCCATCAACGCTATCATATAACCCATGCACTAAGAATATCCCAATTACCAAATCTCCCTCAACCGCCAACACACAATAATACATAATCCCCCCCCCACTATTCACGGATGATCTAGTCTCAAAAGTCCATTTATAAACCTCCATTCATGTTAGTACTGGAGAATTTAAAAGATTGTTTGAAATTTGTTTCAGAAAACGGGGATAAATGGCTGGAGAACTATCTAGTGTTGAACAAAAACAGTCTGGAGAGAGTGAAAGAGAGTCTGGACATGTATTTCTCAGTGAGGGTATTGCTTCCGGAGATCTATTCGCTAAAGGATCCGTTACACCGTGATATACAGAAGAGCAACGCCGCTATGTGAGTAAACTTAAACTGACTCAATAAATGGTTATTACATATTACACTACCTGATAAAACATATCATCCTATTTTTACACGTTTTTAAAAACTTCGTTTTGATCAAATTTTGTTGTGAATTAAATTTTAAATCTCTACGACACAGTGATGCGGTTTATTCTTTAGTAATAATTAGTATATTGTAATCTTTTGTTCAAGTTTCGTTTATATTTTAAACCCATAAATAATTAATTCTTGATTTGTATTTTTCGTAAAAAGTGTCCTTTTTGAATCATACTACTTATTAGCTCAATTAGAATGCACATAACTTTTAATTATGTTAACTATTAATTATGTAACATATAACTGCAATATTCAACAAGTATCATCATAATAAATAGTGTTACAAAGTTATCTCCTGAAATATCTTAAAAAATAACATTTTCCCATTTCCATTGTGTAGGTTGGTTTAGTATTTGGAATGGGAATTGATTTCTTGGTATCATTATCGGAATCAGTAAAATTTTGGGATCAACCCATCACTAAGAAGGAGTGATATCAGTATAACGTCAAACCCACAAGTTGAGTGCCCAATGTGGTGAAAAAGACCAGGAGACAGTACAACTCAGTATTTTAACTTTTATCATGAGAACTAAAAAAGTATATATTAAAGTGAAAAAAGTGTTATCAGTGCATTTTTTAACTTTGTTTTTATATATTATGTTTTGTACACCATTAGGAGTTTTATTGACAATTTATTTTCTATACTATCATTAAGTAGTTCTCTTACAATAAAGAATTGTTAACTGGTCTAATTTAAAAGTTATTCTCCTTTATAGAAAGATTTAAAGCAGGTTGCAGACGTTTTGGAACCCAACTTTGGGAGAAAGCCCAATCTTGAGAGCGGCCAACTTTGCAATAAAGACCAATCTTCCAAAAGTGCCCTTTTGTGCTGGATAACGCATACTTAGAGGACAATCCTCCCCTTGCAATATAACCCCACATTGCGAGAAAGCCTAATCTTGCGAGAGTGCCCAAATTGCCAGAAAGCCCAACATTACGAGATAACCCGAACTTGCGTTATAACCCAACCTTGCATCTGGTGAATGCGATCTTGTATTAAAACTTGCTAACCTTGGAACTCGAGAACCAATCATCTCAAGATACATAACCCTCCTTACAAGGGAGTCAAACCTTACGATACAACCAGTTGATATCACTCACAACGTTTACATCGATAAAGGAAAATGCCCTTTGGTTTCATGCATTCTTTTTATCACATTTTTCTTTAACATTCACTCTAAAGTTACCGACTAATACTTTATAATATTTGCGACATGCACGTTTTTAAAATGTGTCAATTTTTTTTCTTAAACAAAGAAATAACGTTGTTTTGAATCGTTATCTATTTTAAATCTTAAATTAAAAATTTTGTAGAATTATTAGATTAGGTTTAAAGTGCAATGATTAAGAAATGTTATTTATTAAATGTTTATATAATTCACTATTTCATATTAACTAACATCCCTTCACTTTTGAGCACTTACATAAAGAAAGTACGCAAGATTTTAATTACGCCCTATTACTGCTTTATTAGAGTATTAACACTACAACTTTTGTCATTCTCATTTGTTGCGGCTAGTCGTAGTAGGGCGTTACATAAATTAGCTTTGAAAACTTACGTAAGGCTTTTATTATTCTATTGATTAAACCCCAATGGACTGAATATAATGGGTGGACACATTTTTAAAACAGTTTCTTAAACAGTTTTTTAAACATTTGAACTGTGTGAATAAATATCTCTAACCGGAAGTGCTTTATTACGTCACCATGTAAACCATCAACTTATATATTTTTCAGAGCAATTGCAGTACTTCCAAAGCTGACGTCAGAGGGCAGACGTGTAGTAGTCTTTTCGCACTTTAAAGATAGCGCAGATGATTTCGAGCCGTCTGTAATGTTCAAACGAACTACAATGATAAACGACATCATCCTCCAAGAAGACGTTGACTTCATAGGGTTGGAGTTGATTGTGGATACGCAGAACGTCGTTTGGGGGCACGTGGCCAAGTATAACCCGTCACTCACGAAGAAAGCCTTCGACTACGCAATGGTAAGACAGACAGACTTTATAAAGAATAATTTAATTTTTTTATGTAGAAGGTCATTACTGGAGTTTATGGTAAATTTGGACATTTACTTGCTCCAAGCAGTAGAACTAATCTTTCCATATTTCGATTATTTTCGCTCTATAATTACCACAATGTTTTGTTACACGGATAATTAGGTTTTAGTGTAATAATCGTATTAGTTCTGTGACTAATCTAACCAAGCGAATTGTTTTAAAAATTCCATGCAAATCTATGTGAAATTATTGTATTACTTAAAAAAAACATGCAAGGCATACATACCACTCCCCTATCCTTCTGTTAATAAACTCTTATTTATTTATATTCCCTAATCTTTGCTATGGATCATTACACACATAATCATACACAGATGTTTTTCAAAGAACGGTCTAACAAACATTGCTAGAAATATTGAATACATTTAATTATTTTTATATTTGGAAATGCTCATGTGAAACACACAAAGTATGTAGTCCAGTGCTAAGCTCATTGCACGTTTCATGGTCCATGATCATTACAGACCATAAAAAAGTTTACAAACAGAATATTGTGAAAAAATAAATGAAAAAATAAACAGCATATTTCTACTCCACATAAACTTTCACCCCATACCAACGTCACTGCTGCAACAATGTTTATAATTAACTCGCAAAATCAGCTGTTAATAAAGCCAATCAGTAACGCTAATAAACGAATCGGTGAGTGACAAACAATCAATAATTGACCCTTTGGGCTTTGTCAAAACGATAATTAAATAAACTAAACGGTCACGTGTTTGTTATTAATTTAACCGTTACGTTTTATGATATTACGTTTTCTTTAGGATTTGATACTGTGAAAGAATTTATTGTAAGATAAAATTGTTTAGTAGTTAGTGGATATTAGGCTAGAATATTTAAATATTTTGATCATTCAAAGCTCTTAATTAAAATGTTTTTTGACCATCTTAATAGTAAATTGTGATTAAAGTTACTATTGGGTAGTATATATTGTAAATATGGGTCCACTTATAGGCCTATATATATATTATAACTTTTTAAATATTATTTATTAGGACGCATAATACTTCCTTTTCTTTAATCATGTTGAAGCTAGCACATTCTAGTTTATATTATTCATTTACTTGACAATTGTTGCTATTGGATTTGTAATTCTACGTAAAGAACCTTCACACAGTACATCTATTACTAAACCTCCCAATTCTCTTACTTGTTCGTTTTTACCATTCCTAATATATTAACAGCTTTGTATATTTCAACCTCGGGGCCTTTTTTTATTTACATTTTACTGCATTTTGAGCCTTTTAGAAGTCCAAAAAGAAAATGTCTACAACTAAACAATGTTTTTAAAACTAATTGTATTATATTCAAGGCAGTGGTCGAGTAGAATACTTAAGGGCAAACAATTTTAGTTTACCTCTTCGCCTTCCGATCATTTCAACCTCTGCTAAATGACGCCCATTCTGTGAAACGCAAGTCGGTCATTTCATGATTACCACATCATTCAAATAAGACAGGCTTTCTAGTACAAATTTATGGACATGTTATTGGTTCTAAAAATAGACACGATTTGTTTACTATTTTATGTTTTTCATTCACTTGACGCAACACTATTATACTGTTTAATTACCATATTTTTTTTTCAAATCTGTACTTCTCCAGAAAACAAAATGCCTTGTAACAGTAAGCAAACCTCTTACTGCCTTCCACCGACTTTTAAAAGTTTCACGAAGAATCGGCTTTTCGAAACACCTCCTTTCACATTGTAGTACCACATACAAAATCCCACCCACAAGCTTCTGTTAGTGCTTTACGGAAACAGTTATTACCTTTCAATATTTAACTTTTAGTTGTTGGTCGGATTTTAGAACCTACAGATGAATAAATTATGTAATATTCATGTAACCTATGAAAATCAGTTAAAATCTGTTTGACAACTTGGAACATTGTCATAATATAACACTCTCAGGTAGAAATGTCTGGTCTAAACGGAATATTTGTAAAGACAGTAGACCTTGAGTATAAACTACTGCTTGTTGTAACAACATCGTGGGAGATGTATCATCATTTAGAATGCATTGCATGTAATGTCGGGCACTGAATGTAAAACTTGGATTATACGTCCAACACATTTATTAAGACAGTTTTATACCTTAATGTGATATTTACGGCGTGAGGCTGTAAAACCCGGAATGTGTTTTAATTAAAAACATATTCACCTCTGGAATTCGGCAAATAAGTTTTAACAAAAATACGAAGGATTATTTAGTTACAAAACAGTAATAATAAATAAAATTACTACTTATAAACCTTTATTTTGTAGTTATGTTTATTTGAGTATTCATATGGACTTTTTTTGTGAAAGGTAATAAAATCGTCTGATATGCCAGTAGTAATCGTCTTTTCTACAACACGACGTTTCTGCAACTGGTTTATAGTCGTTATTAATTCCTATGTCCTTATTTTTAACTCTGGCATGGCCTAAATGCACAAAATATAATTATTTATACGTTTAACTAAAAAAGCAAGATTAGATATGAATCTAGTAACATTCCTTTGCAACGGTAGACCTTCATTATCACTTTATTCTTGTACACTTATGAGAGTTTTAGTCCACAAAGGATGATTTTTAGATCAATGTAAAATTGTAACTTTTTAGTTAAAAAGAAGGAGTGATAATTTACCTTCTAATATTAGTCATTTAAACATTAAACGCTCAGTTTATGTTTTATAATAATAACCTACTTGGTGATGACAACCGACTTGCTGCCGAAACGCCGTCTAAGTAATAAGCAAGTTAAATTGACCCCCATTTATTTAGTCGTTATTATTAAATCATTTAATTATTTTTTTAATAATGCTATGAGCGTTTAGATCTAGAAAGTACTATATATATATAACATGGTGATATGTTTTCTTGTATTATAGTTATTAAATTAAAAATATTTCAAAAACAAGAATACTTTTAATTCATATATTATTCTCCGAATATTATATGCATTAAAAGTATTCTTGTCTTTTTAATATTTTTAATTTATTATATATATATATATATATATATATATATATATATATATATATATATATATATATAGAACAAGTTTGTTTTGGGGGCTAATTTTGTTACTTACAAAGTAGGAATAAATGAATATAAATATGTATATGAAATCGATATTATTAGAAGGAAACTAAAATGAAATAACCAACAAAATAACCTTGTAATTGGAAGAAGTATACAAGGTCTGCATAAACAGCAGGATATTCTGTTACTTAATATATTTCTAAAATAATAAAGGCGTTAAACTTCAGTCCTCGGGTATGAAGATACTGTTCAACATTCTAAAACATTTGAAGTTTTAAAAGAAATTATAGTTTTACAATAACTTTCTGGCGTCTCTGAATATTTGTTTCGGTCTAGACGCGTTATATCTAAAGCTGTATACGATCATTCCGCCCACCGCAGGTTCAACACTTTAGAAGAAGTAGCTATCCAAAACCAGAAAGACTTTAACTGGGAATAAAACACAGAATTTAATAAAATATTATTTTTAATATTTTAATATTTGTTATTTTGTTAACTTCGTGAATATAAAGTCGTAAGGTACGTGACTTTAAAAATTGAGCATTGTTTTAATAATTGTTTTATTATTATTATTAAATAATAAAAAATGATAAACTCAAACATGAGTTCTGTGCATACAAACATAACCTAAGTTTGTAACATTTTATTATTATATAAATATTTCGTCACGAGTTTATTCGCTATGTTACACCAAATATTTTTACAGCTGTGTTAGTATATAGCTGGAAAATTTAAAATATTTAGATTTTTTGTGAAAAAACTGTATTTTTAATAATAAGTTATTGCTGAAGTAAAGTAGGGGGAGATAATTTGCATGTTAACAAAGTGCGTACGCACAAAGTGCATTAGAAATACGTCATTTATTGTTTAAAAACTAAACCTTAACTAACATGATATTTTGTTGCTGAATTGCAAACGAAGTGTAAAGTAATTAAATTTAATGTAAAATGGGGCTCTGTTTTATACAGACAAGTTTAATTTAATCAGAATGTTGATTGAAATTGTGTTTGTATTTATTTCAAAGCGTTACCACTGGCTTATGTTTGCAATATTTTAAAATAGGTTGAACTACAGCTATATAAGCTATTTTTATGTAGAATATTAACAATATTTGATCATTCGATTAGATCACTCATTAGTTACCACCAACAAAAATTTTTTTCATTTCATTAACTTTATTTTTCATTATTAAAAAAAAATAATTTATATATTATTATTTATAGAATATTACAATGTTTTCGTCAAATGGAAATACTAAGGTACTTGTTCATTTTATTCTTGTTTATATACTACCTGTAATATTTTTTTGTTAGCCTTTTTATATATGTTATATAGATTTAGGTATAGACTCACACACACACACACACACACACACACACACACACATACACACACACAAATATATATATATATATATATATATATATATATATATATATATATATATATATATATATATTAAATATGGTGATATTTAAGAATAAATATATGCATTAAAAGTATTCTTGTTTTTGAAACATTTTCAATTTATTAAATATATACATATATATATATATATATATATATATATATATATATATATATATATATATATATATATTTCGGTTTAAATGAAACTATTTCACTAACAAGAATATTTTATTTTAATATTTCTAAGATATAACTCGTAGGAACAGTCCTAAATTAGAAACATATTGATCATTATATTTTGGAAAACGCTGACACTGTCATTAGCGGCAATCTTCAAATTATAGTAAAAGTAAAAATATTCGTTTAGCTCCTATTATTTTCTCACATACTTTAGTACCGCTGTTTAAATCGTTTACTATATTATATATATATATATATATATATATATATATATATATATATATATATATATATTTCGGTTTAAATGAAACTATTTCACTAACAAGAATATTTTATTTTAATATTTCTAAGATATAACTCGTAGGAACAGTCCTAAATTAGAAACATATTGATCATTATATTTTGGAAAACGCTGACACTGTCATTAGCGGCAATCTTCAAATTATAGTAAAAGTAAAAATATTCTTTTAGCTCCTATTATTTTCTCACATACTTTAGTACCGCTGTTTAAATCGTTTACTATATTATATATATATATATATATATATATATATATATATATATTATAAATGAAAAATATTTCAAAACCAAGAATACTTTTAATGAATATAGTTATTCAAAGCTTTTCGAAGATAAAATAGTACCAGCATCTTCAGGAAAATAATTATCTAATAAAATATTTTTACAAAATTCAGCATATTATCGGAAATATTTTTAAAAAATTTAGACATCATCTAAATTATTTAATCAAACTATACTAATAATTACATAAATGAGAATCCTAAAATTCCAAGATTAAATGGACTAAAGAAGATAAACCAATTAGGCCATTAGTTAATTTTACAACTGCTTCTTATTATAAAATTTCAAAATATTTTTCTTTATTACTTGAAGATAAGGTAAAATTAAATAATAGTCATAATATAAAAATTCTCAAATTATATAATAATCAAATATATACTAAAATATATTGAAAAATTAAAAGATATTAAAAATTGATAATAATACAAAATAAATATCATTTGATGCTACTAACATGTATAATAACATACCTATAATGAAAACACTTGAAATAATAAAATATAATATACATACATTTGAAAAATATAACACAAGAAATAATAAATACTTTAAAAATCATAATAAATCAAAATTATTTTTTATATAATTATAAAATTTATAAACAAAAGGATGGATTAACAATGGGCTCTACGATGTTCAGCATATTATCGGAAATATTTTTACAAAATTTAGACAATTGTGTAAAAATATTTTATTAGATAATTATTTTCCTGAAGATGCTGGTACTATTTTATCGGCGAAAAGCTTTGAATAAATATATTCATTAAAAGTATTCTTGTTTTTGAAATATTTTTAATTTATTAACTATATTACAAGAAAACATATCACCATATTTAATATATATATATATATATATATATATATATATATATATATACATGAATATCATAAAAAGTTACATTTTAACAATAATATTATTTTCTGTTTTTCGTTTTAGTTAACCGATCATATCTTCCAAGAACAGTATGTAAATTTAGCTTTGTTACAGAAAGCTTATCCAAACCGCTACCACAAAATCCATATAGTCAACCCGTGGCCAATGCTGGACACAGCCTTAAGCATATTTAAGCCTATGGTTCCAAAGAAAATCCAAAATAGGGTGAGTATAACAAATTACTTTAATGGATGTATAGGTTACTATGATATCTGTGAACAAAATACCTAAGCTTTAAACAGTTATAACGAATAATTTCTTTACAAGCTGTAAACAGCTTCAGTGTTACCGAATAAGTGAGGTATTTATTTTTGAGAAAAGTGAGATCGTTTTAAAACCTAATCGAATCATTAGGTATATGTATTTTAACTATATTTCTAAATGTTCAACCTAGAAATATTTAGAGGTATGAAGTGAAATTTTCAGATGTAAGAAAATGTTTAGAAATTTTTTGTTGTTCATGATGAAGGTTTCTTTTTAAAAAATCATCATAATTTCTATATATCTTTGAAAAAATAAATTCTTTATTCTTTGCCACTTTTTATGCTGATTATAGTAATATTACTGATCAATATTCTTCTAATACTCTCTCAAGTAGTATAGGTGTCAATACAGTGCTATAGAAGAATAAATATGTGAAAAATCGCTGAGCTGTGTATGCGTTGAACAGAATTACGCATGGGCCGGGAAATGCCACATCAATGCTCGGTTGGCCACTTCAAAACGGATCACTCTAATGGTCATCAGCGCGAAACGATTATTTACAAAGTGAATGTATTGTAATTATCAATGTCTGAATCTACTTCAAAGGAGATGCCATTGCTAAGGAGGGAAACATCACTGTATTCAGTATATCCAAATAGACGGATAAATATACTACAGGGTTGCTCATTGTTATAAACAGCTCGTCGTTTATTAAATATTTCCACAAGCCATTAAAACTACCAGAAAGAAGAACACGTGTTGAACTGATATTTTCACTAGTTATTCATCTCTTTATATTTACTATCACACTATCCTTACGAATAAACAATGTAATCTACTTGTATGTGGTAGTATTTATTATATGTGGCTTACATTGTTGTATTTCGATCTCCCTAAATTTAATCTTTAAATATTAATGACATTTGACGTTTTTTCAGAATTGTAGCTCCGAAGAGGGCCTTTGCTCCCCAAAAGTATACATTTTGAAACAAATTGTTTGAAAAACCTAACAAACGTCATTTATTTTCAAAACAGTTTTTAATTGTTCCAACATACGTTTAACATCCTATTTCATTACTACTTTAATAAAGAAGCGAAATGAATTTTAGTTAAATAAGGTTTTTTTCACCGTTTAAATAAATGTAACGTTTCGACAAGGTGTAGGACCAAACGTTACAGCACGTTTTAAATGTTACTGTTGATTGAAATCTTATACGTTTAAAACATATAGAGTACAAATGTGTGAGTTTATATTAGATAAAATATATTGTAATATTGACGCATTGAGTGACCACTCTTCACATTTGGTAGTTATTTTGCAATATTTTGATATTATGCAAGTGTTTCCAAATATAGAGAATGTAAAGAAATTTTGCAATGAAATGTCACTAGTTACGAGTGGTTTATGATTCCACACGCTGAATATTTTAGTGTTAATAATATATTGTAAATACACGAAAGCTACCCACTTCTCAATGGATGTAATCAAAGAGATGACATTTATATATGTTTACGCAGCATAGTTTCTTTTATTTTCTTCAAGTATATGCAATTTTCGTTAAGTATATTCAATATTAACAAAACTATACAATTTTCTTACTGTTGTATTTCAAAGTAGGTGGCTCCTTAAGCAAACAAAAAAGAGCTGCTAATAATTTTACACGTTTAATAATTTTGTTATTTATCTTTATTACCAATGGAAGCATCATCACACAAAATAAATCATGGTTTCGTTTACCTTAACGTAATAACATCTAGTAAATTTAGAAACTGTTTCCGGTCCCGCAGTGACACACAAGTTCAGTTTCGTAGGAGGTAATTTATATTTATTATATATCATACAATGGTCATATTATAATTTAGTTGTGTGTGTGTGTGTTTTAGTTAATTATACACAAGACACTGGATGAGTTATACCAACACCTACCAAAGAGCATGTTGCCAAAAGACTTGGGCGGTGATGAACCTACGATGAAAGAGCTTAACGGTACGTCATGGAAGGCTGCTCACTTATATGTTCAATGGAAGTTATTATTATGTTTATCGTTATTTAAATTTTTTTGTAAAAAACTGAATACAATGACATATATATATATATATATATAATCACGTTTTGCAATTACTTGCGACCAGCAGAGTCGAGACTGAAGAAGTCGTAAGACAAAAACAACTTTTAGTTAACAAATGTCTGGTCGCAAGTAATGGCAAAAGTGTAATTTGTGATATATATATATATATACATTAAAAATATTTCAAAAACAAGAATAGTTTTATTGCATTTGTTAGTCTTCCAAGAATAATAAATGCAATAAAAGTATTCTTGTTTTTTAAATATTTTAAATTTAATTACTATATTACAAGAAAATATGTATATATATATATATATATATATATATATATATATATATATATATATATATAGAGAGAGAGAGAGAGAGAGAGAGAGAGAGAGAGAGGGGGAGAGAGAGAGGGAGAGAGGGAGAGAGAGATTTTATAGTAATCAATCAATACACAATAAATAATTTATTTTTGTAGCTAAGTGATTAAAAAAATTACATTTTGCCTGTAAAGAAGTATTATAGAAAACGTTAATTTTTTCAATTGTTAGCGAACACAGACAAGCAAAAAGTCAAATAAATAAATTAATACTGGGTAACTTTTTAACTGGAAATGACAAATGCGTCAACCGTTTCCTGCAATTCACATGTATCCTTTCTCATTTCCTGTAAAATGCGCTCTACTCTTTATTAAGAGTCGTTTCTCCAAACCATCTAAGAATTTAGTCCGTAGCGGCTGCATTTCATTTTCTTCTCAAGCCTTTTTTTTATTGCAATTAAATCAAAATGATTTCGACAGTATTTTATAGCCCCGATTGAAAATAGTTACACTTCAGTTGGCAACACTGCACACACGTAATTTCATTATCTTCCAGACCAGGGGGTTTTGTGTCGTCACCACAATGTTATCTATTATTCACAATCCTTCCCTAAGCAATATAGTTCTTTCCTAGATTACCTCCTTCCAGACATAATCACTTTACGTGAGCTAAAAGACTTACTGATGTTTAGAAACTGAGCCAGTCACTATGCTACATTTATAAGCAAGTTGCCCACCTGGTCCCTCTCGCTTCTTTCTCTCACCCCTCTTTCTCCCACTCACCACTCTTTCTCTCTCAACCTACCTCTATCTAGGTGTCTATATCTATCTCTCACACAGGTAACACGTTTGCGATAGTCGATGATATATTTATCACCAATTGTTAGAATTGTTCTATTCTTACAATTTTGTATGTTATGATACGCAATTATTTCTTTATTCCCATGAGTTTATTTTGGCTTTTCACTAATTTATCACTTTGAATTAATTTTCACATTAGAACGTATTTATTTTCACTGAACTTTTAATTTTCAATGTCCATTAATATATGAAGTAATATTTTCATATTTACAAGAGGGAATATTTTTACTACATTTTACAGATTATAGGTAAGTCATAAAACGGTTTTGCAGGACAGATGCTTTCAATTTACTTAATTGTACTATATTATATCAATTATTTTTATTTCTCAGTTAGAATTAGACGTTTCTAAAATGTGAACGAAAACTTCAACTCCATTATTTCAGCTCATTAATCTCATAACCTGTCCTTATAGCTTACTGTTTTAAAGAACGTTTAGTATATAATAGTTGATATTTAAAAGAGTTAATTGAAGTCTTATCAGCTGATATTTTTGAACAAACCAATATAAAAATGTTATCAAATAATTTTATAATATTAGGCTCTCAATTAATAAACATATATTTGATTGCTAGGTATTATATGCAATTAATAATACAAATAATCGTTAATTATTTACATTGTTATACGTTTCTATTCCAAACTGAAATCGTATTTAGTAGCTAAAGTTGCGTTTCTAATGTTAATTGTCAAACAGAATTTAGAAACTGACTGACATAAAATATAAATATAGAAAGAAAAGTCACAAAGAGAAAAGTTACTACACATAATGTCTTGCGACCATTAACTCACAAATACAGTTCATGAATGAATGTCATAACATTATTACCGAAACATGTAAATCAGTCGTACCGCAATGCAAACATTAGGTTTTGTCTACGACATAAACATAAGAAACTGTGAAATATTTCTAATTTATTCTATTTTTTAATTACAGTACATAAAATTTTGAATTTTTTTAAATCTTAAAACGTTTTTACTGTCAAGTTTTTTTTGTCTCTGTGTTATTCACAAATGTCATTAACATTGAAACCTTTAAAAGCTCAGAACTGGATTAAAATGCACTTATATTAATACATTATCATGTTTTAAAAATCGAGGAAAAAAGTATACATATTCTTTCTTATAATTTTACAAATTATTTCCTCATTACGGCATACAGATTCACAATCCTTTACATATTCATAACCTCCCACAAGGCCTAACACCTCACAGGTCCATAGCCCCCCTTTCAGGCCAATAGCCCCCCACAGGTCCATAACCCGCCACCGGTCCATAACACCTCACAGATCCACGTCCCCTCACGGATTCATAACCCTCACCGATGCATAAGCCCTCATAAATTCATAGCCCGTTAAGAGATTCGTAAACTCTCACAGTTCATAATCCTTACAGATTCATAATTACGCACAGATTCCTAAACATTTTGTGATGGTAAATTTTGGTATATATATATATATATATATATATATATATATATATAAGTCGTTGTAAAGTTAAAAACAGAAAAGTGAAAAACAAGGAATAGAATTAAAATGTTTAGTATGTTGTTGAGAGAACTCACATAGAAGTCCAAATATTTTTTTAATGAAATTTATAAAAAAATAATTGTGTCAGTATTGCTGATCGATTAATTATCTATATTTTGAGGCTTACGTTTTTCTTTGAATGTTACAAACTATTTTTATATTTATTAAAATTCTTACAATTTTTAGTACAATCTGTTAGAGGTTATGAAACACAATCATTCTGGATATTTCTAAAAGAGATTATTTTATTGTTTTTAAACTGTTATAAAACCCATATAATTGTAATAACGTTTGTGTATTACCAGTAGTTTTGTATATTAAGTTGGGTTGTTTAATTTTTTTTAATTTGTGTTGTTGTTTGATGGATAATGTTACGAAGAAATTTTTAGTTCCTGAAGATAATTCTAGTTTGTAATCGAAACTTGTAACCGAGTTTTAAAACTATGTGCAAGTAGTTTTAAATATGAATTGTAGTAATAAAACTAATGTTTTATAAAAGACTGACGTCACATGGACAAATTATTATAATTAATCAAGGTTGGGTTATTTGTTATGAATAACTTAGTGAAACGTTTGAAACTAATTAAATTAATAAAACAAATAATAAAATTAAAGGTGTTTAATAGATTAAAGAAGAATTCTTTTATACTTACAAAAAACAGTTGGCTATCGCACGTTTATTTTAATGAGTTATAATGATTTTCAGACGCCTGGCAGGAAAAATTGGTTGAGTACAGAGATTGGTTTTTATCCAGTGAAAACATTAAATCCGACGAGACTAAAAGAATAGGAAAATGCAGATTGGAATTATCTACAGAGACATTTGGAAATCAAGGGTCATTTAGGAAGATTGAAGTCGACTAGTTTGGGTAGAATCGATTATTGCTAGTAGACAAAGTTAGATCTTATTCTCATGACGTCGTTCGAGTGTGGAAATGTATTATTTATTGTAGTTTGTTTAACTGTAAAGGTTAGGTATACCTTAAGCTAAATTGTACCTTAATGATGCTACAAAACTATTTTACTGAAACTCTAAACATTATTAAAATCATTCATTTAATTTTTAAGTTATCTTGAGAAAAATTATTGTTTTCAAACTTATCAAAAGTTAAATTAAATTTTTTAATATTGAAAATTTTGTAATTTACCTCCTCAAAATACAACCATGAATTTTTTTAGTATATTTTATAGTAGTAGTAGTAGTTTTTCATAAACTGTAACTAGGGAATATGTAAGTGAAATATTATTTCAACTATGAGAATATTGTTTTGTTAGGAATTGAAAAGCATAAACAAAGAGGAGAGTTTGAAATGTATAAAATTATAACAGAAATTAACTATTGTAATTATTGCTTAAAAATTACTAAAAACCTTGTAATAATTATAACAATGAATAACAACTAATCAGTTACCTTGATACCTATAGGTATATTCAAACAACAAACTTCTAGGTTTAAAAATCACAAAGTATAACCAGAGAATTTCCCTCCAAGAATTGCATGAGACCAATTTGGGAAATTTTCCGTCTGGGTAGACGGGCTAAAAAGAATATACTAGTAACTTGTGTACAATAGGGTTCTCGTAGATGTTGTTATTTTATTTTGAACAAATATTTATGTAAATACATTTTTTTATTGGATATGTAAACATTGTAATTTATTTGCGTTTTATATTAATGTAAGTAAATTGAAGATATTTTTATTAAAATCTTGTTACAATATATGTGTGAAAACCTTTCTGATCCTAGTTTTGCCACAAACGTTTTTTGTGGAATATAGTCATGACTAATTTTGTTATATTTTGTTTCCTAAAAAAAATCTATTAAAAAAAGGAAAGTTTTTAAACGTTTTAAATTGATTTAGAGATAACAAATTACTTGTTCTTGAAATTATATCATTGTTTTTCCAATTACTATTTATTAGGAATATACTGTGGTTGAATTTAATAATAAATACACAAAAACCTCTTAACCACAAACTTTCTTTAATTTACCCTCTAGGTAAATTTACCCTCAAGGGTAAATTAAAGAAAGTTTGTGGTTAAGAGGTTTTTGTGTATTTATTATTGTTTTTCCAATTGTTTGAACGGATGTTTCTCACTTAAAATAGAGAAAGAAATTAATTACATATTTATGGTTGAGTAAAAAAGTTATTTAAGGTGAAGTTTAAATTTAATGAATGAATGAATAAGTATAAGAATATTACTGTATAAAGAAGTAATATTTTTTCTGAAATGGATTATTATTTAATTATTTTAGAAAAATAATAAATTATTAAAAACAATATTTTTTAAAAATTGGAAAAAAGTAAACTTAAATAGCTTACATAAAGAATAATTAAAATCCATAAAATAAGCTCCATGTACCTTTAGGAGGATTAAAACAAAATATTTGCCTTCAAACGTTGATAATGCTTTAAAGTATTTGATTAATTACATGTGAGACTTTAAATCCTTTACATGCCTAAATAATATCTTCAAGTACACTAGGTTTGGAGTGGTTTTACTAGGTTTATTCCAATTTCACCTGTATTCCCAATTTATGTTCTA
>JBAIZL010000003.1:124024898-124227398 GCA_036971475.1 Prosapia bicincta | reverse complement strand
CGTACATGAGGAAGAGCTATAACAGTCACGTATGCAAGGCTTCACTAAATATCGCAGAAACCCTGATTTAACCAAGTAATATTACGAAATGCTAGCTTTCCTGTTTACATATTTACTATAAAAAATTAGATGAATCTTGCAACAGACATCCGATTACGCCAATTTCTTAACGTGCTAAAATTCCCAATTAAAACATCCAATCAGAGGTAAAAACACAAGACCACTTGTATAGGATTAAATATAACTCTAGGATTAAATATGTTTTCTCCGTACTTTTGTAATTTCCACAGCGCTTACCTGCCCACGTAACATAATTCTCTAGCTAGGATAAATCTAACAGTACTTGGAGATTACTAGCCAAGAATCCCTAGAGCCTTATGCTGTAGTAATATGATTTTTTGGCTAACGTATAAAAGATCTGTTGCAGTGTCGTGCGACGGTTATTCCTACATTTATTGTAAGCCTTGAGCATTGTTTTCATTTGGTTTTGTTGCAGGTATTTAGTATAAATTGATCTTGTTGATTTTGTTCTCTTGTTACTTTTACAAATAAAATTTGATTTCTACAAAATTATTTAACCATTGGTATACATTTAGCAAAATTATTCATGATGTGTTTTTTATATCTTATAAGAGACTCGGTTATCCGTTCTTTACTTCCTTAAAATCCCGTGTCATCCGCCTTGACGTAAAAAAATGAAAAAATGAACTCCCACTGCTTAGTGATGTTATCACAATGGACAATAACCTTCGTCGTCATCCATTGTGCATTGTCATCCGTCATCGTCGTCCGTTGTCCACCGTCCGTTGTCCAATGGTTAACGATGTCCCCTCATTAAGCTTTTAGTTTTAGTGCCCAGATTTTTCTTAATTTCCCCTCTCACCCACTACTTTCGCACAGGTAACGTCACGTTTACGTCAGATAGTCAAGACTATACTGATTATATAGATTGCTAAAGAGTTCTTTATTGTCATTTTCTCATTATTAGACGTTCCAGCTTAATTTCTTGGATGCAACAATATTAATCCTACTTTTATGTAAGATAATGTACGCGGTTTGTCTACTTCCATTACGTCTGCTATCTAGAGACAAGATGGGGGTTAATTTGAAGTCCTTACATTTTATATCTGAGAATACGTTATTACGATGCGTGTTAGTTTTAATTATTGCAATACTTCTTTAATTTTAAATATCGGTTAAAGCATTTAAATACAATAAACCTAACAGCAAAATTTTCTCCTTTCGGCCATCTAAAAACTTCTTTCTCATTTAATAAACCTGAACAAATAAATCAGTTAAATAACGTTAAACACCTTGACGTGAGGGAAACACTTTATAGCTTTGCCAGTTAAACATAAAGTCAAACATAATGCTCTCCTACAGGGGCTATCCTTTACAACAGACTTAGATAATAAGTTATTTTAAGCATGCAATCAATAAATTTGCAAAATGGAGCAAAATGAAGACGAGATAAATAAAAAAAAAGTTTTCGGCGCCCCGACATTCTGTCGCCGTTTCATATCACCCCACGTTTCCTGTTTATGGGGCAATCGTGTCGTCATAAAAGTTTTTATTTACATTTTTCTAAACTATCATAATATAACTTTCAGATTGTAACCTTATATAAATAAAGTAACTGAAAAAGACAGGCAATACGGTATATAGTGAATGTTTAAAATAAGATTGTGTTTATACTTAGAATTGTAAATTGTAATATTCGACTTCAATTGAAAGTCTATAACTTTACAGCTACATAAACTGAGACTAAGACGTCACGTGGTCGGGGCAACTGGGGAGATATTACCGGGCGCTAAGGCATTCTAAAAATAAAACATTTGCTTGAAGCTAGATGTGCATAACTGAATTGCGAGTACTAAAGAGACAAAACACTGCGACCCAAGCCGCCATACAACTTTGCTAACGAGTGACTGGACGCTATGAGACTTGCTATGGAACTTGTTCAGTATACGCCGCCCACAGTCGCGTCTCTCATTGTGAGTGAACCATATTATGTTTACATGTATTTAATAGCTCTGCGTCTCACCGCGCTTTGTGCTTTTGTGTTTGAATCCCTACAGACAGATGTAATTCTGGACGGGTGTAAGTGGGACTGCGTTCGAGTGGAGTGCTTCACGAAATCTTGCCCTGGTAATCAATAAACCACACCCTGCCCTAAAGACTAGATAAATATTTTAAACGAACTTAAGTTACCTAATTTAAATGACAAGTTTAGAAACCAAATGTTAAATGGCAAATTCTGCACAATACGTTTATTTAGCTTTATTCTTGTATTCGGTTTCTACGCAATTACTAATTTTTCATTCCTGAGTATGTTTGGTTGAAACTTTACTTCAGATAATTTCTATAAGTGTCACCTACTTTAGTTAGAACCTATCAATTTGCTTATTTTTATTTACATAATTTCTACTATTCTTATAATGCTATCTTTGATAACAGTTAATACATGATCCAGAGCTTAGATGCGTGTTTTCCACTACCTTTTGTACTCAGATCACTTTCATAAGGGCAAATAGCAAAAGGAATTTTTAATGAAAGGGCGAATAAAATAAATACATATACCAAAAAAATAATTTAATTTTAGTATACGGCCACAGATTTTATTATAACACGTGAACAAAGAAATCTACGTATAACATTTTTCAGTTTATTGGAAATTCACTTCTAGAAAGTATACAAAAACCGGTTAGATGGAAACATAAGCTTTGGAAGCATACAACACTATGAGTACACGGCTTATTCCCATTTTGCAATTAAATGACAGTTTATTCATTAAATCATACAGCGTAAGAATTACCAAGTCAAAACATTAAATGAATATTACCAGTATTTAGACATTTATCACTGTGAAACGAAACTGTAATTTTATATAGAAGTTAAATTTATTTGTTAGGGGTAGGCCTATATACGTTTATGTTAGTGAGTTTCTAAAATTGTTTTAAATGACTTTTTATTTGTAATTGTCTATAAGATTAATTATAACCATTACGCTACATTTTTAATATTTAATTGTATAATATATGACATACACACACACACACACATACACACATACACACACACACACACACACATACACACATACACACACACACACACACACACACATATACTACACACACACACACACACACACACACACACACACACACACACACACACACACACACACACAAACACACACTCACACACACACACACACACACACACACACACACACACACACACACACACACACACACACACACACACACACACACACACACACATACACACACATATACTACACACACACACACACACACACACACACACACACACACACACACACACACACACACACACACACACACACACACACATACTACACACATACTCACACACACACACATTCACACACACATACTACACATACACACACACATTCACACCCACATACTTAACATACACACACACACACACACATACATACACACACACACACATACTACACACATATACACACACACACACACACACACACATATATATATATATATATGTATGTATTTACTTATTTATTTATTTTATTTTATCTCTTTCTAACATCCTGCTCTAAATCATACACTAAGACGCAATTCGAGGAAAATACTAATATGCAAAACGAAACTCAAGCCTAAAGTTCTCTCTACATTTTACTTATTTGATTTTAAAGTTTCTGTATAATAGGTTTATAAACCCAATGATTCTCTTCAAGCATAAAAATATCCAAAAGCTTCTTCTATACCTACAAACAATGGATAATTCTAAACAAGCATATGGGGTTTGTAATTAGTTGTACAAATTGTAGAAAATATTGTGTTCTCAGGATTCGTGTATTCTATCCCAAACTATATGAATATTATAAACACATTCGTTATTATAATTTTTTTTTTTTTTTTTTTTTTTTTATTAAAACTGGTCATTTCTGACCAACCATTAATTTACATTTGATAATTAGATTTTAGCTTTTATTACAAAGAATCCATTGATTTTTATTGTATCTTGTTTGATGTTGGAAGCCAACCGTCGTGAGGAAGAGTATTGTTGTCACTCTTGTCGTTCAACGAGTTCAAATGGTTTTGTCCTTTTGAGTCGTCTTGTCAGGTGGTTGTTGTCGAGAAGTCTCAGTGCCTCAGGATTTTCGTGTTGAGTGAGCCGATTTACGTGTTTGATGGCGTTCTGTTTTATGACTTCCTCGACCATGGGTACACCAAGATCGCAATGCAAGTCACTGTTACGCACATACCAAGGAGCGTTGGCGATGTTTCTTAGTACTTTGTTCTGGAAGCGTTGTATCCCTTGTATGTGACATTTGCTGGCACAGCCCCAAAGCTGTATACCATACGTCCAAACCGGTTTGAGGATTTGGTTATATACCAATAGCTTGTTGTATATTGATACCCGTGAATTTCGACCGAGTAGCCAATACATTTGCCTGTAGCGAGTCTGGAGTTCTGTGAGTTTTATTTTGACATGCTCGACCCATTTGGCTTTTGCATCAAGATTCATGCCGAGATATTTAGCTGAATCATGATATGGGATAACACTTCCATTCATTTCGAGCCTCTGAGGGTTTGGGATCCTCTTGTTTGTAAAGTTCACATGGACTGCCTTCTGGTCGTTGAGTTTGATGCGCCATTTCTTGGTCCAAGCCTCAACTGAATCGTTTGATCTTTGTAAGCGTGTTGTCGATTCTTGAACGGTTTTCGCTGTCGCTGCGTTTGCTGTGTCGTCTGCGAAAGTGGCCGTGATGACGTTGGCTGTTTGCGGAAGATCACTGGTGTACAGCAAGTACAGGATTGGTCCCAATACGCTGCCTTGTGGGACTCCAGCTTGTATTTCCTTGAAGTCAGAATACGTAGATTCGTGGTTTACTCGAAACAGTCTGTTCGATATGTACGATTTCAGTAGATTCACAAACTGGGCTGGCAGAAACATGTTGAGTTTGTGAATCAAGCCTTCATGCCAAACTTTATCGAAGGCTTGTTTATTATAATTAAGTAGAATTATTTAATGAACATAAATAATAACTGTTTGCTTCGAGTCGTGATACTCGTATTTATGAATTTATTGGAAAGTATGTTTGCAAAGTTTAGATATACAGAGGGAAACTGCTCCATGAAATCGTGTTACAAATAGGATAAAGGATAACTTAGTCCATAAAAAACGTTTACGGTTACCGCTTGTCGTATAACGTACCGTTCTACTTTACTCCCAAACGGAATGCTTTTCTGCATCTTCATATGTTTGCCATTCAAAACTCTAAAATTTCAAATTTAGTAACGTGTTTTGTTGTACTGATTATTTGCAGACGGTGAATTTATAAACTGTATTGATTAATGGCGTGCCTGTATTAAAGTTTAATTTGAATACTAGAACTTTATAAAATTTAAATCTGATTATTTGCATCAAGATAATTTTTTTTAGTGTTTTATTTTAAATGAGAAATTCTGGAGAGTGAGAGACAGAGAAACAGAGCGAAAGAACCCATAATGCACAAGGGTATTGCATGGGGGCAGGAAGGGATAAAATAGACGGAGTGTACTCTATTTGTGCAATACGAGAATTAATGCCATGGAACCGTTTATTCAGTGTGTTACACATAGGTGGGCTTACGTAGTCAAACATAAATAATACGTTCCAAGCGATGATATCCCAGTGACTGATACTAGTTGCCAGTTCTATGTTGACAAATCTACGCAGAACATTTACATTTTACACTGATGTTGTAAGCAACTCTTGTTTGGCGTTTCAACACCCGTTAATGCCATCATCACTTTGAATAAATTATGTCTCACTGGTGACATTTTACCAATTTCTTCCAAACAAATAACCTCATCAAAAGAAATAACATACACTGTAAAAAGTGTTTGTAGTAAATGAAATATCGAAGTAAAATTGCAATATAAAATTCACTTTTGTCAAAATTAACTATTGTGTAACGTCACAGGTTTCGCTTTACCTCGACATTTTAAATCAGTTACACTTTGTATAAAGTTCAAATTTATTTTATTCACGAATTAAATTTAACAAAAAACTGATGAAACGTGTACGAGAAAGTAATTTATAATTTATTTATTACCTTTAACCTAATCCCAAATTTGTGTATTGATTTATACAACGATTACAAATTAAAATCTATTTTCAGACGAAAAAACTATTGTTCCGAGAAATATTGAAATGCACGTGTTGCAGTCAACAGGGTTGAAATACCCACACCTTATAAGGAGGACACAGTGAGGACATAGGGGCAACAGACGCTAATGGAGACTCAAGGGATGTGTCAATACGTCCCGTGTTCTCGGTTTGATGTATCTATCCCAAAGGATGTCCATCCCTATTTAGGAGATGCTTGTTTAATGCTAGTTTATTCTTGCAGGCATACGTGGAGCTAAATTTGCCTGACACGTGAAATCCAATTTGGCTTTATTGTCGATAAACTCCTATTGACGTCTCTAGAGACGAAATTACCCTAGAGAAGTTTCTTACAAGCTTATTCCTAACATCGGATTTATGCAACTATAAAGAAACTGTTTTATTTAACAAACATCGTTTTCACAGTTAGAATAATTTGCAATCTATGATAAAATATATTAGGAAAAAGGAGAGGTTAGGTTATCAGTTTGTTTGTTTCATAATAAATATTAGAAAACATATTCTTTCATATTACATGTAATTACAATATATAGGCTATAACATAACGTATACAGCACATAGTTACAAACAGCTGTTACTTTCAAATAGGTTGTTTATTAATTTATCTATATTATCACTGTCCTATTTTCTTTAATTGAATATTTTTAGCAGCCGAAATGGTTAACAACATTGATAACAAAATGATAACAAAAAGTAATAATAATAACAACAGTATTATAATACTATATTATAGTAATAATAGTATAATAATAGTACTAACATTATAATAATAGTATTAACATTGTTATATTGTTAATAATAAAATGTAATCCTAATACTACATAACTATTACTAATATATTATTATTTATTGATGTTAAATATCAGATACAATATTAATTTTTTTTGTACTCAAAAGGCGATTTAAATACTTAACAAAAACAATAGAACGTTTATTATATCTTATTTTGAGGTAAGGTTTACTAATTACAAGGGGAAGAGAGAGCAAAGTGACCACTCTTTTATTTGCTGGATTTTTATGGTTCAATATTTAATAATTAAAATCATTAAACATATACCAACAATCTTGGGATTTGGATATTATATTGTTTTTTTTTACTTTTAAATTTTAAATGTACATAAACAAGATTTTTTTAAAAAAAATACACAATGACAACTTTACCCTCATAGGTCGGGGAGTGGTCATGGTTTGCAACAGGTAAGTCAATGATATAGAAGCTTTTTTTTAAAGTTATTATGGGAGGTAATTTCAACAAATAAAGTATTTTGTCAACACTTATTAACTATTTAAATAAATGTTCATACTTTTTAAAGTACAAAAGACGTAAATCATACTAGACACTATTTACAATATTCACAATTGAAATAGACTTCGTCTTTCTCACACCCTGAACACTCTTGGTGAGCTCATTCCTTACACTGAGAATATCTCATCCAACTCTCATTACCTTTAACTTTAGAGAAAGATTCGTTACAATAAAAACCAACGCAATCTTTTTCTAACTGTTTTTGTTCTTGCCTTCTTCATCGTGAACACTGAGAGAATTCATAGTTTGTCGAGTTGGTTTTTCGTGAGTAGGCTTAATAGAGTTTTTCATATCCCTCTCTTCTTCGCCTCTTCGTTCTGTCGCTTTTGAATTTCTGCTGCTAATTCCTTTTTTTATGGGCTACCTATTATAATCACCCTCCTGCCTCCTTTTCTATTTTGCTTTCCGTGATTAGTCATAGCTTGTTTTGGGAAAGGAACAATTCCTTTTAGGCTCACTGCAAGTGCACTTTGATTTACGCCACTGGACCCAGCATTGGCGCATCTTCACTTCTAAGATGATCAGCTGCCTTTTCACTCAAATCTCTGTCGCTGGTTTCAGAGTCTCCTTTAGCTTGTTCAATTTCCTTTTTTCCTTCAATTCATTGTCAGTGTTTGCGCTATTTCCAATAATATTTGAACCATCATCATTTTTTCTCGGAAGAAGTAGCTTCGTTGCTTCTCAATGTGATTTTAGGATGTCTTCTTTTAAAACCTGCTACCCAATCTTTGCCTGTCATTTTGTTATCAATATTAAAAGTAAGAGGAATGTAATTTTTTATTGCAAGACTATATGCTATGTGTTGTAAATTCTATTGAGTGATAGACTTCAACAATATGTTGACAATGTTCTTCTACCTGTTCATCGATGAAGATCTTTCTGTATTTACCAAGACTTTTCTTCTCATCAATTGCATCTTGATTCTTCTCTAGGACTCTTCTTTTGAGATTATTTCTTGGAACATTAAACCGTTTCGTTGCTGTTGGAAATTGCATATAATACAGCCTCTTTCATCGCCTCTGAACTTCAACATTGATATGTCGATTTTCTACTGTATTTGTGTCGTACAAAGCTTGATATCAACATTACCAAATATAAAAAATAGGATCAAGAACAAATAGAACAAATAGGTCAAGAACATTATAAACCGATCTAAATTAGTTTAATATTGATCTTAGAATCATGTGAAGCAAAGTGGCCATTTTTGAGGTGGCCACAATGATTACCCGCAATGTTTAGTGGCCCCTTTGCCCGGAATGACGTCACTACAAGAATTGTAACTAAAACCTAGAAGAAGAATGAAAACAATTTTCAAGCTAGCATCAAATGAAGGCTTTGGTCAAGGCTATCCATCAGCACTTTAGTCCCTAACTATCACTTCTTGACTAATAAGTTAAAAATATAAACATTTGTCACTTAACAAAAGGCAGACGTGCAGAAAAACTGAAAAATTACTCTTTATACAAATTAAAATAGTCTTCGCCTCCACATTCACAGACAATACTGGCATCATCATTAGGTACTAATTACCATCCTTTCCACAGTACTACAGCACTGTACGGCCTAAGAAACTTTACTTTATCCTCCTTGACCACTTTTCCACTCTTTCCCCAATGTACGTATGTGTATATATATATATATATATATATATATATATATATGTGTGTGTGTGTGTGTGTGTGTTTGTGTGTATTGAACATATACACTATAATTTAGGCAAATTTAGAATATATTAGGAGATACGTGAAAAATTTCATAAATCAAATTTTCAAAATACGCAAACATAAATGCAACAGAAATCCTTATCCTAACCTCACCAAAATTCGAGATATATAAATTTTCCGACAGATTTTAGAATTTGTTTTTGAATAGCCATAAAACTGTCTCTCATAATAGTAAATGGGTAACTACTCACAATTTAAATAACAAACACAAGACAGATGCTCGACGGTCAAAGCAACGGGGGTGAAATCAAGGGTGGAACCGTTCCAATCAAACTGATAGCTTTCACTTCTCTGTCAAAGGCCAACCTAATTACAACCACATTTCATTTCACAGAGCGTACATTTAGATTAGTTCAGTATCTGTGGTTAAGCTTCATTTACGAACTGTGATAATAAGTGTAACAGGTGTTACGTCCACACTGAGCTTAAGTGAGATGTAAAATATTTAACGGTCGTTCTTGGATGAACCGTTAGCTATAAATAGCAAGTTCTAGTTAGCGTTGATTAAATACGGTCCAAACAAAATATAAATCATTATTAAAATTGTCTTTTTACTTTGAAATATCTGTGTCATAATTTTGGCAAGTATTTATAACTCTGTTGGGAAACCAAAAAACCTATCACAAAATAGAAATTAATTAATTATTTTAGAAGAAATGA
Organism: Prosapia bicincta; assembly: GCA_036971475.1. Taxonomy (NCBI): domain Eukaryota; kingdom Metazoa; phylum Arthropoda; class Insecta; order Hemiptera; family Cercopidae; genus Prosapia; species Prosapia bicincta. The sequence goes on along the minus strand of JBAIZL010000003.1, from coordinate 124,217,513 downwards.
TTTAGTTAGAGGATAAAGTGCAACGATAAATGTACTATATATAGAATGATACTTTTCGAAATGACAAAATTTATGTAACAGATATAGAACATTAATAATAGCTTACAAATATTGGTCTTTTGATCATAAACACATTGATCATAAAAACATTTTAAAATATTATATTTAAAAGCCCTTTTAAGAATGTTTAGTATGACAAAAATAATATGTGGTAGAAAATTATTATTTATCTCTACTATACATACCTAGTATTAAAACCAGGTAGGTGCTAGCTACTTACATCCTCCCCAGTTACAATAATATATAATTCAGGTATGCACAACTTTTACAAAATGATATAATTTTCCAAATCGTTTACTAGTAATATCTACTTGTCGTTAGCCTCCTTCGTTTTCATATGTAGGGGTGTAACATGTAGTTATATTTTTATGCAATCGCTACGGTGTCTAATTTTAAAATTTGATGCCATAATGACATTTGTATCCGTAATTGACGGTCATGTGAGCGTATTTTAAAACAGTTCATGTTCACATAGTTTTTCTGTCTTTCGTAGGCAAAAATGTGTAATACTGATTGAACGGCTTAAGCGAGCTGGTTAACTACTGGTATACTGGTAGCATTCTGGTTAATACTACCGGGGACCTTATAGAGAAGAACTAAAAGTACAGTCTTATTTATACTACATAAAAGTAATATATAATATTGCACATGAATAAATATTACATAAAAAAACGATTTTTTGCCTACATAAAATTAGGGCATGAAAAAGTAGTAATTAAAATAATAACACCTGAATTAATTATTATAAAAAAATCTGTAAATATCTGTTTCTTAATATTTTTTTTCAATTTATTACGATTTTCTATAGCAAACTGAACAAGATACTTGAACTTTAAATGATATATTTTCTTTGTCAAAAATAGTTTGTTAATTTGTTACTACTTGGTAAACTTTATTTAAGCTACGAAAATGTAGTTAGTTACTAGAGAGAGAGCTTCGTAAACACATTCAAAAAAGTCGTAACTCTCAGGTAAACTTAAAAAAGTTTGTGCAATCTGGTTCTCAGAAACGAAAAAATCGACTAAAGTAACACGTTATAATATATAACTTTCTTTGTTGGATTTGTTAAATCTATTTATAAAGATAATTATTAAAAGGGAAAATTATTCTCTTAGTTTTATAGATAATTTTTCAAATTCCTACCATTTTTTATATTGTGGAGACATTCTTAAAGCCGTGTAAGTTTTTGCAGCATGATTAGAATGTATTGCCGTTCTTATTTATGACTAAAATATGAATCTTGTTTCTAAAACTCACCCAATGTTTAGCAAAAAAACTCCTATACAAACGTAGTAATCCATTCACAGAACTAGTTATTTCAATGAAACGTTAATATATGTTTTGATTTTCCTTAAGTTATAACCTAAAGATTAGGGAGTTTCAATTTAAAAAGTTATTTATGGGAACAATCGTGATGATTATTCAAAACAATAGAAATCAAAAGAAAAGAAAAAAAAATGTAGAAAGAGAGAGAAAAAGTTCTTTTTATACAGACAAAGAACAAAAATATTCCCATGTTAATGAACTATGGTGTAACAACATTCTCTCTGAGAGTTTTCGGTTTCGATATCGATAATAAAGCTGAAACTAATCAACTGTATCTCGTTTATTGTTTTTTTTTGTTTCAGTGTTATTATTATAACGAAATAATGGGTTGTTCAAGGAACGGATATTTTAATAAAGCTTCCCGAATCTCAATAAAGGTTTTTGATAAACGAGCAGGAACAGGTAAAAACTTTTTAATTAATGAAAAAGTAATATTTCATTGTTGCTAAATACAAAAAGGAGTAAAGAAAGACCGTTGATGTTCTAGTCGACGAGAATTTTTTTGTTTAAAATAAAGTTTAATGAATATTCATGCTGTGAGAAAGTATTTCGTTTGAGATGGTAAATTCTGTTTATTAGGGGTTCCAAATAATAACAAGTTATTTATTCGAAAATGTTTCCGGGTTAAAATTTTTGACCCGTTTCATTATATTATTACAATTACTACAAAAATGTAGGCTGCTCGTGACTGAACTCGGAATATTCGATTTTGTTCGTTTTCGTATATGCTGTTGAAAATTATATTCCAAAAGTAGATATAGGTATCGGAAAAGATTTAAACATGGTTAGAATTAGACAAAAGTGGGAAATAACATATTTCTTAACATGTTACACAAAACTGGATGTACTCGACGTGTCTTAACTAATCATTACACTATATAGTACACTACATCACTACTTATCTATTTTATAATATAGGTGACAAAATTTCTTGTTAGGTTAGCTTTGGTTATAAAAACAATGACTTTGGTAAATTGGTTATAATTAGTTCACTTATGACCTTTCTGCCGTAACGACATCGGTTGTCGATAACGCACAAAATGATGCAACAGTAATACTAAGGAAGTTGTATGGATTTAAACATCTAAATATATGACTTCATTTTTTTACCTTATTCTTAAGGCTTTGTAAAACTGAGATTACCATAAATATAAATTTTGTGGTTCTACCGACAGTTACAATGTTAAACCTAAAAGTAATAAGTTGGAAGGTAAATTGCTATGAAAACTCACAGAATGTGAAGCTGTTGGTAAAATAAAAAATAGAGATAAATTTGACCGTATAGAATTTCGTCACTGCTATCTTGACTGTGCGACAATATCATATTTCTATGTCAGTTTCACGTAAAATAAATAAATTTGTTTTCTTCATAGTATTATATATATATATATATATATATATATATATATATATATATATATATTAAGATTAAATAATATACACTAATTACAGGAATAATTTATTGAATAATACAATCAAAGCTTTTCGTTGGTTGACATTACCAGGACATCCTCAGGAATTACAATACACGAAACATACATCCTGTATTGTAATTCCTGAGGATGTTGGTAATGTCAACCAACGAAAAGCTTTGAGTGTATTATTCCTGTATTTAGTGTATATTATTTAATCTTAAAAACCATTCTAACAGGAAAACATATTTGATATTCTACATACATATACATACATATATATATATATATATATATATATATATATATATATATATATATATATATATATATATATATATATAAAGAACTAAGTCAAAATACAAATACAAGAGTTATAATTGCATTTACAGTTCAAAGCTTTTCGTTGGCTAACAGTACCAACATCATCAGGAATATTAAACAATTAAAATTAACATATGTGCAAATTAGATCAAATAAATAGCTATGCCAAATCAATTACAATGTTGTTAAACAATTTTTTTTTAACAAAATTGTTGGTACTGTTAGCAAACGAAAAGCTTTGAATTGTAAATTCAATTATAAATCTTGTATTTGTATTTTGACTTAGCTCTTTATTAATACTCAAGAATACATATATATATTTAAATACGTTTTCTTGTTTAATAATTTAAAACAACATAGGTTACTCAAATACAAGAAAATTTATTAATTTATATTCAAAGCTTTTCGTTGGTAAACAGTACCAACATCATCAGGAATGAATATATATATATTCTAAAAGTTATCTTTTATGGTACCCGAATATTTTATAGGTATATTTTAATATAGGTTTATAGTAATTTAGTTTAACGAAATGAGGTTATTTTTAAAGAACTATGTTTGTTAAATGATGTTATGTTTAAGGATCTGTAATTATTGTAAACTGTATAAACTTATGTTTATGGACAATTGCCACGTTTTTCTCATTTATAATCTATTTGGGTGCAATTTGCTACCAAAATACTGAAAAATGTTACAGAATATAGTGCATTAGACAAATGCGTAACAAAAAGCGAGATGTCATAGTAAATAGCAAATCTGGACCCATTCGAAACTCTATTCTCTTAGTAGGAAGACAATTATAAAGATATAAGGTAAACATTTTAAACAAAACTAATGTGATTTTTCTTTAATGTGTTTTTTAAAGTTTAATTTTTAAAGGTTTACTTGACTGAGACAATGACCATCAACTGTAATTTATATAAATTTACATATAGTATTTAAATAGTATATCTAATATGTAATAAGTGTGTGTACGAGTATTGAATTATTATTGTCCTCAATTAATTTGTAAATTAAGTATTACATGCTTCAGAAAAACAATTTCTACTATAGGATAATTCGTTAATTTTATTAAGATATTTTGTTGATTTTTAAAATCTTTTGTCAATACAAATTTTAATAATCAGAACATGTTTTAGACAGCCATATTGACTTCATTCGTGACTAAACTACAACGAGTAAATTCCATTGAGGTATTGTTAAGTTCAATAACTTGACAATATCTGACTAAAACATACTTACTGTATTTTTATCAGGAAAGAAGCCAATTTGCTTGCCTAAAACATATCATGATTATTAAAATTTATGTTGTGAGAAAAGTGTATTTCTCATATAAAAGTCCCCCTCTTTAACTAATAATACTAATAATTATATTATAAATTCAAGCCAAGTTTATCAAAGGCAGGGAGTCTAAAAGAACAGTGTTTCAGAAAAAGAGGCAGCGATAACAGAATTACCTTTCGTTCAGAAACTGTTGGAACGTCGATTTCCTTTAGAACATTTTTGTAACAAAATTTAGTTTCTCAAAACCAATTCCATTCCTATCTCGAACGCTATAAAGGCAATGGTATCAGCAAATTCACCAATTTCTAACTGTATTTTCTATTATCGCTCGTTCAAATTTCCTTTACTGTTTATATAGCCGTATACAACTTTCCGGAGGTAGTGAAGAATTAAACAGGTCAGCTCCAAGCAGGGCATTGAAGGGAGCATTTCTTTCCGTCCGAACTCTTTATAAATAAATTAATCAGTCGTCTGTAGAGTCACGTTTCCTGCCAGTGCTTCGGTGGTAGATAGTCCGTGCTTTATTACCAACAAACATTCTTCATGACGGAATTACGTGTTAAAGAAGGCGGTGTTTATCTTAATTACCGGCCTAAACTAAATAAAGTTAAAATTTGAAAGTGTTTTTCAACATTTTCATATTACAAAAAAAAACATCTATGAATAAAATTAATATGCTTCTAACAATGTATTAAACATTCTCCTCTAGCTAGATAGGCGATTGTTTATTTTTTTATCGACTAATTTTTCAAACTAAAATTTTTATCTATTAATTTAGTGGAATTAAATGTTACACTTTTTTTTAACATGCCGATGGTTGCGGTTATGACTTTTGTCCTAAAGGTAATACGCACGTTGATATTGGCGACAGGGAGGAACTCGAAAAGTCATTTACAGTTTCTTTGACTTGTCTAATAATGATCTAGTGCTAGTATAGCAGTCGCGTTCATATTTACAATCTCTACAAATGTATTGTAGAAGTGCGAGCGTGTTCGCTTTGGAGGACGACATTGTTCTCCCTACTATTCTCGTTCTGCTTTTAACTGAGTTTTAGAAATATTTGTATAAATTTATATTGTTTTTGTACGTTAATGCTATTTTATTAATGAAATTAAATGGGAACGTGAGAGAAAACTATACGTAAATCGGAAAAAAATTGTATTTAAATTTTCAAATTCTATAGCTATTTGAAACCGAAAATTGTGCTAATGATGTAGATGATCATAAGGACGCTTATGAAGTAAAAGATAAATTTTCCAAGACATATTGCCAATTATAATAGTTACACTGAAAAAATCCAAACGACAAACAAAATATTTTATAAAATATACAACCCCCCTCAGACTTAGAAGACACTATCTAAGACAATCCTCTTTCTGCTTTAGAACAAATTATTCTCCTACTTTTAGGAGAACACTTCACGTATTTGTGTCAATCAGAGAAGAATATTGCGGAATATTTATTTTGCAACACATCTTTTATATATTTACGGCATATCTTTTTGTTAAAAATTGTAATAATCTTATAAATTTATACAGCTAAGAACGTTGCATGGTATTTATTATAAACGCGTAGTACAATTTTTTTTAAGTTTGAGGTTTAAAAATAAATATAAGTATTTTTTTAAACAATAATGGGATATGTTACTTACACAAACGTAGAGCTTACGGGTTTCATCTTAAGTGAATATAAATATCTGTTTATATTTATAAATGACTGTTGGATGTTAATAGTTAACCGGAGTGTTAATATGAAAGTCATATATCGAGCAAATAACTAGTCATGAATGCAGAAAATTTTCTTCCATTTAATATGAGTTGAGTGTATGAGTGAGTATGCCAAGTTCTCTTATAACCACATTTCCGGAGGACAAGCTTTCCGAAACCTCTCCATACAGGAGTTCGTCAAGCGTGTTAAGGTTTGTAAGTAAGGTAGCTTAATGGAGTCAGTTCCATAGCGACTCGAGGTCTAGGTATTCAGAGTGCACACGATGGTAAACCCTTGTCCTGGTGCTTTATATTTACATTATGATGGAGATAGGTAATACAAGAGCCTGCAGTCATATGTTACCATGTAACCAAATGCAACACCAGGAGACAGGTTGTCTCTTTTTCTCTCCTTATTGGCCATCGCATACCTCCGATTAACTGACCAGGTAAACTGCACGAGCAATACACCTTCCAGTCCCATGGAATTACAAAAGTCTTTTTTCATCTAATTCCTTTCGGTTTTCATTAAGAGGTTTACATTTAGCTATTGTTTCGATTGTTCTTTAGTTACGAATATGTCAGAGGAATTCATATTCTGCCTTTTGTTGCAATTAATTACACCTTCCTTAACTAGTGCACGACCAGAGGAGAAACCATGGGGCGACCATATTGTAACCCGCCTGCATTTTCAGTTATGTCCACTAATTTTTGTCGTGTCACTGACACTTTGTCGAAGCCACTAGGGGTAGCTTTGTATTGCTAGAGCGGTCACGTAGCGTGATGGGGGGTGGAAAATTACTTCTTATATTGCTTTTATTTCTAGGAACCTTTGTTACAGAACAAAATAACATTGGCTGATTATCTCCCTGTATGTAGAGCTATTGTAGAAATACGATTGTTTATTTCATAATATATCTTTATAAATACATAAATATTCCGTAGTTCCCATTTGTGTAAAGTGAAACTATTTCAGAATAAGTGCAACCGTATGATATAAAATTACTTGAGAATGTATAGTGGCATATAAATAGAATCATTAAATTATGTCCTTTTCCTTTAATTAGTATTTTATGTTTATAGTTTACAGTTTCCTCATTCACGCATTGTTTACTATCATATAAGTTCAGATCAATATCGTTTATATAAAAGAATAAATTTCCTTTGAAATAATATTGTTTCGCTTTAAAATTTGTTACAACTTATATCAAGTTCCAATAACATAAAACAGCCCCTTCTATCTACACTTTATGAAGCACTGCACTTGAAAAAAATTAAAAGTTCCTTCTTTACTTTTCAACTCTGTTGACATATCGAATTTCAGAACTGTTTCACGTAATGACCGCCAGGAGCGCTGAGCACTGAAACACGTACTTGAAACTTTTCAAAAATATCTTTCTCTGTTTTTGTTTTATTTAGCGAAGAACTTCAAACGCTGGAATAACTCAAACAAAGTAAGTTCTTGACTGAAACCTGAGCATGTTTGTTCTTGGTTTTTACTGTGGCAATTTATATTTCTGTTTAAACGAGAAATTAGTTGATGGTTTGCGTTACAAAATAAAGTCCAAAGATCAGGAAATAATGTAAAACACTCAAATTAAATATTTATTGATTATAAGAACTCTTTTTTAATGAGTTTAACAATTGGAAATTTATTTTTCGTGTTATTTAAATTGTATTTTATGTATTTCTTTTACTATACTAGTGTTAGTTTTTTTTAAAGAAGAATCAGCTGATTTCATTACTTAGCTTAATGAAATTAATTTTTCTTAAAGACATATTATCACTAATCGTTTTCTAAGAATAATCCAAAAGTCTCTGTCAACTTTGAATCCGTAGTACTGAAGGTCTTAAGGGTCAAAGAACCTCTAATCTTTCTCTATTAGTCAAAAAACTTCTAACTAGACAGACCTGTTACTGTCCTTTGTTATCTTGCTCTTTTTTCTTGTTAGATTTTTTTTTGTTTTACTTTGTTCGAAAAAAGCTAATAAATTATAATTTTTTTGACAGAATAACTTCTGAGTATTATTTTGTGTAAATAATTAACTACAGCTTGAACACAAGCATAACTGAGCTTAGAATCAACCATATTTGCAACTCAGAAGGTCATATTTAATGTAAAACAGGATTATATTTACAAATTACAAACCATTTGTGATGTCAGACTGAGATTTACAAGTATATCTTACTGTCCACTCATTATTTTACTGAATTATAACGCGCGCCTACATTTTGCAACTGCATGATTTCCTTGTATTCATATAACTTATAAACAAACTATAAGTGAAAAACTAAATGTTGAACAGAATGATTAAATAACATATTACGGTCACATGCCGTTAATCCGAAATAATAAATGTTCAACCATTTCGGATTATCGGAATGCAGGCTTACTAAGTATACCTACGGGGTAGATACGGCTACACACACACACATACACACACACACACACAGTAGGGGAAAGAACGGTCGGTGGACGGCTCCTGGGTCAACCAACTATCGATATCCTAGCGGATAATAGTACAGCCAAAAAGAGGAAGCAGCACTCCCCGCTTATGGCAGACCCTGACAGAGTTACCAAGAAGGCGTCTATGGGAGAAAAAGCGCAACAGGTGGCTGGACAGACCCACATGAATGTGCAACAACAGAAGGAGTGGAAACCAAAGAAGGAACACGAAGAAGAGCAATGGAAGCAGGCTATGAGAAAGAAAAAGCGTGCTAAAGAGAAACAGACATTACTTGGGGCCCTTCTCATCAGCGCACAAAACGACGTTTCATACGCCGACATTCTAAAGAAGGTGAAGGAAGGTCTCCAAGGGAATGAACTGGAGGGCAATATCGACAAGGTCAGAAGGACAAGCAACGACAAATTGCTGATAGTCCTCAGCAGAGAAAACGGGGATAAGTTGGAACCCCTCCAAAGAAGGATGGCTGAAGTACTTGGGGATAAGGTAGTGGTAACTGGAAAGTACCATGAAGTGGAGCTCCTAATTAGGGACATTGAAGAGACAACCACTAAATCAGAAATCAAAGCAGCCCTTCAAAAAGTAGCAGGTAGCGAGTGCACAATTGTGGATAGCTCCATAAGAGCTCTGCGACTGGCCTACAGGGGAACCCTAACTGCTTCTATCAGACTGCCAGTTGAGGTGGCTCGTAGCGTCCTAGGCGAAAAGGGCAGAATCCGAATAGGACTGGTCAATTGCTCTGTGAAGGAGGTAAGAAGGCCGTTAAAGTGATTTAAGTGCTGGAACTCAGGGCATATGGCTGGATACTGCACGAGCCAAATCGACAGATCCAGCCTTTGCCTCAAGTGTAGCCAGGTGGGCCATAAAATCGCCGACTGTCCGAATGAACCGTACTGTCCCCTATGCTCGGCGGGAGAAAGAAATTCCGATCACATAGCGGGTAGCTATAAGTGAACTCTCTTCCATGAGAAGAACAAGGGTAAACCCGGCAGCCGAAAATGAGAATATTACAGCATAATCTGAACCATTGTGAGGCCGCACACGATCTACTGACCCAACTGGTCAGAGAGACGAAAATTGACCTAGTGACTATGGTGGACCCGTATATTAGGCTCAAAACACAAGCATGGATTACCGATGCCACGGGAAAGGCTGCTATATGGTCGTGCATAGACCGCCCCTTGAAAGACCAGCCAGATAGCACCCAAAGAGGATATGTGAGGGCTAAGCTTGGAGGAGTGCATTTTTATAGCATATATGCTCCGCCCAGCCTAAACACCAGTGAATTTACGGACCTGCTTGACAGGCTAGTAAAGGATGTCAAGGAATACTCCCCCAGTGTGATAGCTGGTGATTTTAATGCCTGGGCATTGAAGTGGGGCAGCAAGAAAACGAATGAAAGAGGAAATAAAACGCTCCAGGCGATGTCCTTCTTGGACATGGTCCTCCTGAATACCGGAACCCTCCTGACATTTGAGAGGAATAGTGGAAGCTCGATCGTTGATCTTACATGGGCTAGTCCCAGCTTGGCCAGGGGGGGGGGGCAATTCCTGGACGGTACATGATATTTTCAATATGACTATGGTATTGCCATTTGGGCAAAGGCACTAGAGCTACAAGAATGCTAAAGAAGAATATACCCAGTTGGCCGGCAAATGGCATTAAGGATCCCCAGCGCGTTTAGGACTGTCTCTAGGGACGCTGCTCACGTGATCTCGGGACTACTGCCGATCGAGATTATTGCAGAGGTTTATAGGAGACGGTATCGGCGAAGAACCCGAGAACCGGTGGAGGCAAAAGATTCCAGAACAAGGGAAAGGGAGAAGAGTCTACAACGATGGCAAGTGGAGTGGGATGGTTCTGAAAGGGGCAGGTAGACCCACCAGCTCATCGGATGGATAGCGGAATGGACCAACCGTCAGCACGGTGATCCCAACTACTACCTGACGCAGCTACTTACTGGACATGTATGCTTTCGACAATACTTATATAAGTATAAGCAAGAGGACTCACCGAATTGCCCAGTATGTCATGGAGCAGAAGAGGACGCGAGGCATGTGCTCTTCACATGTCCAAGATTTGACCCACAGCGAAGAGAATTCGAAAGTCTAACCAACGTGGCGATTACGCCAGAAAATTTAGTAGAGCAAATGCTCGTATCAGAAGCTATATGGAACGCCACAACGGACTTCACCAGAGAAGTGATTACAGAACTGCGGAAGGAAGAAAAGAAAATTAAAGTACACCCAGCTAATAGTTAGTGGGGGACGTAGGGAAGGAAAAAGATGAGAGAGCGTAAGCGCTAATGCCGCCCCGTGAAGTAGTGCCTAGCGGCGGTTCCGCGGGGAAAAGGCTTTTGGAAAGAGGAGTAGGGGGGTTTTTTTAGTCGGTAGGCGTCTCTGCTCCATACTGAGATGAATCCGACACTAATCATAACATCGGGTGTCTTTTAAAGATCTTTCCCCCCCCCAAAAAAAACACACACACACACACACATACACACACACACACACACACACACACACACACACACACATACACACACACACACACACACACACACACACACACACACACACACACACACACACACACACACATACACACACACACACACACACACACACACACACACACACACACACACACACACACACACACACACACACACACATATATATATATATATATATATATATATATATATATATATATATATATATATATATATATAAGAGGAATAACATGGAATATGTAAGAGAGTGATTATAATATAATATGACCAAGTGTTAATACAAAACTGATATAAAGTGAAATGATAAAGAAAGTATAAGGGCAGGAGTAAGTTACTCCGACTAAGGGCAGGAGTAAGTAATGGACGATATAAAGAGTAAAAGAAAAACTAATGTTACACCAAGTGACAAAGATTATGTAGATGAGTGGAATGGACAGGAGAGTAAACTGTTACATTAGTACATATAAGATATAATCAAAGTAAAAGGACTTCATAGACATAGCATATCCAAGAAAATGGATACGAAAATGTTAAAAAAAATACAGTAGTGTAAAAACTGTTGTCACATGTCATTGAAATGTTACTTTATAACCAGCGAGGATAAGGCAGAGTGAGGATAGGTCCGTAAGTGTGTGTGTGTGTGTGTGTGTAAAGTAAACCTTTTTGTTTATTTCAATTGTTTTTAAAATCTTTTCGTTGGTAGCTTCAAGTTTTATTATTAATTTTTTTTTCGTTCTGGCTGGCTTTCCACTTCGTTAGATACATTTTGTATTTCAATATCACGTAATGATAACTGATAATTAACAAGCTAGTATTCAACCTGAAAGGTATATTTTACATCTTCTAAGGTTGTGTTGTACTCAGTGATTGCATTTGAATTAATACTTAGACGCGTTTATTTGTTTATTTTCGTATTTTTTTTTAATTCAGAAAATTGTATTTATTTGTTCAAATCTAACTCAATTTTAATAACTCCTATCCCACGTCGGTTTGCTTGACGGAGCGTATTTAATGAACAGAAGTTAATTGCCCAGCGTCAAGGGCAGACGTGAACGCGTCTCTGAGCAGAAGAAAAGATCTATATCGTTTCGTTAGCTCACGTCATTGTTCTCATAAGTTTCTGGCTATAAGACCGATCTTCCAAGCTCTAGCAAGGCTCTAACAACAAAACTTCTTGTGTCCCCGTAGGCAGGTAATATCCGTGATTAATAGACGGCGACAAGAACTTTGGTGATAAGGGAAACCAATTTGTCTTGTGCTGCAATACAAGTGCTGCCAATATCGTAGCAAACAATACGTGCTCTATAAAATTGCGCTCATACCTAACCTGTCAGATGCAACAAAACCTGTAACTTAGTCTACACATTGCAACAACTTAAAACATTTTAAAATTGCGGTTAAATAGTTGTACATAACCGCATAGATTAGGTATCACTTTTATTTTCTGAATGATAATTCTATATAACAAAATCAACTGACATCAGTTCTTAAAATGTGTCAGAAGCTTGGATGAAAGTTTTAATTTAAAAAAATCAAATAGAAACTCATTATCATTATAATGAATTATATACAGCAAAATGTACTGAATATAAATTAATACATTTATCAACTGATAAAAATATTTAATAAAAACTTAGCAATATAAAAATGCACAATAAATAAAGTAGCATAATATAAGTGTAAACACAACTTTTGTACAACATAAGCTATAACGTAAAACCAGCTGTTAATTGAAATAATATGTTGAATAATATGAGATGAATGAAATGATTTTTCTTCCGTGGAATCCGTACGGTGACAACCACCAAAAAGAATTGTTCAGTTCAATACTATTTTTTAAGTTTTTAATGAAGAATAACTATAGTAACATAAGATATGAGTTAAAACAACTGTTCTACGAAATAAAATATAGCTTACAATCAGCTGTTGCATGAAGACCCATGTTATAAAATTATAATACCTATCCGTGTCGGTTTTAGTGTGACGCCAACTTGTTGAATATCTCTAGAAACTTGTCTTAGAGGCGCCAAAATAAGTAGGCTATTCATGAAATATTATATTATTATTAAAAATTACTTTTTTTGCAAATACAAATCTACCCCACGTTGAGTAAAACAAGAACTATAAGTGAAAGTTAATTAACAATTGGGGGAAGAGAAGCATTGTTTTAACAAAAACAGGAGGTTATACACTTGCAGTGGAATATGTGAAAACTCGGTTGAATATCGAGTGAAAACCTTATTTATTTAGTGCGACGTTTCGACAACTAATTGGTTTCCCTTATCAAGCCTTTAGGGCTATAAAACGCAAAATCCTTACATTTATTGTTCAAATGAGTAATATGAGGAGGCAAAAAAACAAACCCCCGACACTTTAACGATGACTTTCTTTGAGCTATAGCCTGCTAAGTCGGATTTCCGCACTTGAACATTGAATGTAAAGACGTTATGTTTCAAAGCGGTGTAGGCTTGATAAGGGCAACAAATTAGTTTCCGAAACGTCGCACTAAATAAACTTTTGACTCGATATTCAACCGGGTCATCTTTTATTCAATAATTATTTCGAGTGTTCAAATAAATATGGATAACACTTCAGTAGTTGCCTACTCCTGCTCAAAATGGTTCCTGACAGATGTCATAAAGAACTAATTAAATCCCCAGGTTCTACTGGTTACACATATGTGTAAAGAAAGAGTTACAACGTAACGAACTACTGGTTACAAATATGTGTAAAGAAAGATTTACGTCACGAACTACTGGGTACACAAATGTTTAAAGAAAGAGTTACAATGTCACGAACTACTGGTTAGACATATGTCTAAGGTCAATGTCACGAACTACTGGTTGGACATACGTCTGCGGAAAGAATTACAATGTCACGAGCTACTGGTTAGAATTGTGTCTAAAGAAAAAGTTACAATATCACGACCTATTGGGTAGACATATGTCTAAGAAACCAGTTACAATGTCCCGACCTACTGCATGGACATATGTCTAAAGAAAGAACTATTGGTTAGACATATATCTGAAGAACGAGTTAAAGTGTTACGAAGTACTGGTTAGAATTAAATAAAAAGATAATAATACTGGTAATTGTGAATTAACTTAAAACTAAATGACAATACAAATTGAAATTTGTCTACAAATTTGTAAGAAAAGTGAAAAAAGGATTGAACGGGGAAATAACGAAGATATGACCAATGACAAATGTTAAACTCGTGAATTCATTAGAAACAAATTGAGAAAATATTTAGAAAACCTAGTTAACCCTTAGGACTGTGTTGACGAAATTATCTCGTCAATTTAATGGTTAGTTCATTTTTATTTCACAACCGATAGGAGCCATATGGTGACATTGTTTCTTAGACGTGTTTGAAATACAAGTAATTAACCTAATGATCTGGCAGCACTTCATTTCGGATGGTAAGCAAGACAGTTAGGTCATAAAACAAATGACTCGGGGTTGACAGCTGACAGCGTATACAAACAGTTATACAGGAAGCAGACATGGCAAAACTTTACGCATGAGTAAAATGACATATATTACGACGAAGAATAATTTAACTGAAGGCGGTGGTTTATGGTCAATTATTTTTAGAGTTTGAGAGTGATGAAAGCTAATATAGTTGTATGAATTACTGCACAATTGTATGAATGAATGGGAAATGTTTTATATTCATACAAAAGATTATTTTACCAATGTGTATGTATTTTAAAGGCTTTAACGCAATATGACTTATATTTACGTATGATTTTTTTAATATTTTTTGTTTATTAAGCAATAGCTGCAGTATTTACTTGTAATTTACATTTTAAACTAAATTTGTTGAAATTAGATCAAATTAGAGTATTGGCTATACATTTTTGAAATTTATTTATATCAATAAATTTTATTTGGTCATAGTAATGCGCAAGTGTTTTAGTAACAATTAATTAAATACTTTATAACAGGGTGGAAATGAATATTAAATGCTAATTTTATATTTCAAAACAAAACGAAAATAAAACAGGTAAAAAATCACAAAAATCAAAATTTGTAAACACATAAAATGAGATTTTAATTAGCAATTTTGTATCTATTTACAACATAAAGGGCCATAAAAATATTTCTAGCTACGGTGAAGTTACGGAAAATAAGGTGCAAGGCTCTATACTGGCAGAATTACATGATTTTTCTGAGGATTGCATTGTGTGGCAAAACGAATTGGTTTCACAGAATCTTATAGCATCACCAACTGAAAGGGTGAAGTGCGTAAAGGAAATTATAGGAATAAATAATTATAAAGCAGTCAAGTAATTATTCACCACAGCCTGATGAAGATTCTGCAGTGAATGGATATTGAAATAACCCAATGCTCAGATTGTAGATAAGGGGATGTAAACTCGGATTTACAGTAGTCATAAAGAGTTTACAAACCCTCTTTAAAGAAATAAAACATTTTCTCCCCAGTTCGCTCAGTTTCATCAGACAACAAACACATACAACGCTAACAACGAAAGCTCATTAAAGCTAACTCAACAAACCGTATACGCCCACTGTATAAAGGAACTCGTACATACGAATAATACCAGCGGTTTTTCTATGGATGTAGTAATTAGAAATTGTTTATTTCACCCAATTCATTAGATACCCGTTTGTCTGTCCTGTACGTTTCTCTAACCTAGTCTTGTTGAGTAATATTTAAAGCCACTTCAATATAAGTGGGGTGCAATATTTACTCTGCAACCCACTTAGTGTGGCCTCATTCACAGCTCTTGTATCGGGGGTTGATTTATTTGCAATGCTTTTAATAACTAACTTGATGAAGCTGTTGTAAAATTCTCGACTGTTAAAAATATTTGTATATTTAATGAGTGAGTATAGCGGTAACAGTGACCAGTTATTAGTATATGTAGTGAGAAAGAAGAGGAAATATTTTTTTCGAAAGGAGAATTATATAAAACAGGTCGTGATGAATAAAAACTAGATAAACAAATAAATATTGTTTTTATTTAATAATTATTGACTATAACTATGGATTTCTACTATAAATCTACATTTTAATAAATAACAATTTTAAACCCCTTACAGAATAAAATGTCGTATTTAGCTTAAAAATTTGTATGATACTATCTTTGTATTATTATGTGAATAAAAAAATTCGGTCATAATATTCTCTTAAAATCCATTATACAAGTAAAGTTTTACGATTGACTGGAATTTAAGAAATACACATAAAACAAAAATATACAATTATATAATCCAGAGCCTTATTAAAAAAATCGAAGACAGAATGAGTTTTATATCAATCGCTATTTGTATAAAAAATAAGAGATATTCGAAAAAAAATAATAGAAAATTTAGAAAATTGATACAAATGTTTTTTTAATAAAGAATATGTTGAAATAAACAAAAGGGCCTGATGTTATAACAGGATTTAACTGATTTGTAATGGATTTTGATAACAAAAACATATTGAAATGCGACAAAAAAAGAAGACAAAATAAAAGCATATTGTAAAGGAAATTATATTGTCTGTATTTTATCTTGAACTTATAAAATGAAGCAGCTATGACTAAACCAGTAAATGTACTTCACCTCCAGGTGAAATGTAAGTAGATAAGCAGGTGAAATAAATGGTGAAATGGTGCTAAAACGGTGCACGAATGAGTGCTAAAATAGAATCAAAAAAATACATTGGCACAGTGACAACTGAATTTCCCAAACTCAAAGGAAAAACGAAAGGAGCTGGCTTAGTTATGTTTCGAACATACTGCAGTTCTTAAAGAGTCAAAAATGGTAATTGAAGAGGTTAAACAAAGAGATGCAAGTACGGTATAGGGCATTATATCGTCCCTTAAGGTATATTTTTATCGCGTGTGTTTTTATTTATAAACTGACAGCTCACCTTTAAGTATTTTTACATAAATAGGAATATTTCTCCTTTTTTAGTAATGTACTCAATGGTAAAACATTAAATTATAATTGACTTTGTTCTAGACCCTTCAAGTTTCTCATAGTAAAATTCAAACTATAAAGGTATTTTTCACCAAATATTAAATATTAGAATCAATCTGTGATTCGTGATTTCAGTTTCAATTAGACTTAAAAGTTACATCATGTATCTCACTTACCACTATCTTTCAGTAACCGATCCTACTCTAATGTGAGTAATACAAATTTAAAGGGGACGAAAACTGGAGCTACGAGAGAACCGTGCAGAAAACATTGCAACCACACTTTTATCGATCTTCTACTATGCTCTCACTAAATATATTTTTGACTTTAGTGATAGTAATATAAACAATAAATGGTTAGGTTGAAAAGAAGTAAAAGCACTTACTGGAGGTTTAATAGCTAAAATAATTTTCTTCCTAGCAAGATACGTGCATATTTTAAATAGTATTGTTTTATAGCTCTCTCTCCCTCCCTCTGCCTCTCTTTCTCTGTCTGTCTCTCTGTCTGTTTGTCTCTCTCTCTCTCTCTCTCTCTCGTTCGTAATACTTGGCCCAAGTACCGAATCCTCAGTAGATATTGGGGATTTTCCTTGTTGATATTGTTTAGTTTATCTAAATTCTTGAAAAGGACTACTAATGTTTACTCTGCCCTTCATTTTAGACTTTTCAGACGCGATAGGCGTTTTCGATCAGGTCTTTGCTTTTTTTCTAGTGTCCCTTGGATAATACAATACACCAGAAAAATGATTTCACCCTTCACGTAGTGACTAGAGTGACAATTGTTCTCTTTTTATAAGTAGTTGACATCTCTGTTCCCTTATCTAACCGCTAAGGAACACCAAAGTGTTCGGGAAACGTTAACGGACAGCGCCAGAACTCAAGTAACTTCTACTCTTCGTACATATTCTATCACCATTGGATCCGACTATACTAAAGTAAGTCAAACATACTGTGGCGTTAAAGTCACACACCTGGTTCTATCCTTTTAAATAAATCACTTCTTAGACCATACAAGACGACCCTTCCATCACTCACTGCAAATAAAAATGGGTTACGCCTAATTTTCTTTGGCTAAATCTATACACCTTATAGGTGTAAAAACTTTAGAAGGCTAAAGTTTTCATAGATGTTACAGATTTTACATCAACTTAGGAAGTCTAAAAGTGTTTTATATCACGCCAAAACAAAAGTATCAAACAGGGTGTTTTAAGGCTGTGCTGAGGATAGGGATGAAGTTGGCAGTACGCCAAGCTATCAACCCCATACCACCCAGTGAAATCGCTGACCCATGCGTGTTGACATGATAATATATTCCGACAGTTGATTTTATACGGGGTAATTAATGGCATTTCCCCCTTGCAGATTGTTCGAAGCTAGCCGTGCGTTAAACTCTGCGTAAAAATTACCCTCGGGAGCGAGATTTCAAGACAATTTAAAGTATAACTGGTATGAAACATTGTTGCTTCAAATATTTTTTTCCATATAAACTCGTGACGTAACATCCGTTATAACTAGCCCCTTTTTTTATTCAGCAGTTCGTATTTTTACATAGATGTTTTTATATTTATTTTTACATAAAGTATATTTAAACACACACACACACACACACACACACACAAACACACACACACACACAGACACACACACACACACACACACACACACACACACACCCACAAACACACACACACAAAGACACACACACACACACAAACACACAAACACACACACACACACACACAAACACACACATACACACACACACACACACACAAACACACACATACATACACGCATACACACACACACACACACACACACACACACACACACACACACACACACACACACACACACACACACACACACACACACACACACACACACACACACACACACACATATATATATATATATATATATATATATATATCTTGTAATATGTGCTTAATAGAAAATATTCCAATAACAATAATGAAGAATCAATTAACATAGTTCAAGGCCTGCTTATAGTATCAATATCTATATCAGATCTGCC
Source organism: Prosapia bicincta (assembly GCA_036971475.1). Lineage (NCBI taxonomy): Eukaryota > Metazoa > Arthropoda > Insecta > Hemiptera > Cercopidae > Prosapia > Prosapia bicincta. The sequence goes on along the minus strand of JBAIZL010000003.1, from coordinate 124,198,447 downwards.
AGTCACTAGTAACTACCCTGGTTGGTGCCCTAATTATGGTTTACACTCTTACACCTTTTTAGATATATAGTAGTCAAAGGAGAGTTTTCATGACTATGGTGATAATACAAGCAGTTAAGAGCTTTCACCTGGGTTAATACCTCTATGTCGATATTCGTTCTGACGTAAATATAGCAACATTGTTTACTCGTACTCGACAATACCTTTCACTAGACCGAACGTAGAATTAAGTGTTGTCCATTCAGTTGAATAATCTGTCAATATAAATTATTAAATAAAAAATTAATCAATCTAAAAGATAAACTTAACACCTATATTATTATCTTTGCTGTGATAACAAAAATATAGCATTAACCTCATACCACTGAATGAACAAGCATACACTTCTAATCTTTATAAGAAAAACACATGTAATGCTTGAAAGTAAGAGCACAAAGCACTTGATGGCCGACTCATAAATATCAGCAACCAGCTTTTATCTGGATATTGAAAAAATAAATCTATAACGTATTTTGTTTAAGGCTGTATTTTATTTGACCTTTAAAATGGCATGGATGGAGTAGGCTACACGTACATCGTCATTAGAAGAGTGAGAAGTGAAACAAATTCTACCGACCCCAGACCTTTAGCCAGCAATGTGCATAATGCGGGCTATTTTCTTTCATACGATGAGCCCTATTTGCAAGTCAGTACGCCATAAATAGCTTTGCAGTTGACCGCATTATAGGCGGCACTAGAGTAAAGCTATATAGATAATATTATCTAGAATACACAGCGGGGTATAATGGCACTTTAGTTTAATAGGGGTAATCGCAGTGCTGTCAACCACTGAACGCTTATTGTGAGCGTAACTAGAAACAAAGACGTAAATGGAGAGGAATAAAAAAAACAATCTAGAATGAAGCTATTAACACATATAGTTGCTTTCAACTAAGTTCATTTTAGTTTTTCCTTATAATTTCTTATTTTGAACTTATTATTAAGTGATTTTGTGGTAATTAAAAAAATTTTTGAAATAAATACAATTGTAGAAATTTAATTACAATAATCTCAAAGAAATATTACCTAATTTTAAACTTTTGAATATTAAAAAAAATATAATTTATATATTAGGTATACGAAGGACGAATGGCAAACGAATGAGCAAACGTTTGAGCAATATTGGGAGAAAAATAGGAACTAGACACTAACCTATTATGTGGCTTAATGTAATAAACATTTTTCATTTATATATAGAAAGAGAAAATCGCTTAGTATTGTTATATCTTAGTAGCTTGCAACCATTTAAAATGTTTACTAAAATATTTTTTATTAAATATTTAATTCAAATTGTTTAAGTTACTTGTTTACTCCGTATTTTTATATAACTTAAACATATTTTCCTCAAAAGTCAAATTTTTAAAATATTTTCCCGTTTTATTATTTTTACAATGCAGAAATAAATTGCCTTTAGAATTATTACATTTTTTTAAAGATGTCTAGATTTCTGTTGACAATACAAATTCTAACACTTATAATGAATTATCCATTCATTTTTAAAAATTAATAATTCTATTTCCATTATAAATTATTGGATTAAAGGTAATTTAAAGGTAAATAATCTTAGACTTTTTAAATGTTTACTGGATATTTTAAATTGTATGTATTATTATTTATTAATTATATCATAACTTGGGTATCTTGATATGAAAATCTTTGCTTTGTAAAATTTGCAACAGATTACCTAATTCGTAGACCCTCCATCTCTGTAAACGTTTTATGAAGGTATTTATTGCAATACCAAATGTTCATAGAAACCTATGGTAGATAGGCAGAGAAACGTATCAATGAGATTAAAATACAAATAATACAATGGATACAGTAGTAATATTACAATAATACAATCAATAAAATATTTATTACTACAATAACTTACGTAATAGATCAATTATTTAAATAACCTCATTGCGACGATTGGTTTTGGGTCTGATGAAGATTATATGGGCTTCGAAATGTATATATGGGTTTAATCTGGATAAAGTTGCAAATTCAGTTACTGAATATATCTTACATTGTGGTACTAAATGTTTGGTTATTTGTAATTGTTTGGTAACAATAGTTTCGGAGGACCAATAATTATTACAATTATATAAATTAATAGTTTGTACTTACGTGCACCGTGGAATACACACTTATCACACTCGCGTATTAAATAAGCGATTTCTGGCCAGAAAACTGGTCACATTCGGTATAAAAATTAATAAAATAGTTACTTTCACGTATTCTAGTACCTAAGGTACGGAGATTGAAAAGTATAATAATATATTAGAACGTAGGGTATCGGTATACACTCTGGAAAGGTCTAACGTGCTCTGCTGGTTCAAACTGCAGAACCAATCTTATCACGGGTGAGCTTTGTCTGACTTTGGCGGCGGGTTTAAATAAAAGAAATGAGTCTATATTAATTTTAAATACGTAACAGTAATAGTTGCCTCGACTAATGTTTATATGGTCAATACAAGGATAGTATTTAATAACTATATTCGGCATATGCATGTGCAACAAGGCAGAAACGTAGTGTGTACTAACAATATCAGTATGATATAGTTATAATTTTCTATAGTAAAATAATTTCAAATTAAACAAAAACCAAATTCGAAATGTTTTATAACTCCGTTGAGTAGCCTACATTTAAAACTTATATGTATATATAAAATAAGTAATATATATGCATATTTATAAAATAAATGTACATATAACTATATGTATATATATATATATATATATATATAAAATTGTTATTAAAAATTCTTGTCATAATAAAAAACGCAAAATATGAGTTTAATTTTAATCATATAAACCCTCCTATTTTCAAACCAATTGGGTTGAGACCATATGGGACAACAAGATGACCATAAGCATAATACAATTGATCCTGAAACACAAACATTTTATAAAATATAAATTTCCCATTAAATAATATTTTAATAATAATAATATAATATATAATGATATAGGCCTAATATAATAATATTTTAATATAATATTAAAATTTCTGTTTATTATTTCAATAACAAATGTGGTTAACACTCATCATAACATTTCCTCTAAAACATTATTTAAACGAAATTTTCCATTTATAATGACACTCTTTAGTAAGTGATTAAAAAACGTTTAAATAAAGATTCACTATATTAAAACAATGTCTAAATAAGCAGTCACTATATAAAAACCACGTACAGTAAACTTTGACTATATAAAAATACAGTAAGACTCATTTTATTTATTTTGTAATCATAAATTCAATTTTACATTGTATTGATATGGTATTAAAAATTTCCATTTAAAGCCTAACCGTGTCCTAAAAATTACTTATTATTATTTATTTAAACTAAACCTAATTCAATATATCCGAATTAAAATGGAAGGCATTCATGTTCTAAAATAAACCTGTAGTAAATAAGTACAGATTTTCATTTATTGATTATTTTTCAATAAATATTAAACAAATAATTTGTTTTATTGCACTGGTCAAAACGTTTCCTTGAGGCACTTTCCAAAAAAGGTTTATGAAAAAGACTATTCGGCCGAAGTTAGTTCGATGTAGAATTGATTGTAGTGTGGTACGTTTACCCTGGGTCACCAATCCGGACGACTTTGGTAGTAAAAGTTGTACATATACTTTACTAATCGATTCGTCACAGTTGAACTAACAATTTATTCCAAAGTCAATATATGGTACAATATACTCATTATTTTCTCACAGTAAATTACAGCAACAATCTGTAGCTGTCGATGCTTTAGTTCGGTGGCTTTTACCTGCCTCTTGTTATACCTCTCCAGATTTTGGACATTTTGTAATAATTGCAAAACTTTAGAATACGTAAATATTCTCACCTTAAAACTACTCTTTTGCCATCTTAACAAATTATTTCTATTTCAACAACACGAACTCCATTATGGTATCAAACGGTATACACTTTGAAAGACGTGTAAATCTTAAATTTTGCTCAAAGATTTGAAGCCTATTAAAGTGTAGAGTAGGATGCTTGCTTGTTTTAATTTCACCGCCTAAAAGTTTTGACAACAAGAAGAATTACTAACCCAATATAAGCACAATTATTCTCATCATGTGGATGTTATTATAAAAAAACGTGATGTATATTGTAAAAGAATTCCAGCAAAAACTCTAATTAGGAGACCTGTTATTAAATTTTTGTCAAATTTGCGGTATACTCAGAATTCCTTCAATTGTTTGTATGGAAAGATGTTCATATAATGTATTTTAATTATACATTAATTTGAAATATAAACACATTATCTACCATTATTTCCTTATTTCTGTTATTTTATACACAATTGAAAAACATATTACGAGATAGCTTTTAATAATTTACATTCTTCAAACCAAATTAGATATATTATTTTTAAAATTGTACTTTACAATCACCAAAGATATTTCGAAAAAAGTGCATACCTAAAGTAGGTACTTGTATCGTATTTACAGGATGTTTTTAATTGTGAGGTTTTTTTATATTGAAATATTCAACATATATTAACTTATTTACAGTATATAATGAGTTTTTTTATCCATTCTAGACCAATAAAGCTAAAAAAAAAACATTATTTGTTGTTATGAAATTATCATTTCTGTTGGTAATATTTTGTAATATATTTAAAAATTTTAGGCCAGATTATTATATTTGAAAAATCTTTAAAGGAAATAATAATAAATTCCACTTAAATAATTTTCAGTATCCTAAACTTGATTTTCAATTTCAGACTGTACCATTTTTATCAGATCTACGGGAAAGGATTGCTCGGTACGGTTTTGGTACAAATTGTCTTGAAGTTATCTTGTGGTTAGGAAATCTAATCTTTGGCCAAATAAATAGGTTTTTACTAAGAATAACCTGATTTCACATTGAGGAGACTGTAGTAGTCGTACGTTCTTCGTTCATGTTGCGTGCGTGTGTGTAGCTGTACGTTTATGTGTGTTCGTTTTTATTATCATAAATTATGATAATTAAGTTAAATTACGTTTTTACTAAATCCACACCCATTCATAAATTATTATTTTATATTAGCATCAATTCGAAATAATTAATCTATTTTATAAATTATTAAGCACCAAATGCTATTGGAACCAAAACTTTTTCAATGATTGCCTGGTGTTGTTTGAAAAATATTGAAAAAGAAATGGTCGAAAATTGTACAAGATTCATTACAGTAGTCTACTATACATGACATATAGAAAAAAACCGCCTACCCTAATACTCTCCGAACTTTTTTAAAAAACGTCATTCAAGGTTTGACCGCCTGCATCTTTTTGGCTTGCAGTATGAACGTGGAAGTGTGTTGCTAGTAGTATTATTACGATTATAGGCGTAATTATAAGGATAAAAACAATCAGATTTACCGTAACTGAACAAATATTTTAATTACTATATATTAAGCCAATTACGAAGACATATGTAATTAAATATTAGGTTATAGCTAAGGTGGTTTATATATTTTGATATCTAGGATCAGTCTTACCAAGTTTATAGTTATAGAAAAAAAATTGTAGTTTGCTATTATCTCTTCAGAATCATTAGAAGGCTTTTTACAAAGGTTAAGGTTACTTTAACCAACTTATCTCAGAAATAACCAACTGTATTTTTTTAATAGGTAGATTGACTTAACAAAGCTCGCCATTAAAATCAGAACAATAAGGACTACACAAACAATTATAGGTATTTACAATAACGCAGTACAATGTATAATAAATATATAGGCTATATTTATGCCATTTTAAAAATATTTTTAGTATTGTTAAATACAAAATTATTTTAAACGTCTCGTAGTCATTAGGTGGTCAGTAAAAACAGTTTGAACTTACATAGAACATATAAGATTAAAATCTCTACTGGTAAGGTCTAAAAAGACAAACCATATTGTAATGCATAACACATTATCAGAATATATGGCACCAAAGAGATATCGGATTATGCCGAATGAGCAAAGCAAATGCGAAAATATGTGAATTATAAGAAAACATATGATTTCATTGCTAAATGCTGAAGATTTTATAAACATTTCAGGTATTTTCTATACCAGCCTTTTCTAGGTATAGTGCTACAGGACAGCACATGCATTGAATGTTTTTATCACCTAATCCTAATGGGGATACCGATATATTTATGTCAAATGATAACGGAATAATACAGATAGAAATGGTGAATTAGAAGAGGTACTTTTAGCAAACCGTATGAAATACAAATTGGTTGTTAATTCTGAATGAATCATTGAATCCAGTAATCTAGAGAATAAATTTACGACTAGTCCTGCATTTTGAATAGGATAATCTTTTCCCTATAAATCTATAGGCAAAGCAATGGGGGTCAAGTCAGTGGAGCAATTATCGTCGGCTTGTAATTCTTTTGTAAATGAAATAATGTATTTTTAAATATAAGAAATTAAACTGCTTCCTAGAGTAAAATAAACATTTCATATTTTCATTTGATATTTATTTCGTTTAAATTATAAAATATTTCTATTTTTCCATAGCTGTTAAGAAAATGTTTAATGTCTGTATTTTATTGTATTTATTTGGACATATGACAGAGCGACTAATATTGCTTACGAAAGATAGATATTAAGATTTTGATACCATAAATATTGTGAATAGTGAGAGGATAAAAGTAAAAGCTTAAAGTCCTCTGTTGGATGATTATTGGTCTCTCATTATTGGTACATCGCGGTGTCTCTAGCGGGTACCGAAAGTGTTTTAATAATCAAAAACCTAATTATTTTTTGAACGATTCCGTCTTTACCAGTATTAATTACAATTATAAAATCGTAAACGTTTTACCTTTTGCAACAAATTTATATTATATAGACCAACATAAAATTACCCCTCCTCACATATTACACTAGAGAAAAATTTCAACGCAAACTCATCGTAACTGTTGTTTCGAAACGTGTTTGTACTCAATCACAAACTATTATTTTTTTTCAATAAAACTATGCTCCACCACATGTTAAAATTATTAATTACCCTATAAATTTAAGTTGCATATTACCATAACAGCACACGTTGCTACTCCACCAGAATGTAGGCGTGGCAGGGATTGATAGCTTGGAAAAGTGCCAACTTAAAGCAGTCCAACCCTGTTTGGCATCCTTTGACTGACCTCTCAACTGGAAGGGTTCAATTGTCTAATTTCTTTATCAGGAAAATTTATCGTTTATTACTCTCAAAAATTTTTAATCTCAAATGTCACAGTCGGGAAAACTTTTTATTTCACAAACTAAATTCAGGCGGGCGCACATTATATACTCGCGAGAGATAAATATTTCTTGTGAAATACACTCTCAAGGGAGTGTTTTTAAACGAATTCCCAAAAGTGCCTGTAAAATTTATTTAAAATAGAGTTATTTGTTATTTACTTAAGATTTTTCTGAGTGTAATCTTTCATGAGTTTTTACATGGGATTCAAAGTCTGAGTTTAAATTCTATTAAGGCTATACCATGATTTAGTGTCCCTTTTAACTTGTTTCTGATATGATTTCCCTTATACGGAGAGAATTGGAATAAGCCGCACGTCAGTAGAAGATCGATGGGTACAAGTGGAAATGTTTCGTTTGCCAGAGAGAGGGAAAAAGCTTTAAAACTAAAATCCCAACTTCACACTTATAATTATTTTTCTTGTATTTCCCTTTACATTTTTTTAATTATTAACACATATTGCTTCTATATAATTAGTTACACATGTTTCAAACATTTTTGTTGTTATTTATTAGTCCGTGGTAAATGTAAGTCGAACTGAGTAGTTTATAAATAAATAACACCATCAGGTTCTGTTAAGGTTATCATTATAACTGATATTGTAATTGTTATTACATTGTAAATTTTATTATTTTATAGTTATTATTATTAATATTGTTGTTGTTATTGGTATTGTTATTTGCGTGGTTATCATTATTGTTGTTGTTGCTATTGGTATTTTTATTCGCGTAGTTGTTGATAATATTGTTTTGGTTTCGTTGTTTTTGTTCGTATTAATATTTTACTAAAATAACTTCAATATGACTTTTAGCATTATTACTATCACTGTCGTGGCTGTTATTGTTATTATTTTTTCACTCCCACTACTACCAATTCTTTTTTTTATTATTATTACTATTGTTTATATTATAATTATTTTTATATTATTATTTTACGCTAATATTATTAGTATATTAGTAATAATAGAACACTGTATAACTATATATTTTCTATATACAGTAAACTCCCGATTATCCGTGGAATAGGGTGCCGGCAACGCCGGATAACGAATTCCACGGATAATCCGCTATGAACAGAGAATACCCAAAACGATCGATAATCGATTATTATACCATAAGTTACACAAATAATGACCCCGGGTAATGCAATTCACAAATAATCTTCAGAGGACAAAATAAATACAGAAAATAATTTAAAATGTCGATGTGTTTGACGAAATGTAACATGTACATTTATATGTCTAACTATTTACAATACGTACATAAGTATATGTAAATAAGTATGTATGTACATATGTAATTTCCTTTACACATAATACTTTCACTTTTTAACAAAAAAATCTGTCCCTTTCGTCTGTTTTTTTGTAAGCATTGATTTAGCTTTAATGTGCGATCTAAGTTCCTTGAGAACCATTTTGTCGCACAGTGTCTACTTGTGTTACAAAGCCATAAAGTTCGATAATGTATATGACAGACATGTATAATGCATATGTCACGTCCCAGACTATTTATAGCCGAGATTAGCTGACATTTGTTTACAATCTAATGATACACATTAGGTTTTCGGGCGTCCAAGCATTTTGTCATTGGCTCTTATATTCAGTAGTCTGCTCGCCCCTTTTATTTCGCTGGCCCACGTCGCGATGCTTCCCTTTCAATGTAAAATTTAGTACGTACATATTTACATATCTATTCACTTCATCTTAACTTCTATTAAGCCTTATATGTATTTACGTCGTAATTCACCGTTTGGAAATTTAAACACATGAATCTGATTGGAATAAAAATTGGATATTTGTAAAACAATGCCAGACAACGGATAATCCTCAATCCGGTTAATCCGCCCACAGATAATCGGGAGTTTACTGTACATGTAATGTACATTACTTTATTAAGACATTAATACTTTGTGTAATACATTACTTCATTAATGTTAGTGTAATATTATAATGATTTTTACATTATTCCACAGTAATAATATAAAGTGCGAGCATTTGTGACTGGTTGGATCTATAACGCATTTCATATGCGCCATTTGTATAAACTTGCTACCTTGGATGGGAGATAATGCAGTCACTTTAGCAATACTAAGATTAACAGAACTACGAGTGTATCGTTTCGTTATCGAATGATTACATTCAAATATTGAGATACGTATGAGGTCATAATAGTTGTATGTATTAGAACAAAACTCTATAGCAAAGAAATGTTTGCTAATCTTACATTGCAACAACCGCTCTTCGTGTCCACAAAGATACCCTCTGACCTCTTTATTTACTTTACTGAATCAATAACGTTCAACGATAATTTGTTTGTTAGCTTTTCGATCACACAATTTTATTTTGACAAAACGAATTTCACAGATCTCCGAGCTTCTATAAACCACATTGACTCAACCATAACCAAAGCAGGGTTATCAAAGTTTCTTTCATTGTGATTGACAAATTTAGTTTCCCAGATTCTATTTAACTTTGCAACAAATGTTACGAGAGCTTTGTCCTTGATGAACCAATCGCTCTCGGTGACAGGTGACCTACTTATGCCGTAGCAGGGGTTTCTGAATAAATAGTCTAATCTAATATCCAGATATGTTTACTCGAGAAACATTTATATGTCAAGGGGTCTTTACTCTTTATCTAACTATTATATATATAGGCTTTTATTTAACTAGTTCCATGATTACCCCATATCCTTTATTGCACTTGGAGATTTAAAATGTTTTGTCTTCCTATTAATGGGACAGAGATCCGGCTCCTGGAACAGAGCAGCTCATGGATTCGACCATTTAGGTTAGTGGCGATAGCTAGAACTGCAAACATTTTTATCATAATGAATGGTCCCTAGTATCAAAATAGGCAATTACGTATCATAAGGACAGTAACCTGAAAAGGAAGCATTTTTTGTTTTGTTTATATCTGCCTCAGATATTTGCTTTTAAGTATGTTTAAACGTACTTGCTTTTGTTCAATCAAGTTTTCTTGTAAACAAGAGTTTATATATGAGGTAATTAATTATGTTTAATTTATAAAAAGAGTTTCTTTGTCTATATGAAAACGTATTTGTAACTTGCTGGTAGGCTTCAAATTTAAATAACGTCCCCCAGTTCACTATCTAAATACACATTCAGTCCGAGACTGAATTAAAGTCTTTACTCAAGTCTTATTCATACAACTAAATCAAATATGTATAAAGCATTTGCAAATTAGCCTAATTGGAAAATATATTTAATAAAATTAAGGTTAATTATCGTCTTAACATATATTTTGAAAACTAAGATATCTCGTTATGTGTGTTTCTGGCAAAATGGTTATTCCAGGCATTTTATACAATACCTAGGCATTCTATACTTTGCATAGTAGTTTTGTCAACGTCTTTAAAGAGAATATTTCGTACAATTTTACGTGGTTAGCCTCGGCATTACATATAAGGTTTAGGTGTTAAACCTAATTCCAAAGTTTTATCAGATAAAATATATCCCAAATGAACTCTATACTAAAGACTATGTAGTTAAATATGGAAATTGAATGTTGCTACAATCTTTTAACTAACAATGAAAACAAAAAGACTTTTAAAAATTCTTAGTTAATTGTCTCGAATTAATTTTAGACATTTTTGGGAACCAACAACGTATTAAAGAAAATTTACCACTTTTTACAACAGGAAAGAGCATTATGACATTTTAAATTACACTTTCCGTTGTTTTTTACACATAAACACTATTAAATTGAGTTTAACTATGAGTTGAAGGTACATCTAACGAATTCTAGGCCGATCCCTGAAGATTGGGCTTGCCATCTTCAACCTCCAAAACTAATGTTTTATAGTAGCTACCTGTTAAAAACACACTATTTTTAGCACTCGCGTTACGGATTTTAGCAATTTCTGCATTAAACTTTAATCGAATAATAGTCTGACGGTCTGCCGGACACTGATCCTCCATCACTTGAGACATTTAGGATAATATATAGAAATGTAAATTGTTCACAACACACTGACTGTAGCACACTAATGAAGCTCGCCAGCCGATACTGGAAAGTGCTAGCAACTAGTGATGGCAGGGACGGCTTTACGCAACCTGCAGCTCTGCCTGACACACTTTTTCTTTTGCTTTGACGTAGATAAAGCTACCCTATTGGAGGCCATTTGGCCATTGTTAGAAGACGTTGTTTGTTTCTATAACCAAATCTACCCCATCAGGACACTTTATACATATATGTTTCTTTAGGATAACACAGTGATTTGTTTTATTGATACGGATTGACTTTAGAAAATTCTTTGTGTGTGGTTATGTTTGTTTTCCTTTAAACTTTAAAATTTTTGGACTCTCAGCATCTGGTTGTAATATTTTTCCATGTGCTTGAGGGTTTCCTAGATCATATTATATAATTTATTTTACAAAGTTTATGACTTTTGAGACGCCGACAACTATAAAATTAAGTTCTAATAGACACTATTTTAACAGAAACTTATAAATTTTATGAAAAACATATATAATAGCAATCCCTTATAATTACACCTAAGTGGACGTGTTCTGTAGTACTTGACGAGGCAAGAATGCCACTGTCTTCCTACACGAGTATATTTCACCAAGTACTTCCACTGCTAACCTTAAAGGAGACATTAAATTGCAGTAGGGTTTGTGGGTGTAACGTTTTTAGAGAGGTATATTAATCCCCAATTTTACAAAATGTTGAAAAAGTCTGATTTGAGTTTCTACTTGAAGTACATTTATCATAAAACACATTCTATTTTTAGACAATCAATTTCGTTACTTAAAGAGGGTTGGTCTGAAAATAGACAATCACCCTCCAAGTTAGGGTTGAAGTAGTTGACCCGTGAAACCGTGACTACTGTGAGATATACGTGTAGCACGCAGGCGCACTCAAAGGAAATTACATTTGTGTGAAAAAAAACCATTAGTAAAATGATTATGGATTAAGTAAAATATGGACGTAAGTACCGGGTTTAGTGTTTTCCAAAAAAAGTTATGATCTTCGAATAAATTGTTTAATATAGCATTAATAAGTCGAAATAAAATTTGACAAAATAAAGTTATATAGGTTCTTGGGAAATATTGTTAACGGGTAATTGTTTAATAACAAATGAGTTATTGTGTTTTATGTTACCCAGATTGACTTAACATGTGAAATTGAGTATTCATGTTTAAATGTAGGGGAAATAATGGGGGGTTGAAGTTTAGTTCTGAACGCATTACTTTCCTACGTTACCGTATGCGCCCCGTAACTCTTCTACCCTGTTTCTCGAGAACCATTTTATGATGAAAAGTCGCATTATTATTATTATTAATATTAATAGCCTATATTGTACTCGGAATGTTTATTTTATACATTAATAATTTTATTTTAAAATTTAATTTTTTGTTTTGTAATTTATTCTTAACCCATTATTAAATTACCCAGTATGCGCTACGTAACTGTTCTACCCTGTTTCTTGTGAACCATTTTATGATGAGTCGCATTATTATTATTATTGATATTAATAGCCTATATTGTACTCGGAATGTTTATTTTATACATTAATATTTCTATTAAGGTTTAATTTATTTGTTTTGTAAATAATTGGAATTCATTCCTAACCCATTATTAATTTACCCACCTTTTTATCATTTTGTTAATATCCAAATTTAAATAGCTAAAATTTAGATTGAATAGATAAATTTATCACATGAATATAATTCTTTAACTATGATTTTACAGCTATACCTGTGATATTTGTGTTAATTTTATTTAACTGTATGATTTCATAAAAACATCTTTGACTTCCAGAGCATGCTAAAACTAAATTTAGATTATACACGTTTACGTAAATATCTATATAGCATCCAAATTTCATTCGGAAAATATATCTTATATTGACAACTTGGTCTACATATCTCGTGCACCGTTACTGTTTCTGAAAATACGGACTTTCCTTAGTGTTAAAAACTGTTACAGCCCTTTAATTAAAATCTATTGTATCTTTATTTTTAATCCCAGACATAATATAGTTATTCCTTTTACAAGAGCAAACGAAAACTACTTCTCTGGCAATACATCAAAAGTAATCAAAGACACAAACCTAATAGCCTTACTTTTTGCACCAACATATTAATATACAGTATAGTAATATTTAGATATAGAAAAATCAATCTGAAAAATTTAAGAAATTTCGACACTTTACTACTTTGTTGGTTTTTAGGTCTTTATTTACCAAGAACTAAAACCAGCAAAAAGTGTACCCACATAAGCCAAATATACTTTGGAACTGTAGAAAATAAAAATTCTTTAAATGCCTAATATCTATACAACGTGAAAAATAACAATCAAATAACTGTGTACAGTTTGGATAGAAACATAATGAAAACATATAAAAAGAGTTTATTAAAGGGTAAAGTTTAGAGTTGAACTTTATCCTGCGTGGAGTAAAACAGTTGGAAGTAGCCAAGTGACTGGGGTAGACATTCATACCTTTGGATCACTTGTGACATGATATTAGAAAACAGCTTATTTTCCTCTTCATTTAGAGATTATGTCTATATAACACTAAAATGGAATCAGCCATAAAGTCTGAAATATCGTATATTCAATTAGAAGTTAGTTAGCTACAAGTATTTGTAGCCTGTTGTTTTAGGGTTTTTACAATCGGAGGTAAATAAGCTTATTTATTAGGTTTTATTTAGTCAAATTTAAACAAAAATAAATATTTATTTAAATTTATTAAAAATAATTACTTAATTTATTCAAATTTATTTAAATAAATAAATATAAATTTAGAATCTATTATAAAAAAAACTATATGTTTTTCCAATTTTATTGAAAGTATTTCGATAAAACAATGTAATTACAGTTTATATAAACAGGTATAAACTTATATCGATATATAGGTCCAGGCTATGTTCCCTTGTGGTTTTTGTAATTTAACAAAACATCGGAGAAAAATATGACGTACTTTCAATTTTGAAATGAGAAAGGATTCCATAAAATCTCTTTGTTACGGTTTATATAGTTTGTTATTGTTACCAAAGGCAAAAATCTAATTTCCGTGTTTTTTCACAAACTTCTATCCTTAAAAGCAGCTCTAAAATTTAAATTCATATCCGGTTCGAAAATATGAAAAGACGTGTTTGCCCTATTTTGACTAAAAGCAGCACAAACAGTAATCCTAAAAGAGTATCCCTCATGAAGGTTTTATAGTCCAAAACATAATCCTTACAAAGGCTAAAATACTCCCGACTAGAGGGATAATGCCTTCCGTAAAATTCAGGACACATGTCTGTTCTATATTTAAATGCATATTTTATTCATGCACTCTATAATATGTCCTTTGTGAGTTTCGGTATCATCAAATATATAGTTTTCTTTTGTAAATTATTCAAATACGGATGGGAAAATTATTACATAATATTCCTTCAGTTTCTACTGCGTGCTAGCACTAAATGGATGGTTTTTTAAAGTTTTTCCGGCTTTAAAGTTCATAAATAAATATAATGTATTGCTAAAATTAGTATGAAGTATTATAATATTAAAAAAATAATATAAATCGTCAAATATTATTGTTATGATAAATATACCCACCATCTTTTACGTAGTAACATCAAACTAATGGCTTCTTAAATTGCTAAAAGTAAAATAATAGTAATATTTATTTCAAAGCAAAACTAATTCTTTACTTATTTATTTCTTCCTCCATTCCCCTCTTCTCCACCTAACTCTCCCTCCGCTTTCTCTCCTCCTCCGTACTTTTTGTTTTTCATCGTTCTTCTCCGTTTTTTGCTTGTAATATCCTCTCCTATCATTGAAGTCCCAAGATAATAGCTTTTTTCGAATGTGATCTAGTTGATTCCAGCTTACACCTCGAGCGATATTTGAGTGTCCATATCTGAACTTGTCTCTGCATTTATTCCTACTTGGTATTCTTCGATTTATATATTAGTTCTTTAACGTCATTATCTCTCTCTTTCGTTTTTTAAAAATCTCATATATTCTCGAAAGTCTGCAGATTTTCTCTAAAGTGCATTTAACTTGATAGAAATTTCCGTTTGTATCATTCGTTTATTCCCTTCACATCGACCTTTTTCCATAATATTTTTTTTTGTAAAATTAATATTTTTTTGGTAACAGAATATTAAAAAATTGTTATAATTTATCATTGCCCACAATTCTTGACAATATTGTGAAATAATTGTGTTATACAGTATAATTTAGATTCCAAACACTTTTACAGTTATACCTTGTTTAATATGTAATTAGTGAGATTAGCGTTGAAGGACAGTTACTGGGGTTTCTTATATTCCGCAGAAACAATTTAATATTTAATTTAGTCAAGTAATATAATCATTAAACGTTTCGACGCCCATTAAAAAAGTTAGTACGTTAAAACAATCGATCATTCGGGATTATTCAATAATTTTCTGCTATTTATTAAAAAGGATGTAAAGGACGACTTTCAAAGAGAAAAGGTTCAAGGTCGTACTGAAATTAACACTCGGAGCTGGAAGCGAGGTAAACTTGTAATAACTTATGACTGCGACGTGGTATCACGTTCGGCAACGTTTCTCGAAGCGTTTGTACAAGATTTATCGATTTAATGGTACTGAATTTGTGAGGAAAGGGGATTAGGTTTTGAGAAGGTGTAGTGTTGAAAAAACATGGCCGTCGTGGAACTACCCACAGATGTGTATAGGTAATATAATTTTATTTATAAAAGAAAAAAAAACTTAGGACGTTAATTGGACGTAATATAACCCTTTATTACTCACTACTAGTATATACTATAAAAAAAGCTTACAAACAGAACATTTCATAGCCCTTTTTATACTTTGATCTTTATGATTTTGATCTGAATATTACAAAGATTTTAATGATCCTAATATTATAGTTCTGAATATGTATATTTTTTGTTACTCAATCAAGCTACCTCACCGATTTGGATTAATTTTGGTATGTCGATGGTTTGGGTACCTGAGATGGAAAGAAACCTATTAATTTTAAAAAATATCAAGCTCTGCTATTGGTTATTGTAAAGTTGTTATTTATAAAGATATATTCTATACTACTTTTCTAACCGTGGTTTCAGTCGTTTGAAATTAATTTTAAAATTTAGTGAATGATATAGATCCAACTGGTAGTAATCACACTACGACGTACGCAAGTCAAGTAAATAATATGGTTTTATACACATTTTGTTATATGCGTTTATGTTGGTTTGAATGGTTGATATTTTAATTATTTATTGTAAGTCATTAAGTTAAAAAGATATTGAATTAAAATCTCTTTTAATTTATACTTTAAAAATATAATAATTTACAATCTATAGTCCCATTTACTTGGAAATTAGGTATTGGGCAGTAGTGGTTTTGCAGAGACTACAACATGTTTTTACATGGTTAGCATTCAATAATTCACTTTTTCATAGTATTAAAAGATATAATAAACTATTACACACTTTCGAATGTTGATTGATGTAAATATTAAATTATATTTTTTTGTTGCTAAAAATCTTTAAAAGTGTGAAATATTAGGGCATTATGTTTAATTTATTTTCATTCAGTTATATTTCTATTAGTTGTGAAATAGATTTTTGTCTAATGTATTTGAAAAACAAATCTAACGAATTCAATATAACGATGGGTAAATATACAATGTATATGTTGAAATGATTTTATTACCTACATGTTACAACAGCGGGAGAAGCTGCGACGTGTATTAGCTAATATTACATAAAATAACGACTAAAAAATTAATATAATTCATAAAAAACTATTAAAAATTAAAGAGGAAATATAATAAATATTTTAAATTATCGTAATCATGTTACTAAAATAAAATGTCTATGAAACAAAATTTAAATATCTGCCAAAGCAAAATGTATGAACTAACATAATGTACTAGTTATAAGCAGTTGTTGTAAAAAAACTTAAGTTAACCTCTAGTTTAATCAAATATACAGTATTTCTGAATAAATAATAGTCGAAGTTTGAAAATGAATTTATTATAAGCTACAAAAATTGTCTCAGTGAGGACGAAAACAGTGGTTGGCATTAACCACCATGTTTTTTCATTCGGAAATTTTCGGGAAGTATTCGTTTACCTTCGGATTTTCACCGGTCTTTGTCTGTATTCTTAAGTGATTGGATACTACGGCATAAGAAAATACACTTAAACAATTTAGATATTTTCAGTATAAATTGAAAACACATTTAAAATAAATAAATAAAGTATAATTTAATTACCTTTCTTAAAACATCCTAAGACCTTAACGCCACAAAGAATTACTGTACGTATGAAATAAAACTCTATAAAACCGACTCATTTCTTACTTGGCATTGTAGTCACGTACCTACCCTAAACAATTTGTCATGGCCTCCCCTTAATACACAAAAGCCAGCAGTTGCTGGGTACTCATCAACAATTGTCGACCTGGTAGTTTTTCAGCATTCTAATGGTAACTTCAATACAGATGTCTTTCTAGTGTGCTGTGGTTATTTTAGGGTATTGTTTGTATATTTGCGTGCCGGTATGAATGAAATATTTTATAATCTATTATTTCACTTACTATACTAACATAGTGATGTGATCTATTACTAGTGAAGCCACCATTATATTATTATTATTATTATTATTATTAGGTATTATTTGTAGATTTACAAACCCTCAACTAAAATTTTGAAACTCTTAAAAACCCCTTATGTATATTTCGCTATCGCATTTGGATCACTAGTAGCCTAAAACTGATGTCCATAGATTTATAAAATATACTCGAGTAGTGTAGGACGCGGGTATTGGCGGGGTAATTATTGGCGGGGGCGTGGCCAAATGCGTGCACGCATGACCAAATGCGTGCACGCATGACCAAATGCGTACGGGTATCGGCGGGGGCGGGAGGGGAAGGACGTGGAGGGGATGGAGGAGAATGAGGAGAAAGAGGAGAATGAGGAGAATGAGGAGAAAGAGGAGAAGGCGCGGTGTTGTGGGGGGAACGAGTGGGAAAACTGTGGGGGGAACGAGTGGGAAAACTGTGGGGGAACGAGTGGGAGAACAGTTTCGAGGCAGGGGAACTGCGTCATTCAAGATGACTGGTGTGACGTTCGCAACAGATAACACTGTTTCAAAATGGCTGAAACTGATTTTTCAGATGCGTGTCAGTACTTTGCGTGATGCGCTAGGGTAACAATATATTAACGCTGGATACAATACTATTTACTAATATGTTATGTACATTGGTAATTTTTGTGACTGTTTTAATTGTGAAAAACTATGCAATAAAAGATCTGTTTGATTTGAATACATGTTCAGGTGAAAGTGAAATAGTAAAACGATGTAAAGAAGAAAATCTTGATTTTGTTTTAAATTATTTGAACGAATTTGGTTATTTGAATATATCTAACAGCACTGATATTTCAAATATTAATTTGACATTAGTATCTGACGCAATTTTATTATTTCAAGAGTATTACAATTTAACGATAAATGGTAAAATAACTAATGAAAATTTACAATTTATGCGAATACCTAGATGTGGTCTTAAAGATACAATTTACCCCTTTCGGTTATCTTCTGAAAAGTGGCATAAGAAAGTATTAAAATGGTATTTCGTTGTAGCAACGCGTCAGGTAAAAGAATTAGCGAAACAAGCGTTTAAAATTTGGGAAAAGCATACAGATTTGGTTTTTGTAAATGACAGATCGAACGTTGATATATTAATTTCCTATAAAAAAGGTGTGCATAAACTTCAAAGATCATCGATTTTTTGTACAAATACATTTGACGGTGAAGGCGGTGTTTTGGCGCATGCATTTCATCCTAATGTTAATCAAAGCACTCGTGAAATACACATTGACAGTGATGAATTATGGTGTTTAGAAAGAGACATTTTAAAATGTGATCAAGGTAAAATTTTTTTATTAAGTGTCTTAATTCATGAAATAGGCCATACTCTGGGTATAAGCCACTCAAACGACCCGACTTCAGTAATGTATCCATATTATCAGAATATGAATGATGAACTGTCAGCGGACGACATTTTAGCAATACAAACCTTATATGGACCTAAAGACACTATATCAACAACGACAAGACCTTCAAAATCCGTTACAGAACGTGTAAAACAAGATAAAGAAGATTCACCGAATTTGTGTGATTTGAAGAATTTAAAAACTTTTCTAGTTATCAATCATCAATTATATATTTTTTATGAAAAATGGTTTTGGTCGGTAAATTTACAAGATAAGACAGTTGTTAACAAAGCACAACTAATTGTAGACTGGTTAATTTTTTTACCAGAAAATTTTACAAAATTTGATTTTATTTATCAGAGACCAACTGAGCAAATTGTCTTTTTTGCTGATCAATATATTTTTATGTTAGATTTTCCGTCTTTAAAACTTGTTAGTGGTTATCCAAAACATATTTCAATATTAGGAGGCAGATCTTCAATGATTATAAATGGGGTCGTAAACAGTTATAAAGGAAATACATATATTTTCTTTAATACAAACTATTATATGTTATTAGATGAATGTAATTTTCAAATTAAGAGTTATGGGTTAATTTCTGATACATTTTCATTCTTACCTGGTAATATGGAGTCCGTTTTTAGATTTACAGATGGATTATTATATTTCTTTAAGAATAACACTATTTTAGGCTACAGTGAATTTTTAAACACAGTAGTTAAAGCACAAGTCAACGAGTTAGACGTTTTTGGAGTTGAATGCAGTAAATATTCTAACAATGTTAATATATTAAACAAGTTAAAAAGTTTAGTATTACAATTAAAATAATAAACAATGTTAATATATTAAACAAGTTAAAAAGTTTAGTATTACAATTAAAATAATAATTACTTTAAGTTAAATTGAATACAGAAAATGCGAACTGATAACTACTGTGATAGACGCTAAAATGTTTAAAGTTTAATTTGCGTATGTTGAATGCTCGTAATCTTAATAGGGTCAACAGCCAACTCAATAAGACCAGGCGATAAAAGTTTAAATCAGCCTTTGATTAGTATACAACGCGCATTATTATGCCTTTGGTGTAATCTTAATATGGAAAACGCGCAACGCGCATTATTATGCCCTTGGTGTAATCTTAATATGGAAAACGCGCTTAACAAACAATCCAGCGCATGTTGACTTTTTATGCTGTGATCTTAGAACGCTAAGTGCTTAACAAATAATCTTCCATTTTTTAGCTTTGATTATACTGCGTGCGCATGTGCAGGCTACAGTTCACTTTATAAACGTTTCTATTCACTATTGTCTTTGAATTGCAGCTGAATACATCTCTGTGTGTTAGGACATTGCGTTTATTTCTTTTGATAGAAGGACAGAATTTACAGGTAAATGTTATTTATTAATTAGAGTTCTTGCTGTTTACAATAAACATACATATATAATTTTTAATATAGTTTTATTATTTTCAGTTATGGAATTGGGATTTATAAAATTAACTGAAAATGCATATGCACCCGAAAAGGGCAGTGAATTATCTGCAGGTTTTGATTTAAAAAGTGCTTATGAATATGTTGTTCCTAAATTTGGTAAATGTTTAGTGAAAACAGATTTAGCAATTTCTTTACCTAATAATACATATGGTCGTATTGCTCCCAGATCGGGGTTAGCATTTAATTATTTCATTCATGTAGGTGCAGGGGTAATTGATAAGGATTATACAGGGAGTGTAAAGGTGTTGTTATAAAATTTTTCAAATAAAGATTTTTTTGTTAGACGGGGCGATAAAATTGCTCAGTTGATTTGTGAGGTTTGTGCTTATCCAAAATTAGTAGAAATTGTTCACTTAGAAGAAACAAAGAGGGGAAAATCAGGGTTTGGATCTAGTGGTAGGAAATAAAATGTAATTGTTTTAAGTATATTATTATTGTTGTTGTTTTTGTATTTTATAGTTATGTCACAACAAAGTCAAGCACAAAATCAATTATTCAAAACTGAAGGCATAATGGAGAATAACGAACCAGGACCTAGTATGGTCTTTAATAGTAGTAGTAAAGTTAATAATAAAACATTATTTGATGTATTATCAACATTGTTTGATGCTGGATTGACAACAGCTAACAAATGGTTGTTGTGTGCAAACACATTACACAACTCTGTGCAAGATAGTGAAATGATACGATTATTTTGTGAAATGAAAACGTTTTATTTAGCAGCTAAATCATATTTTATTAGCAATGAAGTCTCACAGAAAAATCTTGATAAATATTTAGATAAAGAATTAACATATGATGAGTTTCTTATAATTATTGGGGGAGAAGAATTTAAACAAAGTACAAGTACTTTTTCAATTGAAACTTTTAAAAAAGCAATGACTTTAATAAATCCTGTAATTGTAAATAATTCATCATCTGATGATGATGATGATGATGATGATAATTTGTTAACAATAAACATACATATATATAGTTTTTAAAATTACTCAGTTGATTTCTGTGGTTTGTGCTTATCCAAAATTAGTAGAAATTGTTAACTTAGAAGAATCAGGGTTTGAATTTAGTGATAGGAAAAAAAAATGTAAATTGTTTTAAGTATATTATTATTATTGTTGTTTTTGTATTTTATAGTTATGTCACAACAAAATCAAGCAGAAAATCAATTATTCAAAACTGAAGGCATAATGGAGAATAACGAACCAGGACCTAGTATGGTCTTTAACAGTAGTAGTAAAGCTAATATTAAAAAACCAATTTTTGATGTATTATCATCATTGTTTAAGGCTGGATTGACAACAGTCAATAAATGGTTGTTATGTGCAAACACATTACATAACTCTGTGCAAGATAGTGAAATGTTACAGTTATTTTGTGAAATGAAAACGTTTTATTTAGTAGCTAAATCATATTTCATTAGCACTGTAGTCTCACAGAAAAATTTTGATAAATATTTAGATAAAGAATTAACATATGATGAGTTTCTTACAATTTTTGATAGAGGAGAATTTAAACAAAGTACAAAAACTTATTCAGTTGAAACTTTGAAAAACGCAATGACTTTTATAAATCCTGTAATGAATAAAATTCAAAGAAAACGATTACATAGTTCTAATGAAAATGTGAATAATTCATCGTCGTCATCTGATGATGACGATGATGATAATTTAGATAAATATTTTAATGTAACTAAAAAATCAGCTTCTGCTGTTATTAAACAAACCGTTCAGATTACTAAAGATAATAAAAAAAGAAGAATGGTCACTCCTGGTGAGGTGGGATCACATTTAATAAAAATAGAAATTACGGATTGTAAGGATTTGAAAAAATGTATAAGTGAAAAGCAATATTGGACACAAGTTAGCAAAAAGGCTTATTTTGTTGTTAATAATTCTAATGATGATCTTTTGAAATTATCAAATAAAATAATATGCAATGTTGCTGATAGAGTAAGTAAAATAAAAAATGTTACTCATGATGTTATTTCAACTGATAAAAACAATTTTTTTAATTAGTTTTTAGGTTTTTGAATGTAGTTAAATACTAATAATTATATATGTGTTGTAGATGAAATTAAAAAAATAATAATTAGGTTTTTGAATGTAGTTAAATACTAATAATTATATATGTGTTGTAGATGAAATTAAAAAATAATAAAAAATGTACGTTATGAAATTTATAGAAAAATTGTTTTATTATTTC
Organism: Prosapia bicincta; assembly: GCA_036971475.1. NCBI lineage: Eukaryota > Metazoa > Arthropoda > Insecta > Hemiptera > Cercopidae > Prosapia > Prosapia bicincta. Next base: position 124,175,551 of record JBAIZL010000003.1, on the reverse strand, counting down.
AGTGAACTAAATAGTGCTTCTTTTTTAAAAAACAAATTATAATAATGGACGTAAGCTCCGTTGAACAAATGGATGTTGATAGTGACGATGATATCGAAAACGATGATGAATTTTTAGAAAGGAATCACGCCTTTAGAGGCAGATTAAAAACATTTTACTTAGAAAATACGTCAACTGTTAGAGATGTGTGTTTGTTGTTGAGACGTACTAAACAAAAAATGATACGACTAATTGTAGATTTATTATCCACTTACAATATGTTAAAATTTAATATACTTGTAGAAGCTTCTTATGTAAAATTTTTAACCCAAGAAAAGCAATTGCGTTATTTTAAAACAAAAAATACTAGTGTTTCCGAAGATTCAGATTTTTCAGATATTTTAGAGGTTTTATTTAGAAAATTATGTACCGAAGAGTCGGAATATTTGGGTAAAGGAAGTGGTTGGTCTTTGGATAAAATTGATGGAATTATAATTCGTTTTAGTAGATACAATCCGTTAGGTGGAAGTTCATTCATACCTTTACCAAAATGTATACAAAATAAGAAAGCTGTAATTAATCCTGAAAATTTTCATGACGATAAATGTTTTTTGTGGTCACTTCTCGTTCCACATATTAAAACTGATGTAAAAAATCTTACTGTAATTAACAAGAGATATTTTAAAATTATGGATATGTTTAATTTACAAGGTATTGACTTTCCAACACCTTTAAAGCAGATTAGTAAATTTGAAAAAAATAATTCAGGTATAAGTATTAATGTATATGGTTTAAATAAAGATAATGAAGTGTATCCATTAAGAATTAGTAAAACTATTAAGATAAAACATTATGATTTATTGATGTTGACAAACCAGTCGGGACATGCACATTATTCTTATATTAAACATTTTTCAAGATTATTAAACAATCAACTAAATAAACATAAGGCTAAATTAGTTTTTTGTAGAAGATGTTTAACACATTATAGTGACAAAAATAAAGACTCACTTTTATCAGATCATTTAAAAGCATGTGAAAATACAAAAGCAGTAAAAGTGAAAATGCCTATAGAAGGAAATAATATTTTGAAATTCAAAAATTTTAATTATAAATTTAGAGTACCTTTCGCCGTGTACGTAGATTTTGAATGTTTGTTGAAGCCAATAAATGAACAGATTAGTAACCGTGTAATACTTAATGATATTCACGAGCCAATGTCATTTGGTGTATATTTAGTTCTTGATGAATATGCATCGTCTTTACCACCAGACATTTTAGAAAAATTGCCTACAGATCCATACATATATCAGGGTTTAGATGCAGCCAAAAATTTCATGTCATATCTCATATCACTTGCAAATATTATTAATGAAATTTATAAAATAAATATTCCAATGAGGAAATTAAATAAAGATGAGAAATATAAATTTAAAACAACTACTAAATGTGAGTCTTGTAACGATGAATTTACTATGACTAAGCCAGCAGTAAGAGACCATTGTCATATTACTGGTAAATTTAGGTCTGTCTTGTGTAATAATTGTAATTTATTACGTCAAAATCAAAAATTTTTACCTATATTTATTCATGGGAGTTCAAATTATGATAGTCATTTTATTGTACGACAATTAGGTTGTGACTCAAACGAAATTCGAGTAATACCAAACACTAATGAAAAATATATAACATTTTCAAAAAACACAACTAATGGCATTGTATTACGATTTATAGATACCTATAAATTTATGAGTACAAGTCTTAGTAAATTAGCAAATAATTTGCCTAAAGACAACTTCAAACATACATATAAACATTTTTCTGTAAATGATTTACCGTTTATAACAAGAAAAGGTGTTTATCCTTATAATTATACAGATTGTTGGGACAAATTAAAAGATACTGAGTTGCCAACAAAAAATGATTTTTATAACAATCTAGAATCTAGTCATATCACAGATGCTGAATACAAATATGCGCAAGATGTGTGGAATCATTTTGAATGTAGAAATTTAGGGGAATATAGCAATCTCTATCTTAAAATAGATGTATTATTGTTAAGTGATATTTTTGAAAATTTTAGAGACTTGTCTATATCCAATTATGGATTGGACTGTGCTTATTATTTTACACTTCCTGGTTTGACGTTTGATGCTATGTTAAAATTTACAAAAATTGAATTAGAATTATTTGACGATTATGATAAATATCTATTCATAGAAAATGGTATCAGAGGTGGAATAACTGCATGCGTGACGAGACATGCAGAAGCTAATAATTATCTATTGGGAGATGAATTTGATATAGACAAACCTTCCTCTTGTTTAGCTTATATCGATGCTACAAATTTATATGGGTGGAGCATGACCAGATTCATGCCTTATGATTCGTTTAAATGGATGTCAGTTAAAAAAATAAAGGCTTTTGATGTTCTGTCTATAGAGGATGATTCTCCCATAGGTTATATTTTAGAAGTTGATATTATGTATCCACAAAATTTGCATAATTGTGATAATGAGTTGCCATTTTTACCACAAAACAAATGTCCGCCAGGCAGTAAACAACCAAAATTGTTAACTACTTTAGAAGATAAACAAAATTACGTTTGTCACTATGTTAATTTAAAACAAGCAATGCGACATGGTTTAATACTTACAAAAATTCATAGAATTATGCAATTCAGACAAAGTGCTTGGTTATCGCCATATGTTTTATTTAACACGAAAAAGAGGCAAAATGCTAAAAATGAATTTGAAAAAGATTTTTACAAATTTGTAATTAATGCCATGTTTGGTAAAACTATTGAAAATATAAGAAAAAGAAAAAATTTGAAACTTGTGAGTTCAGAAAAAAAATTAAATTATTTAATTAGGAAACCTACCTTCTTAAATCGAATAATTTATGATGAATCTTTGTGTGCAATTGAATCAGAAAAAGAATCCATTTATTTTAACAAACCAATATATATAGGGTTTACTGTTTTGGAAATAAGTAAAACACGTATGTATGAAATGCATTATGATGTTATGAAAGAATTGTATAACTCTAAAATTCAACTTCTTTATATGGATACAGACAGTTTATTTTATAAAATTTCTACTGAAAATTTTTATAAAGATATTAAGGAAAATCAAGAGGTGAGAAGACATTTTGATATGTCAGAACTTCCTCACACTCATATAGGTTATTTTACAGATAATGCAAAAACATTAGGTTGTTTTAAAGACGAATGCAAAGGTGTTGGGTTGTCAGAATTTGTTGGACTAAGAGCTAAATTATATACTTTCAAAATTGCGAATAGTATTGAAAAAAAAGCTAAAGGCGTAACAAAAGCAGCACTTAGAAATATAAATTTTGATGATTATAAAAAATGCTTAAATGTTTTTACTAAAACCAGAAGTGATATTAAATCATTCAAATCAAAAAAACATATTGTGCAGACAATAACTGTAAATAAATTAGCTCTCAGTGGTGATGATGATAAGAGGCATATATGTGATAATGGAATTAATACTTTAGCACATGGTCATTTTTCTTTAAAAAAAAAAAATAATAATAAATAACTAATGCTTTGTAATGAATAAATATTATTTGTTAACTATTAAAAAATAATTAATACTTTTTGTAAATTATTTGTTAACCATTTTCAATTGTTTATAGAATAAATAGTTTAAAAAAAGTGAGTTGTTCAAATCATTTATTTCCTATTTATCCTTGACTTTTTTCCACATTATACCAATTGTATGTTTAAATGTTACTTAGGGTATTAATAAAACTTTTATTACCACAGTCAGTCAATAGTTGTTTATTAAAGAATTATAAAAATATTTGTATGAACATAAAGTGTTACATAACAGTATAACAATAGTATATTACATTATCCTTGTACAATAAAGGCGTTGCTTATCCCTGTTTCCTCTTCTTTGCGGGGTGTATTGGTATTGGGTATAAGTAACGCAAAGCATAACATCGTGCCCCAAAATCCTCACCCTTTACTGATTTTAAATAACCGCACCTCGGAAACCATCCACCATGTTCAATCCATGGCAATTCATGTGCTTCCCAATCCTTTAAACCACCACCACAGTAAAAGCATATAACGCCATCAGGTGCAGAGTGAAAGAAAAAACCTGCTTCTGCAAATTGCCAAGCATAAGGGTGGGGACATACAAATCTGGTGTTGTTGAACGATGCCAGCCTGCTTCCAAGTGTACTATATCTCGGGTATCTCGGGTATCCAACCATATCTCCAATATTATAAACTAAAATAATTTTCTTGAATATATATACTAGGTGCAACTCTTCACTTCCTTCGTATGTGTGTACTCTACATTTTGTGTTAGCGTATCTATTTATATTATCCGATGTATCCCCTCCTAAAAGTCGTTCTTATATGTGATTTTTTTGTACTTTCAACCATTATTTAAAAAATTACAGATGAAATGTGAATTAAAGATCAATAAAATGTACACTGAATTTTAACAAAAAAAAATTTATTATTCTTCTGACTACATTACATTAAAATATTTTACGTACAAGACCAGATAAAGGTGTGTATTCAACAAGTGCATCCTGGATGATGAGACAATAAGCAGCTGTCTTTTCAGGTATGTTGACATTTGATTCAATTTCTATGCGCACATCAATAGTACCGGTTTTTAATGTTTCATTTTGTCGTGAACAGTCTATAACAAATAATGGTGTTTTTGCGAAAAAAGTTTCAAAATCAATAGCAGGTCTATTGCTGCTACCGTGATAATAGGATGACTGAAATTTTGTAAAAAAGTCGTATATAATTGCTCTGTTTCCATTAAAATTATCGTATGGATAATATTGTGAGTTTAGATACAGTTTAATATTATTAATATCACAGAAATCAAAGTGTCCAGCATTTCTATTTTTCACATTTCTCCTATCAGTTTGAAATGCAATAATAACGTAACGAGGTTTCTCACTATTTGATGCTGTCTTCACAGTCCAAGTTGAGTTTTTCGAAACAGGTAATGAAGGATTATCGATAAGCGTCCAACGACGAAATCCTAGTGAAATTGGCTGGTCCTTATCAGTGATTCTTAGTAGTGATAGATTATAATCATCAGCCACTCGAATATATGGAATTTTCCAAAATATTTTATTAATTTTCAATTCTATTTTATTATTAGCGTCTTTTGTTATAATCGTATTGAAATTGTTTGAACTCCTGAGTAATACTAATTCTTGTTTAACATTTAATAATATGTGAACATAGTCGTCCGCGAATCCAAGTAGCATTTTTAAAGGAATACAAAACGAAAAATTTTTCTTACACTTTAAAGATTCCATATTTAATGTCCACCCAGCATTTAATAAAATATTTTTTTCATCTTCAGTGTTGGTTAAGAGGTTTTTTATTGTTGTCGTTATTCCAACATTTTTCACTCGATCAATTTCTGTTCCACAAATTTCATAGCGAATTTCATCAAAAAGAAATGACATTCCATTGCTGATAAGTTCGATTTCATCACTTTCACTATTGTCTGTCGCTTTTATTGCTTTAAATTCTCCCTCTATATAAATGTAACTTTTAGAAGGCAAAGTGTACACATTCTGTTGATGTACTGGAATGCGAATCTCATCATTCTCGCCATATGTTGTTTGTGCATATGGTAGATGTGTGTGATATTCTAAATCGACAATAGTTTCATCAAAAATAATTTTATCATCTACTCGCAACATATTTTTTATTCACACTATACCCTAAAGATTCCCAAAACTCTTTGTTCCTCCTTGTCAGCTTGTGTTCTGTCAACTGTCGTCGACCTACTGGTTTAATAAAATTGTCGAAATTAGTATTATTATTATTATTCAAAACTAAGACCATGATTATGTAACACTTCGGCGCAAATGAAGTCTAAGTGTTATATATTCTTCTCGCAAATTTATTAGTTGCCCGTCCTGATCTTCGAGACGTACTGTAATGTTATGAAGTAGACCTGTTATGTTCAGAGGTAGATAAATTACTGTGACAGGTTTTTCAATAATTTTATAACCAGGTTCAACGGCTGGATAAAATTCGTGAATAATGTGTCCTTCAATACCATTCCTATATGATCCTCTTGCAATATTACATACTATTCGTATAACGTCCACTTTATTAATGTTTACAGTATTTTCGGAAATGTGCCAAGTATTTGCTTGCAATTCTTCTGCTTTAAATCCCAGTAATGGACCGATGCTGTGCGCTTTGTCAAATCTAATTGGTTTCGAACAAAATATTTTCGTTTTTAATGTATTAATATTCCCACTTAGCTCGAACTTAACATTTTTGTTTTCCTCATGAATAGCATCTTTCAAGTACGAAACTATATTATCTATCTCGTAAGATCCCTCAGGCAATTGTATGACTTTATTATTGCCATAGTAAAATTTATCATTAACATCTGTTTCAATATTTGGTATAGTGTTGTAAGACATAAAATCAATTAAACCTATTTCCCATTTTTCATTGGCCAAATCTATAGGCGGAAATATGTCACATGAGATGTTTGAGCCTTTGCCGCTTAAACAGAGCATATTGGTGATTTAGATGTTATTCGTTAAAAACGCTAAACACAAATGACCACAATTGTGCGAATTTAAATTTTGTTTATTTGTGTAATTGTAGAAAATAGGTGCATTATCTGTCGATGTTTCAAAATATCGAATTATTTCTGTAGGTGGAGGTAGATTACCAAAACTGTCAAAATAAAGAATTTTATGTTTTATCTTTCGATAGGCAACCCAATGGGTACCTCGTCCTTGCACACTGTCCAAATTTATAACTCCGTGTTCATTTTCTTTGATTTGTAAAGGTAAATTGTCACGCATAAAAACTCCTCTGAAGTTCGGAATGTTCAATTTTTTAGCGTATTTATATATATCTTTATTTGATAGCGCTCTTGTTGGTAATGTTATTATTTTTTTTTTTTTATTACAGCCACCTCCTTTGTAAGGTTTCAGATAATAGCCTCTACCCTTTTTATTAGCACACCTTTTTTTTATTCGTTTAAGTACTTTTGTTAGAATTTTTTTAGTTTTGCACGTTTTTTTATTTTTGTCCTCCGTTTCTTTGTATTAACTTTTCTTCTTCCTCCGCCACCTAATTTATTTTTTAATTTCATAATATTAGTAACTGCGTAAGCAGTTGCTCTTTCGCCCAAACTAGCGTCGTTTGATGTGACACGCTGCCAAGCTTTATCAGCTAGTTGTTCGTCGGCAATGGATCGTTGATGTGAATCCGAATATTTTGAATATGCAATATCGTGATCTTTACAGGCTTGATCTAATTTATTAATGCCTGGGTCACCTCTTCTCAATCTTGCTTGCAATCTGGTGCCGGGGCCGCAATATTGGTATCCTGGTACGTGTAATTCTATTGGTAATAAATCTATAGCACGATTTAAAAATTTTCCAGGTAAACTCGTTAAAGAACTTACTATACCGCTTCCTTGATACACACTAAACTGTTTTCCTGTCATTATAACCTTCTTCCTCCCCCTATCGCATATGCAGGCGTAATGAATATTGTTTCTTTCGGTTCAGGTACTAAATCATTGTCAATATCTCCTTCACTAGCCTCTTTTGCTTCCATTTTTTTATTTTGATTCAAAATTATTTCCTGATACTTTCTTATAACATTCACTTCATTACGAATATAATTTATGTGTCCATCGATATATGTTTTTAATGTTAGGTATTTTTCTTTAAACATTTTAAAATTAACAGCATCTTCATCATCTTTCGCTTCGTTCAAATGTGTCAACCGTTTATTCTCCATGTCATAGTCGCCGCTTTTAGTCATTTTAAACCCCACTCCAGCAGGTCCTCGTCTATTGTGTTGTCGATAGGAAGAATGCAAATGACGACCAAATTTATCAACGCTCATTTTTAGAGATGCTCATACATGGACTAATAGAAAACAAATGACTAATATTTTTTTTTTTTTTACAAATCACTTTTATTTTTTATTTTTTTACAAATCACTTTTATTTTTATTAATAATAATTCCTGCTTCCTTCAACTCTTCAATTATGGAAATTATTTCATTATTGTGCCCCGTATTTCCTGCCGACTGTGATGCAATTAGTATTTTTAATCGCTCGCATAATTCATTGGGATCATTCCAATAAATATATGACGGTTTATTTTTTTCATATTCTTTCAAAATCAAGCCGCTTCCGCTCGCCCAATCCATGTGAGTGCGGGGGTTCTGGGGCGGAAATAATTTTGAAATTATTTTCGTGTATTTATTACTTTTGTTTGATTTCAATTTACCGATCGCCGAATAATTAACTCTGTGTGCATTCGTTGCTATTAAAATATCTCGATATTTTATGAGATCATCTTCTGTATAAATATATGCATCAGGCATTCTCATGAATAATAATTCATAAATACCACGCGTACCAGCATACCTAACACCATCGATAATCAAATCATCGCCCTCAATTTCTAACTCTTTATCACCAACCATCCATTTATCATTTTCTATGCGCACTCCGAAAACATTATCCACTTGTTTAGGTTTCTTTATAAAATTTAAAAAATATTCTGTAGACAATTTGCCTTTAAATGTGTTCTTTATAAATGATATGGCTTGACGTCTGCCTTTAGGTGATTTCACATATTCACTAAAGGCGGGTTGTGACTCATAGACATTAACATCCATTGGTTCTTCCTCCATATTGCTATCTGAAGAATATTCGCTTTTTACGTCCATCAACATTTCGGGGTCTAAAGGTTTTCTTTTAACAGGAATTTCACTTTCAATCAAATATCCAGTGTTTATTCTTTTTATATTAGCATCTTCATCGCTCATTGGTGTTTCAGGTGTTGGAGGGCGTCTTTTCAGTCGATTCCCACCTATCATTTCGTTTTTTCTTTTTCCCCTTTCGCTGGCGTCAAACGTTTAAATGCAGTTCTTCCCTCAGTAAAATCATCGTCAGAAGTATAACTCTCATCGTTATCATTGGCTTCATAATTCTTTTTTCTCTTTTTTAATTTTTCTTCTTGTTGCTTTTGTTTTTTCTCTTCTTGCTGCTTTTGTTTTTCATGTATAGTGGCCAACAATGTTTTCTCATTCAACTCTCGCCAACTTTTTATAGGCTTATAATTTAAATTTTCGCTATATTCTTTTATCGGTTGAAATTTTTCAGTATATTCTTTTATCGGTTGAAATTTTTCAGTATATTCTTTTATCGGTTTAATCAACGGTTCCATTATGGGTTTTATATTTTTCTCTATATGATCTTCCATATCCATAATACCTCGTTTTAGTGCACGATGTTTTTCTTTAATTCGTTTTCTTAAATCTTTTATTTCTAAAACAATTTTTTCACGTTCGCCAAGTGAACTAGACAAAGACATGATTACTACTGACTCTATAATGTTATAAATTCATCAAACATTATACGATATCGTCCTTTATTTAAACGTCTCTCTTTATCCAAAACTAGAAAAGAATTTTGGTTTTTAGACCAGGCCATCGAACACATTTCTTTAAAAGTTTCAAATTTCATATCTGTGTTGACATGATCATTATACACATGACGTAAATTTCTTTCATCTTGTCTGAATAAAACCACTAAATTAGCATTATCACGTATCAATTGTTTTGGTATTCGACTATATGTTTGACATAAATAAAATGTATCAATGTCATTGTGTCTACCCATTGCGAAATAGTTTCGAATATTATTTTGTCGTTCACACATGACATCATCGAATATCATAAGTGATTTTGATTTAATCTCATTAGGATGAGGCACGTCATCATTTTCAGTAAAAATAAAGTAACCAACATCAGGTATTTTGGAAAACACTCGGCTTAAAAACTTATATTTGGATTGATTTATTGACTTTGAAAAAATATAAATATTTTCAAAAAAAAGTGCTCGTGGATGAAATATTAAATTAAACATAAGATTGGTTTTTCCACAGTTCGATGGTCCTACAATAAGACATCTGATGGAATTCGGTAATAGCGGACCATGGCGATCTATATTATCATCTTCCATATCATTTGAGAAATATGTATCGAAATTCATAATACGCATTTTTTGGCTTTGTTTTATTACCTTCATAATAAATCTTTTTTATTTATCCAGGTATCTCTAGTACTGTCCATACCCAACCAACGTACTAACAATTTATTTCCTTTTCGACGCACAATCTTATCGATAAGAAATATGTTACTAAATTTAGTTTTACTCAATTCCTCTTGATAGAATCCCCCTTTAATCTCAACTCCAGAATCGTCCTTTAGTTTATAGGTCACTGGAACTGTTGGTTCTATTTTCCAAATTGTATATATTTCGTTACTCCAAGCTGGTAAATAACTTTTTGTCAACGGTTTTTGATACCTACTTATTCTAACTTTATCACCCACAATAAATCTGTTTCGCACAAGTTGTTTTTTCTTCTGTCTATTTTGAACTATACGTCTCAACACTAAATGTTCATTATTTTTATTAACATCAATTGGGCGCATACCGATAGTCCTATGTTTAGTGTTATTATATTCAGTAACTATATCGCTTAATAAATTTAACCATTTATAATTTCCCTGGGCACTGAAACCCCTCCACATTTTCGCTTTTAACGTTCTATTTAATCTTTCAACTATAGAGGCTTTTTTATCAGAATATGTAGAATAATGATTTATATTATATTTGTCTAATAAAGATTTAATCCTCGAATTAAAAAATTCAGTTCCTTTATCGGTTTGCAAATGACGCATAGAATATCTTTCTAAAATTGGTTGTAATGTCTTTTCCATTTCAATGGCATTTTTAGATTTCATTGGTATAGCTATTGCATATTTACTAAAACAGTTTATTAAAACCAGTATATATTTATAACCTTTATTGACTTTGGCAAATGATAACATTTCCACTAGGTCAGCCTGATAGAGATCGTCTAAACCTTTAACTTCAACATGACGGGTCGGAAATTTCCTACGCACTTGTTTATGCAACTCACTGGCAATCCCCACTCTCAACAATGACGTCAACTTTGATGCCATATCGTTTAACACTTTTGCTTTGAACGTTGTCAAATATAAAATGATTAAATTGTGTTCTGCTTTGAACGTTGTCAAATATAAAATGATTAAATTGTGTTGTGTAAAACTATGTTTGTGTTGTTACAAAAATGAAAAATCCCCAGAAAATTAGTCAAGAGAAATACTTCAAGGTAATACCAATTTACCTTGTGCCGTTGTCATGTTGTTTAACAAACAAAACTCTAGATACTAAATGATTTGTACTTATTATGCAATTTCATTGTTATCATTGATTATAAAGAGGTAAAATAAATTCACTTACGAACATTTTTATACATTTATTTTTTTTTTTTTTACAAACAGTTTTCAGTTAGTTAACATTTATATACTTTTTAAAACTAATACCAATAACTAAATCAAGACAATAATGTTTTACAATAAACACAATCTTTCTTTTTGAGATTATTTTTTTACAAACAGTTTTCAGTTAGTTAACATTTATATACTTTTTAAAACTAATACCAATAACTAAATCAAGACAATAATGTTTTACAATAAACACAATCTTTCTTTTTGAGATTATATGAAACATTTGATTTGATACCATTAAAACAAAAACCAGATTTAACTTGTACTTTATGTTTTTCACAAGGTAAATTGTTTAAAATATCTGGATCACATTTCAAATGATCGGGTAATCTATTAAATATATGCTCGATATTTTCAAAATGATTAATAAGAAAATGTTTTGGCAAATAATGAACTAAACAATCTTGTATATTATGATAACCTTTATCATATACTTCTTTTATTGCTAAATCTACTGCATTTAATCTGTCTAAAACTAGTTTTTCATAATTTAACCATTGTTTTAAAACACAAACATTAACATAAGCACAATTATATTGTGAATGATTGAATTTACATTCTTTTATAAAATTATTCCAAAAGAGATTTTTCAATACATCCAAATTAGGACAATACAAATAATCTAAATTAACTATTTTAACATTAAAATCTGATAATAAGTTTGAAATAAATTTTTGTTTTTCAGTTCCTTTAACAAATATCGTACCACTAAGTGCCATACCTCGAAACACATCCTTTAGTTGGTTGTAAGGTTTCAATCCACTTTCCCAAGGTAAACCATGACATTGATTTTCTAACCACAATACTTGCTTTTGTAAATCTTTTGGAAGATGATGAAAACTATATGGTGGTTGAAATAGAAGTAACTCGTAAATGTTGTCATCATTCTTTGAAATTATTGCCAATTCTTTAACAATAAACTCATTGTCTTTGTTTTTAAAACCTTGAAAGTCTAAAATAAATTCCATTTTGTTTTTTAAAATAAATCATTAAAAAAATTTTTTGTGGCAAACAAAGGCCAATCGTCAGATTCCAAACACTCTCGCGCTTTTCTTAATGATTCTTCAAAGAGGACGCATACACAAGTGTCTGGTCCATCACCAACAAATGCTACTACAGACCATGAACAGCTTTTATAATGTCCACTCGTTATATCTACATCCGATAAATTATAATTCTGCATATAAGATTTAGCAACTGCTATATGATAATGAGCTTCAGTTTTACCACAAGAACACAGTTTAACATGTGCTAGCAAAGCATCCAATTTACCTTGTGCCGTTGTCATGTTGTTTAACAAACAAAACTCTAGATACTAAATGATTTGTACTTATTATGCAATTTCTAATTGATAAGTAAGGCTATATGTTATGGTATTTATTAGTGACTAACTTAAAACTAATATTAATTGATTATACTATATTCAACTTAACTTTTTATATCATAAATATAATAATAATACAACCCATTAATATGACTAACGTTAAACTAATATTAATTGATTATACTATATTCAACTTAACTTTTTATATCATAAATATAATAATAATAATACAACCCATTAATATGACTAACGTTAAACTAATATTAATTGATTATACTATATTCAACTTAACTCTAATATTATTTGATTAAAAAAAAAAATTTTTTTTTGTCTTATAATTATTTTGAAAAATAATATTGATATTAGTATGACATAAATATATAATAATAATACAACGCATTTGAAAAATAATATTAATATTTTTTGTCATAAATATAATAATAATAATAATAATAATAATAATAATAATAATAATAATAATACAACGCATTAATAATATGAAATTCTAACGTTACCCAATCCCGAATACGTATTTTGTATACCCCTTCGTTCTTGTCTACGTGTCAACTTTATATCATAATGCGCCATATTTTTATTAAAATGTTCCCCATCTAATATATAGGATATTCCATGCTCATCTGATTCAATATTGTTATCGTCCCAAGACCAGTTTGTGGGGGCTAGTTTAAAGGACTGATTAAAATATTCATCAAATTTACAAAACTTTTTAAAAAATAATTGATATCTTTCTATAACAGTATCTTTACCATATTCTATATCCACAAACATATCATCAGGATCGTAGTATAGAATATGATTAAATAAAAACATGAAATAGAAATGACTTTTCGATATATTTTTTATGAACGGCCTTACATCATTTAATAATTTCATATTATAATGGTGATGTTGTAAGTCGTTCATTTTGAAAATTTTTGAATATTCTATCCTTAACTCATATTCAACCAACTTAAGAATGTATTTCACTACATATTCCCAATGTTCTAAAAAATATTTTTTCAAGTATCCCCCCTCCCTTAATTTGGAATTTATATAATTATAATAATAATCAAAATTTTCTATCGTAACAGTTTTTTTATAATTAATATATCTTTTCTGAAATTTATATTCATGACAAAACGAACATCTATCAAATATTTCGCAGTTTTTCAATTTATAAAATCCAGTTAAAATTTTTTTAAACACATCTAAATCTTTACATTCACCGGATTTTATAAACTGAAATATTACATGTATTTGATTTATGTTCTTAAAAGAATTATTAAATATAACTAAGAAACAAAATAATAAATATCTTAATATTACCAAAAATAAATCAAAATATATAAAACTACTATAAACTATATCATTTCTACATCTACGCAAAACTAAATTCTTACAACTACCTAAATAGCTTAAATCTACTAAATTAGACATGGTTACACAAGGCACAAAGTATCTTTAAGAAATAATAATATTTGTATTGCATGTTACTTATATACAATTATCAAAAGCATTTGATATATGCAAGGGCGTGACACGGACATACGTGTTCATACTTATAAAAAAGCATTTCTTGGGTCACATGCGCTGAAAAATAATTAGGCAATTGACATTGAAACAAATATCTACACAGGATATTGCGAGGCAATTTACATTTAAAATAAAAAACAGCTCTCTAAAACGATGGTCGACTTAAAAAATATTATCTCTAGAAACCGCTACTAATCAAGAGTTTGAACATGCGAATGCAGTATGATAATCAAGGCTGAAAGTGAATGGTTGTCTTGTTGATTATCTTGAAAAATAGGTTAATCTCTTGTAAAGGTGGCGAAAGAAAAAAACAGAGGTCAGCAGCCATCTTGAATGACGCAGTTCCCCCACAGTTTTCCCACTCGTTCCCCCCACAACACCGCGCCTTCTCCTCTTTCTCCTCATTCTCCTCATTCTCCTCTTTCTCCTCATTCTCCTCCATCCCCTCCACGTCCTTCCCCTCCCGCCCCCGCCGATAATTTTCCCGCCGATACCCGTACGCATTTGGTCATGCGTGCACGCATTTGGTCATGCGTGCACGCATTTGGCCACGCCCCCGCCAATAATTACCCCGCCAATACCCGCGTCCTACACTACTTACTCGTATATAAAGGTTTTGTATATGTGTTATAATGTTGACAATGTTTTAACAACAAGATTATAAAATGTCCCGATCGGGTAATAAAAGATCGAATAGGATGATATTCTAAGTTTAAACACTCTACAGTAAGGGCGTAGGGAGATGAACCCTTCGGGACTAGTCTCTTACGTGCATTGCTTCCTTGTAATCTATGAAGTTGTACACGGCAAATAGATAAATATCTCTCAATACGAATGCGGCGCTCTACCTCTATCTATGAAAAGCCAGATTCTCAATAAATCCCGTTTTACTTTGTTTTTAAAAACTGTTGACTTGTTTTGATATATTTTTAGAAGAATAAGCGTACAACGAAGAGATAAGAATTCAAATTGTAGCAGAGTTGCTATCTCATTGGAACACTATGGGCTCTGAGAATAAAGACATCTAGCTCCTAAAATAAAAGGAATCAGATCAAATTATTAAAAATTAGCTATTAAAAATAACCTCTAACTAAGTCTATTACAAAAAATGTTATTTTTATTGGAGGTTACAATGTTTTAATAGTATCTATAGGAAAGTGTACCAATTATAGAATAGCTCAAAAGTTATTAATTCAAAAAAATAAATAATAAAATTTGTTCACACTGTTCTGCCTCTTAAGATGAAATAATAGTCCTCGTACTTTATGGTTTCTCGATTAGTGTCTTATTTATTACCTATATACTTGCTAAATAGTGGTAGAGTTTTAGAGTTTTTTCTCAACAGGTTTGTAGGCAATTGACATTTTTAATTAAGAATATGAACGAAATACCACAAACATTTTCAGAAGTAAAATATGGAGCCTAAATATTCCCCCTTTACTCAGAGGTTATTTAGGGGTTATGTTTAGAATCTTTTTTAAACTCAACTTTGTTTATATCTATAAATATGTATTTTTCACTAAAATAAGTGATAAGGTATTAATAAAACGGCTGTTTTTTTATCCGTAGCCTACATTACATTGTATACTACTGTATACATTTTATAGTTAAATGTAATATTTATCACAATATAAATAAATTATTTTTTTAAATTATACTTTTGTGATGCGTTAGTTGCAATGATTACAATTTATACAGTTGTATTGAAATCTCTTTTTATGTTCATTACATTTTAAAACAATTACGTAAGCTTTCTAAATACCTTATTCATTAAAACTTTCACTTTTTTACAAACAAACACTTTAATAGAATGTTGTTTTATTTAATTACAGTACTTTAATATGGAATAAAATTTGAAAGAGGAACCTAATTTAAAACATGTTCAATTAAAAACGTTAGCAAAGTAGTGGGTAGTGTTATTATCTAAAACAAATCAATATTCAAAACATATTTAAAGAATATTTGCTGTCGCTATTTCAAATATCTGATAAACTTTCAGATAAGCTTTCTTACGTTACCGATAAAACATAACTCTCAATAAAAGCGAATGAACTGACTAATAAAAATAAGAGACAATGACCGAAACGAATGGACGTCCAAAGGAGTAGTCTGCCATAATAATGTAAACAAATGTCCGCTAATCACGGCTATAAATAGATTAGGATGTGAAATAAGTAGCGATGGTCCGATTCCGATTCTCGATTCCAGGAATCGTCGATTCTAGGTGGTATCGAGGTATCGTCAATACTCGATTCTTCATTGATAAAAGTGTCGATTCCAATTCCTATTTTATTAACTATAAAAATATGTGTATGTAGTAATTTATTGGAAAAATAATTCACTACCAAATATGTCTTATTTATGTATTAGTTGCTTTGAATGAATTAAACGATTAAAGCAAATACCGATTTGAGATAACGAAAACATTATTATTTATGAAGCAACAACAAAGAAGATCATCGCTCGTCTATCTCTATCTCTCTCACTAGAGAGGGTTCGATAGACAATCTCTCTTTCTCTCTCTCTCTCTCTCGCTCTCTATCTCTCTCCCCCTCCCCGTGTCTTGCTGCCACTAATTCAGGGGAATATTAAAAACTACCCTATTTCTATTATTTTTTAAAATATTTATGTTGTTCATTTGTTTTTAATTTTTGTTTTGTTTTGAGAGACAATGTAAATAGGCTTAGGTATTTTTTCAAACTTTGTAAAATAGTGTAAAGTTCACATTTTTAACTTTATAAGTCATTACTTTAATCTGATATGTTTTTATGCTTTTAAAACTTACAATTGATAAATTAAGGTTGAAGGTTTTCTGTAGCCTATTACATTAAAACAGAACTTTTAAAAGGTTTTGATGACCAAGATGTTAACTACATTAATTATTAGAGAACTAGCATGTAAGCTAATATAACTTGAAAGAATCGAGAATCGACTAAAGAATCGAGAATCGAAAGGAAAATTTTAGAATCGAAATCGGAATCGGAATTTCCCATCCCTAGAAATAAGGATTATCTGCGTTTTCACTATTTGTATCTCTGTGTTTATATTGACGATCAGTATTGCGTTGTGAAACACATGGCACATGAAAATAAGTAACATAAAAGAATTAAAATTCGTACTTAAATCAATATACAATAATTTGATTTTAGTTGCAATTTATTTTATAATTACAATTATTAAAAACATTTATATACATAAGTCAGAATACAAATATCAAGTGGCAAAATAGAAATCGAATTTCTCTGTAGTTTTCCATTTCCCTTTTTATGTATATTATTGAACTATTATTTTAATTTGTTACTATTTATAAGCTTTCTTTTTTTCATCGCGTTCTTCGTGTTGTAGTTTCTTTTCGCTTGCATTTCACATTGTCCGTTTGCGAAGAAATCTTTGATAATGTCAATCCAGTTCGTTTGTTTAATTTTATTCTTTTAGTTCATTAATAATCGTAGATCATTAATTATGATATTGTGTTATTACCATGATATTGTCACAATGGCAAAAAGTTCAGATTATAAGAGAGTTGTTTTTTATATAGATCTTTGAGACGAAAAGTGTATTTGAAATTGAAATTATATATATATATATATATATATATATATATATATATATATATATATATATATAAGGAAAGTGTGAACTAATAGAAGGATCATTTAAACATTCTAAGTGTAATGTCTATATAGATCGAAACAGTAAAGTCTTGAACAAGACTGTTGAAGGGAAGAAAAATTGAATTTGCAGAACGAAGCCAGCTACAGCACTAGTAAATCACTCCGCCACAGCCACAATGAAACTGAGCGACGAATGGAAGTTTAACGTCGAATTGGTAACAAGGCTGACCCACAAAGCAAAATGTGAAGTTAGAAATTCGACCATACGGCTATATCCCACACTCCCTCTGGGCAATTTCACCTACGTAGAATCCTATTCTATTGTATAACTATATTAAAACACCACCACCATTGCAGCAAACAAATTGTTATGCGTCTTAGAAGTAATGGCTTGGAGTGTATTGTCAGTACCAGGTTCTGGAAATGTGCATATTGTAGAAAATATTATGAGACACAATCAACACAAGAAAGTTTTGGATCGAAAGTGACTAACTTAGGATCAATATAAAAAACAATGATTTTAATGCATAATAGTGTCTCCTGCATAGAAGCCAGGAGTATCAAAACGTATCTAAAAATAGAAGAAATTTTTCCGAAGCCTGGTAACAGATCTGATATGAGTCCAATTAAAAATAAATGATCAATAGTTGAAAGTAGACCTCAAAAAAACAACAGACGACCAAATAATGGTATTTTTATGTTAGTGTGGGCAGATACTAGATAATTCGCATTTTAAATGCTTTTATCCTAATAATTTATCTAGCCCTGTGATAGCACGCACATTCTTTAACATATAACAGAGATAATAAAACGTAAAAATGAAAAATAATTAAAACTCCGCGTAGACTTAATAAAATAATTGAACTATCAATCGCTATTTCTTTCAAAACCTTAACTATTTAATTGTTTGAGATACTGTTGATTTCATGTTGGGATTTTTTCGTAAACTACAATTACATAGTTTTGGACTCGAAAACAGTTATTTTTTCAAAAGAATGTTAAAGGGTTATTGTTTTTCACTTCTAATTGTGAAGTTTTACAGTTTAAACATTCCAGTCGTTGAAATATTTCTTTCTAATAATATCTTATATACAATATTAGTAAACAAATTCTTTTGTTAAATCACAAAAGCTTATCAAAGCTTCTCGCTAAATCAAGAATTTTTCACTCTTGTTTAAAAACTTTAAAGGTTGTACTAGCGGTACTGCTAATGTAAGTAAAAATTTAATTTGCCTAAATATCACTAACTAAAATATCACTAATATTGAGTAATATTTATATACTCTATAAGTTATGAGTGAAAAACCAATGTAGTTGAAATATTTATATATAGTTTACTTCACCCTCAACCGTCCCAGTTTAGAAATAAACTAACTAGTTTTAAAACCGGAAAATTATTTTACAACTTTTTCAATTTATTTTGTAGAAAGTTGAGAAAGCATTGTTACCTATTAAACATTCCCGAGAATTGTCAAAGCTTTAATAAAACTCAGCGGATAACCTTACATTGCGACATCAATGGATTGAACAGTGTATAAAAAAATAACAGCCTCGAAATATAACCGTTATTTGTAGTTTCATGCGTTTAGGAGAAAATATATTCATCAGTGAAATTATAGTAGTTCCATATTAGTACCGAAACAAAATATTGCTTATATCTATTAACTAGGTGTAATTAAATTTTTATTTTGACAAATATTAGGCAAAGTTTGGCAAAGATAAACAATTTTTAATCATTAACAAAAGGCTACAGGGAAAATAACAATTTTGTGTTCTGATATTTGTAGGCCTAATTGGGCGGTTTTTATAGATATTTTCGATATTAACTTTAAAAATATAACTTGAATAAGGTATAGAAGCTAACTAAATAGGTACGTATATAATTAATAGCACTATTTAACGCATTAGAGACAGAACAATAAATATGTTGTATGATGATTATGCTGTATATATAGACCCCTAATACTAAATATATTGCAGAGTTAGGTTTTACACACACACACACACACACACACACACACACACACACACACACACACACACACACACACACACACGCACGCCCGCGAACGCACGTTTAGAGGACTATCACTATTATCACCATTATTTTTTTTCTTTCTACTTTTAATGAGGCAGATTGTCTGTTCATCTTCAATATTAAGCCTTACCAATCGCTTCTCGGTCGGCCTATTGTTGTTTACCATTCGCGGCTCACCTCTGACAATTCGTTCTTATGCTAATGTTTGGATTTGAAAAGTGTTTGATTCACTATCCTCGCCTTTGACGTCACTCATTTACACCATACAACAATCATATTTTCCTCATCTTTTCACTTGGTACCATTTTTAGTAACAATATCAGTTTTTCCTCTATGATCCTCAGTATCTACATTTAAGTTGCTCCTTCTGTATTTTAGTAGTGTCCAAATTAATTCCGACCAATATGATCTAATCTTAAAATAAAATAAGTGTGTATTGTCTGGATTAAAACATAATATTAAATGCATATTAAAAAAATAATAAAATTTACCTCTACAGTCGAACATCCCTGTTAAGTAAACAGTTGAAAGAATTCAAAAACCTACTAGAGTAAACATCCATAATTTTATCCTCATGTGTAACTTATCATTTAATTCGACAACTGTTTTCCTATTGGTTTAGAGGTTATGTTTAAAAAAATTAATTCAAAATAAAAAAAACTGTGAACTTTGAGATATCATGCATAGTATTTGAGATATCATACATATAAATAGTATTTGTCTAGTAATCGTTTATTCCAATCTGTTCGCATAGGGTTTTTATATTCTGTAGCTGGTGTTATATTATTGAAGTTTGTTAATTGGGGTTTATTTAGTCAAGGTTATACATATATGAATATTTATACGTATTGACTATTTATACAGTTCAATAATGTACTTTTCTTTACTATTTTTTCTAATTTTAAATGTATAAATGTAAACTTATAGCAAGAAATAATTTTAATATACGTTCCATTGAGGTTATTATAAAATAAGAAAAGATCCGAAGAAAATACATCTTACTTTCAATTTTGAATAACGAAAGGTTTTTATAATATTTTGTATCGTTTTTTATTTTAAATTACTACGGTTAAATGTTCCAAATATTGCAATGTTTAGGCCAACTACGGTTAACACATTTACATTTTGTTATTTTAACATTGCCTAACAAAATAGATAACAAAATATATTTATTCAGAATATTACAATATTTTACAACACTTATACAATAAATAGCCTAAACATTTCTACTTGAGCTATATGAGTCTAAAATTTCTATTTTCGTATTGTTAAATGAAAGTTTCACAGTTTCATTTTTTTTCTTATATATATATATATATATATATATATATATATATATATATATTTGTTTTATATTTATTTTATCTTAGATGTCATTAAAGTTTTTATAACCGAGAACATAACATGCAGCACGTATAGAAAAATAAAATACAAAGATGTAAAAATTGCAAAGATGTTGTATAAGAGAGAAAGAAAGAATCATTTAAATATGACGAAAGCAAAATAAATTTTGAAAAACGATACTTAAATTTTCACAATTTATTCATAATTTTTTTTTAAGTAATAAAATTTCAATTATATAAAGGCTAGATACATATATTTTAAAATTATACATTTTTTTAATATATGTTTACAGATTTTTTTTGTATTAATTTTGTTTGTATGAGTCAAAATATTTACTTTATATTTCAGAAAACACTTTTAGTACGTACAGATTTAAGTTCTTTTTTCCTATTTTCTCTGGTATAACATATATTTAACCGTTTCAAGATTTCAGGATGTTCGGCTATCTATAGACATACTTCAGCCTTACTTTATTGCAAGAGGCGTTCAAATCTCTTTTATTGATTGGCTTTAGGTAAGAGCAGTAATAAAAATACCTTAAACAGGCGTCGTAAATGTCGATATAAAGTAATTTCAGCACATAAACAGAGAGAGAGAGGAGAAGATCTCGGTTAGCTTTGCTTACTGACTGTTACAATTTTATTATCGAGCTATTTTATTTCCTACACACTGTACAAAGGAAGTAATGTTCCGTAAAGTGTAAACCATGGTTTTATCTGATAAGAAAAATTAGCTTTGTAAATATTATTGGTTATGGGGTCTTAGAACTATTATATCTGATATATGTAACAAATATTTTACCGGGAATAACCTGATATTTGTTTTATATACTTGACTACCTAGAATATGTAAATGCTATCCGTTTGGTGGAGATATGGGTAGGGTGGGTATATAATAGGGATTGGATAATGAAAACCTCAAGACTAAGAAGAACAGGCCATTCAAGATCTTACGGTATCAATAGAGACAGAGCGTTCTTAAGCTGGTTAGACGGATTTAGTCATTGTTAAACACCTTGAGCATAAGTATCTCATAATACGCTTAGACTTGTCACCCGGTCCGTTGACCACCCCAAATTGCAGTCTACGTTTCATCTCCCCAGTACAGGAATCTTGTTATTACATTACAAATCAACCAGTTTCCTGAAACCCACAACGAATTACAATCCACCTTTTTAATATATAAAATCATTCATTGCATCCGATTGTTTTACTTACACGCCCCTTTCTAATTAAAACCACCTTACTTCCCTAAGTTCCCTAATAATGTTCTATCATAAACTCACCTTCGTAGTTTAATAGGATAAGCTCTCCTGTCTGCATCATTCAACATTTACACAACCCAATATTCACACAGCAGCGCATTCTTAGACTAGCAAAAAGGATCTAAGCCCATTTGATAATTTAATTCTTCACTACCCAGGGTAGAAAAGACTACCTAACGGAAATAAACCACCTCTTATGGTCATGGCACAATGAATTTTTCTCCTTTGGTGGATGAGCGTAGTTTTGTGTATTAAATATAATTCAACACCATTTAGAAAGTTATCAATAGTGACCTACCAATAGAAACTAGACAAATGAAGTGACAACCCCTATCCTATACATTTAGAAACAACCTATTGATGAAACATGACCTTATATTTAAAACAATATTTTACTCAATCGTCAAGATCTGAATATTTATCATTCCCACAATATCTATGTCTGTTATTCAAAACGAAGGAAGAATTTCACATTTCCTACCTATTTCCTCATTTATACGCTTTAAATATATGCAAACCTGGCAAGAGTATTGAGTTAGGAGACCTAGTGGTTACTCCGTTTCTAAGCCTAATGTAGCTTGTTTTATTGCTCTCCTACTAAACAATATATTGATCACATGCAACTTACTTGAAACAATATTATCAGCAAGTTGGCTTTTTTACATGAAAACAAATTTAACTATTGATAAGTTTAACTTTTTGGAATATACTTTTGAGTAATAAAGTCCTTTCAATGAACCACAAATAAACACAAACATTAGAATTATCCAGTAAATGTTATCTTATCAAATCCTAACGGAATACTTTTCTGTGGTCATCCTTCATTTCAAAGTTTTACCATCATAACCGTATATATCTATGGTTTTATCTTTACAATGCGGTAAATGTTTATTACAGTCAATGCTACCTAACATAACCAAACCAAACCTAGCCTAACGTAAACTAGCCTAAACGCAATTGAATGATATAGAAAAAGATCTCATTTTATTTTGGTAAAACCATCATTGATAAACCTTAGTATCTCCCAAACCATGATGGCAAAACACTAGAAAATACATCTTATTCAGAACAGGCTTGCAGTTAACGACTAATTACGTAAATCCTGAGGTTAAATATATATACGAAACATAAAACAATACTTGGGTAAATGCATATAAACAAACAATACACATGGTAATTATTAAATTGTAATACAATGGAAATTAATTATTTATATATGTCGGTACAACTAGAACAACCATGTCAGAGTATATGAAACGCTTTATAGTAAAGCTCCAGGACTTTATAAACGCCAATACGTTTTTCGAACCATGAATACTAAACCGATCGAACCATTGCTAATAATATTGCAACACTATTGCTATCCGACTGACGTCACTAAAAGCAAGTTGTCGCCCAGCAACTGCAGTACAATTTATTCTCTATCTCCGAGACATCAAATAGCCTTCAATGAGCACATTCAGAATACGTGACACAATTTCTGCTCAGTATTGGCGACGATATAGGAACGGTTGCCAATATTTTGAATAATTGGAAGGGTTTCTATAACATGATGTATGGATATGGTTTTCATTTGGAATTTTATTATTCACTATGTTTGTCAGTTAGGATACCCCCTTAGGTTTCCATAGCTTTGTAAAACAAATATTTTAAATGAATATTCTTATAAAACAATGCCATAAAGTGGTGAAGATTTTTGAAGCATAGATAAGAAAACAAAATACAAAAATGAAAAATATGAATAAAAGAAATTAATTGGTCTAAAATAGTTGGTGAATTATATTAGACTGAAACAAAGAGTTCTTTTTTTGAATGGTAATCAGACAAACCTAAAATATTAGAATTAACTTTTCAAATTTTATCCTACGTCATATGATGGGATTTTTCCTTTCTCGGTGGGCTTTGGTTTTATCAGTAATCCTCATTTCCTAATGTCCCAGATGTTCAGTTTAGGTGAGACACTTCGTTTACCATAAAATCTACAACGAATCTGGGTATAAGAACCATGATATACCACGAGGCCTATTTGTGAGAATGCGAGCCCTTCATTTTGATAAGGTGCTCATGTTAATTACGTAATGTTTTCATAATTGTACCCCAATGTGATGGGAGATGGGGGAATCTGATTATCTAGCAGGTAATCTAGAGGATGTTTATTCATTCCACATTCCCATCCATCCAGATTTTGGTTAAAAATAAATATCCCCAAGATATAGGTCATGACATTACAGACAATCTAGCTAATAAAATTGCATGTGCTTTTCATTAAAGAAATATAAACTTAGGCATGAACTGAGTCTAATAAATAGCACAAGATATTTGGTTCTTTCATATTGTATTTTGTTATTCATGTTTCTAACTTTTGCGCAGCATTAGAGTGAAAAAAATCATTATAATTACAAACCTAATCTTATGTTTAGTTTATATTTTTAATATTTTAATTTCGTTTTTAAATCTATTTGCACCTTCTTATACATCATACTGATACAGGTCACCTTAACACAGGACAAACATTTATATTCTTTTCAGCCTGCAAACACAATTTACGTCCGGGGTTAACATAATTCCTGATAACAATGGAAGGTTGCCAAAGCCACCCTCTCTTTTTAATACTCGTACATCGCTCCAAAAATCTACTTTTCGAAAACATCTCTCCAGATAGAAACTACTTATTTTAGCCTTACTGCATAAATCACCGTGAAGGCTAGCTTCCACCTTATCTGTGCAAAGTCGGTAACGTCGTGGGGTGAGTAGCCGAAAATGTTTTTCCACTACTTAAAAGTCCGAAGGAACATATATACATTACATAAATAAAGTATTATTTTATGTTGGCATCTAAAATGTCTGATGTAAAATAATTCAAAGTTTTTTTTTTGAAATAGCGCATTATGAAAATTTAGAAAATAATAATTATATACATAGAGGTTTCAAGTAGTAAGTAAATAATTTTAAAAATTTTGGTATATATATATATATATATATATATATATATATAGATAGCTATTCTATATATTTGCGATTATATTGCAATTATAATTGTAATTATATATAATATCGCAATTTATTAAAATTATATATATATGGATATGAGAAAATTGTATTGTCAGGGAATAAATATTGGGATGGTATATAAGTATGGTGTACATCTTACAAAAGTATTATAAAATCAATTCTAAATATATTTATTGTTGTATACATAGTAATATCTTTCAATGATAAGTATCTCTTAATAAAATGTAGCTTTTACCATCAAAACAATATCTCTTTTTACCTCCTTACGATGTTTTATTATACGACGATGTCCGCATAACAAATAAGTTTATTCAAAATCGCGTTTTTTAAAATTTTTTCTTTATTCATTCTACACACTTTCAAAATATGTTTTTTCTAATTCCTTTTTGAATAAAACTTTTAAATATATATTTCATTGAATAAACCATGGCTTTTCATAATGCACTTCTCTAGTTTCCATGAGATATCGTAATCTATTAAAATAGTTGAACAAATAGATTCTACTTGAGCATAGTTTCTGGAAATAAGCTGTAGCTTGTAAGATCGTATCCAACAAACTTAATTCCTAGTAAAGTTAGTAATCTAAAAGTTCTAAAGATTCTCTTTGCGAATATAAAAGTTTTATTACTTTATGTATGCACAGGGTTTTCTGGTTTAATTTTCTTTAAGTGTAAACAGATATATTAATTTGCTAATGCATTTACGTAGTCCAAATTCGTATATTTCTAAAGCACTATGTTTAATCTACTCAACCAAAGTGGCGGATCCGGTATAAAGGCATACGATACTGTTAGGTAAAATCAGGGATATTTAAACGGATTTTAACGTTATAACATTGCCTGAAGCTTTTAGAAAAATGAAGGCGTAATTATTAGAGAAAGACATATTACCGGGATGTTTTTGTATTTAGAATTTTAGAATGATATTTTCTTAGTGTAATTTATATTTTTTTGTGAGAGGTTTATTCGGCGGATTGATTGGATCCGGAGTTCGAGGCGTTTAGGTAGAAACAACAGTGTTGATACATTTGTTTATCATGTTGCTTATGTTTTGGGTAACCTACTGGGTTTGTGTGTGTGAAACTATGTCTAAGAGAAATATTTACACAAAACTACATCGAAAAAAGGAAACAATATTATAATTTGAGCTGGTCAACGTGTATAAACATACAGACACAATACATATAAATCCAATATTATGAATTATAACTTTAAATAACTCTTCAAAAATAAGTATAAAACTAGAAGTATTTTAATGTTTACCTTCATGTACATATATAGGCCTACGTTATATTTAAAGGTATACAGTGTTTCTAGCAAATTTAACTGTGAAATATAAAGCGTTTGTAGTTAAGTTCCATTTATACAAGTAATTAGTTTTGTAGCCTGAGGCCACAACTATTTTTCCTACAGTACCACAGTAAATGCAATTATTTAAGATGAGAATTTCTATTAAAGTTTCAAGTTTTCAATTTGCACAACACAAGTTCAAGTGATGTTTAGCTTATACTTTTTTTTGGTTTTAGGTGAACAGATAATACGATCGAAATTGCCTTTTAAAGACTGCTAATCATATGTGTTGAAAAGGGAAAAGCTCTATGCAATATGTAAGGTGTTCCCAAAAATCATTCTGGCTATTGAAATCCTCCCACTGGCTTCGTAAGTGTCTTTAGATATTGCTTTTAAATGTCCATACTTGTAAACGTATGGTCAAGACATAACAACACGCTTACATATTATCTCTAAACACAATTTGATAAAGAAAGTAAAGCTCCGTGACACTTTACGATTGACGCAATATGGAAAAAGCGGTTTAATGGTTTAAATGGATTTTAAAAGGAATTTTAAATAATTTACAATTGCCAAAAACATTTATTTTTAGCAAAGGTAGAAAGCGGGTTATTGAGCATTGAAGGATATCTACCATAACTGGCCCGTATATTCCCTAAATATTGACTGAATATGTGTGTAAAAAATACGTACTTTGTAGTGTATAGGCCTAAACATATAAATACAAACTGTTTACTGCTGAAAATGCTTACTTTTGTTGTAAGTGTATTTCTGACTTGTGCATGTGCGTGGATGAGTACTGTTTACAATATAAAAACACAACAAGTCAATGTATATAGAAAGGGAAGTTTTCCTTCTCCCGAATCCGAAACCTGATAACGGAAGGGAGAGTTTTGGAGAGCAGCCAAGTCTGCGCAAAGGCCTTTCACTGCCCCAGAGACTAATTTTTGTTTGAAGTTAAGAGTGTTTTCGAAACCGTTACGACTAACAATTTATCAAAAGGCGTGTGTCACTGAAAGATGAATTTTAGAATCTTTTCATCGGTTAAATATATCTACCAGATATTTAAAACTTACTGTTTAGAGTATTCAATTACAAAAAAAAATATTCATTTAAGTTTAATTTCACTATGACTTACATACAAAGTATAAAATTTTATATGAATTACAATTTGTAATTCATGTATAGAATACTATTGTATTCTATATCAACGATACAACTTCATTGTTTGAAATAAACTTATTATTGTCAAGCTTTGTAGTATTGTAAAGCTTTGTTATTGTGTATAGCACCAAAAACCAGCTCTTCAGTAAAGCAAATACGCCTTTTGGTCGATGTAATTTAAATTTGTCTAAATGCTATTTACGTTCAATGAAAGCTTGCTATTCAACTACGAAAGTTTTCAATTTCAGATTTTATTTTGGTTTAGAGGTTTTTAAATTACACCTAACACTAATTCAGATTCTATTAATAAATTGTATCAATTTAAAAATAATTTATAATGTAGTTTTTAGAATGGTTTATAAATTTTACTTACAATTCATATTTTCCTTAACATTTATGTTTATAAAACTAGCAGGTAATTGGTTATTGTCAAATTATAGTTTATTTAATTTGGCTTTGGTACTAAATGTAACATTTTTTTGTTTTTTTACACTAATTTATTATATTTTCTACGGAACAAAAAAAAAATATTAAATATCACTAAGTACATTCTTTGAATAGCCTGAGTTTTTATACATTGACCGATTTAGCTACATTTATAAATTAAATGAAAATTAATGAAATAGAAATCTTGATTGACTGATAGGTACGTGTACCAAATCAAAGCATATACACTATAATAAGTACATAGATATAGGTAGTACATAAGTACATATGTGAAATTTGGAAGGATCATTGTTGGTAATATAGAGGCATGATGAGAAAGAATTTTGTTAAATTTTGACTTCAAGCTTTTCTTATAAATTTCTCAATAGATCAGCGATATTTTTGCTGGCCTTTGACACATGCTGCATCAACTAGTTCAAAATCGGCAAATTTATAGTCACTTAAATATCTATCGTTATTGTAAAATGTAAAATCTTGAATCAAATCTTGCTTAACGGTAATCTTACAACTCATGCCATAACGCCTGTTGTGGGAGATGGTGTGTGGGTTTTTTTCGTTTTTATCGCTCATAATCCACAAAGGAAGTACTCATGTCCGATGACAACTGCAAAACACAAAAACGTTATATACATTTTACAAACTTCTGATAGATTTATTACTGTTTGTCACGATTTCTGTGATTTAAATAAATAATAGCGTTTATCTTTGTGAAAGCGGTATAAGTTTAAAAGTTATACATTTTCATAATTATCCTTTTAGTTTGTGGGGTTTTCCTGATAATTATCTTGAATAGCGCTATTCTAAGTTATCATCAACAATATAAATTAAAAAAATTAAATATATATATTCTCGTATATATATATATATATATATATATATATATATATATATATATATATATATATATATATATATTAAAACAACATAGGTTATTCAAATACAAGAATATTTATTAATTTATATCCAAAGCTTTCCGTTGGTAAACAGTACCAACATCATCAGGAATGAAAATTACAATAATGTAAGCTATAGGCCTAAAATATATGTTAAATTAGAAATAGAATTGTTGCTAAATTTATACAAATTGCCAAATTTATTTTGTTGCTGTAACATTATAGAAAACTGTAATAAAGCTTATATAGGTCAAACCAAGTAAAAATTAAAAGAAAGATATAAAGAACATTTGAATACCTATATCAATCCAGAAATATATAAATCAAATTTTGCAAATCATTGTATTAATAATAAGCACCAATTTCCAAACATTGAAAATATGAAACTTATGAAAGAAATTAATAAGGGATTAAGAATGAATATATATGAAGCATTCGAAATACATAAATACAATAATAATAACAAATTAATGAAAGAACAAATACAAATACATTCTAAATATGATACTATATTCAATGTCTATAATGTTTTAGGCCTATAGCTTACATTATTGTAATTTTCATTCCTGATGATGTTGGTACTGTTTACCAACGAAAAGCTTTGGATATAAATTAATAAATATTCTTGTATTTGAATAACCTGTGTTGTTTTAAATTATTAAACAAGAAAACGTATTACATATATATATATATATATATATATATATATATATATATATATATATATATAGGATCTAAATAAATTAAAAACCTAAAAACTTTATAAATACCCTATAATTTAAGTTATGGTTATTATGCATGTTAAAATTATTACATATTAATGTATTAAAAATATTTATGTATTAATGCATATCAATATTATGTATTAATTAATTACTAAACGATTAATATTAAATTATTGTATAGGAACGATAAGTAAGTTTAAAAAAATCTAAAATATGTTTTTAGGAAGCAAAGTAAAAGAATATTGCACTGTAATAAAAAAAAAAACATACATATTTTATAAATCACGTCAATATATGTGAGATTATAATAGTGTTGTATTCAATAATAAAATTTTAGTTTGAGATTTTTAAAGTAATAAATGCATGAAAACAGGCGATTTTGACAAATGACTGTAGAATACATAATATTGTTGCAGTAATTCTACTTCTTAGACCACTGTCAAACGTTGTTACTTATTGTTAGTTGCTGGAAAAAACTATTATTTCATATTTATTGTAAACTTTGCGCATTATAAGTCACGATAAGTTGTGATAGTTTTGTTTTACAGAACGTGAAAAATGTTTTACTTTATAATAGAATATTTGTTTCCTTTGAAACTGTGTCTGGGTCAGTCTGTACGTGTGCGGGGATGCCTCTTGTACTAAAACAATAGCGCATTATATAGGGTATACAGATTCCAGAATTCAGAGGTTTATATCCTAATATATTCACATTTCTTGTAAAAAATGTTGTACGAACAGTTATTGTTGACCACTTTACAAAGATATACACTTTCTGTAAGAGAATTTGCCAGTTTTGCAAGAGGTCGAGCACATCAGGAGTTCTGTCCCATTGTTAGCTTGTTACGGTTCGAGTTAACTATGGTAAACATCTCCCGAATACTTTAGATAAGTGTGTGTATTTGTAAAGGAAACAAGTTTACTCACAATGAGTATAATATTCTGACATTTACATTTGAAAGACGATGTCATCGTCATTGAGTATAACTACACAGCTATAACTATGATATTTCGAAAGATTCAGTTTATTATTTAGTTGATAAAGACTAAGTCCTGGAACGTTCATAGAAATGTATCTAGTAAGCATCGAAAGATGTTCAACTTATCTAATGACTACTCATGTATTCAATATTACGTACATTCATTCCAACATTACCACCTATACATTTTATAATTATGTACGTAGATTCTCATTATGAGCTTAATAACTCTGTAATTCAAGCTTTACAACCACCAATGAAAATCCAACAAATTTTAATTATGTTCAACAATCCTGAGATAATTAGCAGTTGAAGTCAATAATGAAACCGCATACTCAGCCTGAATTGTTGCAGTTGCTTATCATGCGTCGGAGTAATAAACCCCGTTTAATGTTAACCGTCTACAATGTGATCGTAATGAAACAGAATTTAATTGCAACTCAAAGGGTGGTAAATGAGTAAATTTAAACATTCTAGATATCGCTGGAATGTATACTATATTATACAAAATAAAGAACTAAATCTAGCCAGATAAAATTATATTTGAGTAATATCGTGTTGTTTTTTTATAATTTCATTACAAATAGCCTAATAAAATATTGGAAGTTCTATACAAATTTTAATTAGAACGCGAGCAGGTTGGGGCATTGAATTGTTTCATAGTTTTCCAATTCCACTATATTAAAAACTATTTTAAAAATATTTAGAGGTATATCCAGTGTATATATATATATATATATATATATATATATATATATATATATATATATTAAATATGGTGATATGTTTTCTTGTAATATAGTTAATAAATTAAAAATATTTCATAAACAAGAATACTTTTAATGAATATATTTATTCAAAGCTTTTCGCCGATAAAATAGTATCAGCATCTTTAGGAAAATAATTATCTAATAAAAATGTTAATAAATATGTAATAAAAAAATTTTATTAGACAATTTATTAGATAATTATTTTCCTGAAGATGCTGATACTATTTTATCAGCGAAAAGCATTGAATAAATATATTCATTAAAAGTATTCTTGTTTATGAAATATTTTATAATATATATATATATATATATATATATATATATATATATATATTTATATATATATATATATATATATATATATATATATATATATATATATATATATATATATATAGAGAGAGAGAGAGAGAGAGAGAGAGAGAGAGAGAGAGAGAGGGAGAGAGAGAGAGAAAGAGAGAGAGAGAGAGAGAGAGAGAGAGAGAGACCGCTTATTAAACTACGCTATACATATTACACATAGATATACGCATATATCCCTTAATGAGAAACATGGTCTAAAAGAAACGTTTTTATTCGAGTCATGTATTTGATACTCATCAAATGCGACAAAAAATACAATGATGTCATTACTGTCGATATAAAAAAAAGATAAACAGGATTCATGTGCATCAGGTGCAGAATTATCGTAATATACGGGTCACATGATTATGTACAGAAAAGAGACGCTGAAGAACATAAACTTCAGGTTGGTAATATGCATTGGATATTTTATTCCTAAGTATTTAACATTTCTGTGAATTATGATGTTTTGTGATATACGCGTACATATACTTTCTTCGTTTTCTTCGTTATTTTATTTTCACTATTTTTAATGGTTAACAAAATATATATGTGTACTCAATTCATTGTATACTTCCTTACGAAGGTTGAATTATGTTTTTGAAAGAAAATAATCCTAACGGGAATACTATTGTTTGGAAAACATACTGAACAAATTGTAGGAAAGTTAACATTTTCTTTAATACCTTTGACACTCCATATTAACAAATATATAAAGTTAAAAATCTGGTATGAACACTAATATAACAATTATTTTAAAACTTGTTAATGCCGTGCGGATATTCGTGTAGTGTTAAAGGGGAAATACGAAGTAGAAAGATGTGTAATAGCAGAGGAAAACAAGGGAAGTTTCCAATACACCGTCTACATTACATTGTCTTTGTATCATTTTCTTACCTTATTTATTTATTTAAATACAGAAGTAACTAACTAAAAGTAAAACGGATGTGGAATTTTAAAAAACTACTGGATTGGTTTGTACATCATCTGATTTCCCCTCTTCACTAATGCCTTGAAATTACGCTGTATAGCGGTATCGGTCAGGGCCAGACCTCACAAAATGTTTGCCGATCTTAATGTCTTGTCTATGTTTGTTATAAATTTACCATTACAGAGAAACTTCTTTTCTAGACAGCGTGGTTTCAAGGCATTATTGTTTATATAGTTTAATAATTTTAATATTATATATATATATATATATATATATATATATATATATATATATATATAGTTTTAATAAGTAAAACGTGCAAGTAATTCGTTGAGCAAGAACGTAAAAGGAAAAGGTGTACGAGGTAGTTTTCAGTTAACCATACTGTTATTACATGACCTTCGTAAGATAGTAGTAGGCTGCGGAGATAGATAGGATTATAATGATATAATAATGCTTAGATTAAGATAAGGATATTACTCCAAGGAACAGTATCCTAGCTGAGATAAAATATTACATTTACAGAGTCACGTACGAAGTATACCTAATCTCTATATGGCTCACAAAGATTGTTTACAGGTGTCCACCCCATGAAAGGAGAAGGATATTAAATATCAAACGGAATAAGATAGATTACGTAATGACATAATAATAATCTGATTGTAGAGTATCCCAAGCCAGTGCTAATTACCTGTAGCACGCGTGCTTACAAACCGGGATGGAGACACAAGTCCACCCGGTATTTCTTTTTCTAGGGAACATAAATCGTCGCAAGTGTTGATAGTCGAAGGGGAAATTTGGTTTTATCGGCCACATATAAATGCACTATTTTCCGTACGAGATTTATTATCTCTTAGAGACCAAAATACATTTTATGTTGGTCTGAAATTAACTTAATGCATGTTTATTATTTTGGGGAAAATGTATGTACTTGAAAGATTCTATAAGTGTAATCCATTAACGTATCTTTTATCTTTCTATTTCCCAATTGGCAGGAGCGTTAAACGAAACCTGTTTATGGTTAAAACTTATTTACATCAGACCTTATCTTATAATGTGAGGTTATTTGCATGTTATCCAACCTCGAAATGAAGTTATGTAAAACATCTTTTTTTAAACCACGCATATTTGTTCGTAGCATTTATTCAGAAATAGAATAATAGATTCGCCTCATTTGACTAATGCCTAGGTATTATTTTTACTATTAATTAAACATTTTAAAAAAGCAAAATACTAATATTGAATTAAACCTATCGATCATAGATATATATATGGCCCTACAAGAGAGGGGTTGTATACAATAACCAGAGATTTTTAAAGTGTTGGTAAAATTCATCTCGTTACTAAGTTGTTTGGTACGATACAGTATTATTATTATATACCATCTCCTTTAAAGTAACAGTAAATTGCCGTGCGTTTCTTAATTAAACCTTTACGCGCGTATAAAGGGATTTCTCGTAAGGCTGAAATCTCTACTAGCGCGTATCACGAGAAATCACGTATTTACAATATTTTGTATATGGTAGTCCTAGTTGTTTGTTTAAAGTCCATTACAATGCCTGACGATGTTTGTTTGGTGTAAATAAACTCCTCTGCTACGTTTATTATTCTTGGCTACGTGGTACTAATCCACATTCTGTTGTTTTAGTCACCAGGCGCCATTACGTGGTAAATGCAAGCGCGTATGACGGGTATTCTCGGCAGGACGCAGCGTCTCCCAATTGTCGTATTTTGTGTTGGCATTGTGATTGATATAGTTGTTTACTGTTTAGGTAAGTGACTTTTGTTTGTACTGTAAGAATAATTTATAGTTTATGATTTGGTGAATAATAATTTTAGTTACTTTAATTTTATTTTGAATGGATTTATTGATATCTTGAATTACCTAGTGTAAAAATATAAAAAAATAATAAAAATAACTAGTTTATAATTTTTTTTTCAAATACATCTTTAGTGACTCAGAATTAAATAGAACTTTGAACATTTCGCAAACACGTTTTTTTCATCTAATTGCACGTAATCAGTTACTTGCCCTTTGTATGCCATGCGTGGTAACGGTTAAAACGAATTTATGTTAAGGTTTTATTTGCTGCAACACAATTATCTTCTCTAAACGCTGAGAAGCTTTATTCTATAATGAAAAGGACATCATCAGACGGTCTCACATATAAAAGCCTTACAAAATAACACTGATGAAAAAAAGAGCTTTGGCCTAATTAAAACTGATATTTGCAAGCTGAGGAGCTCAAAATAATATTTTCGCTACGATATTATATTGAAAAAAATATTTCTGAATAAACATTTTATTATTCAGAGTTGGATAAATTTATTTTATTGTTTACAGTTTGGCTGTAAGATTGTAATTAATTATTGTTGGAATACACCTTTTTTGAGTCTAGTTTAGAAATGATTCTGACCGTGGAAATGGAAATTATAACTTTATAACTGTAAGTTTATAAACTATAAACGCTACACTTTCATATTTACAACTTTGCTTTTTTCTACATCTAAAACCTAGACTGTACTCTGCTACATGAGCCAATCAATGATTTTTTTAATATTCGTCAACATATTTCAACAAAGGTTTTTCTAGAAATAGTTTTACATTTGCTATCACTACTTATTTCAGCAATCTAATGGATAATTGCAATGAAATGTCACACATTGTATAACAAATACACACTAGTATTTCTCCTAAAATAACAACAACATTTTTTTACGTTTAAAAAAAAACTAAGTTAATAAAAACAGCAGATTCTAATCGCCCAACTAATAGATGCATGATACTGTCAGCGCATTTGGTGGCCGAACGCGTAACAGCACACTATCATTTGAAATATTTTTAAAAAGAACTATTTATATTGAGTTAATTTATTGTTTAAAACGAGAAATAACTACATCCAACGTGCTAGTAACTGCTTTACCTTGAATAACACTGTTCTTGTAAGTAATTAAATGGATAGCCTCCTAGCTCCAATTGAGGAATTTTGTAGAGAGCTGTATAAGAGTACAACATTTATATCAATCATAACAAACATGCATTACTTATTGGTTTGTCTTGACTATAATAAAAGGAATATATCTACTGTGCTGGCTGCAATGTACCGAGGAAAGTTTATTTTTTTAAATTGTTAATTTCAATTTGAAATGAATAGTTACTACTTTAAAATAAATCACATTTTGTAAAACGAAATTACGTTTGCATAAACGAGTCAAGATGATTATTTATTATTACGATTAGTAATAGTAAAACTATTTTGACATCTTACAACGGTATTAAACTTAGACCCAAAGAAAGGACATCGACAATGTCCCTGTGCCCCAACTTCTACCTTTAAGCCATAGTTTTGATATCGTTTTGGAAATGAAGAAATGAGTTGTAGAAACGTCGTCTTAACTTACAAAACATTTTCGACTCGTTAAAAACCCCGTCTTTTTATTTTAATATTGTTTTAAGAGTAACTGAATTCTAAATAGCTTGAAGTATTTTTTCTAATACAAATTCATGTCAATCAATATTCTAAATCTTAAAAAATAATAATTTTTGAAGGCTAAAAAATGTAAAAAAAACAATTTTGAAAAGCTCACATTCAATATGAAATTATTTTAAAATAATAATTAATTAATATTTGCAATCCTGGAATTTTGCATATATTTTAAAAAATAAACACGATATACCTGTTTGAGCATTTAATATTATTCATACCTATGAGATATAGGTATTTTTTTAAATGTTATCCTAGTAATACCAAATTATTCAAGGATGCTATTTTTCAAAATACAGCAAAAAGTACAATATTATTATTCTTGTTTTTACAAAATAATTTAAAACAAAAATGTGCCTAAAGTTGTATTTTTTAAATACCTCTGAAGATGATTGCTGGGCAATTGAAATGTACATAAGGTTTAAAATAAAAGTTATTTGTGGTTTAGAGGTTTTATTTATTTAAAAGAAAAAAATGATTGTATATATATCTTAATAAAATATTTTAAATTACAATGTACTTTCATTTAAAACTCTAAGATAGAATAAATGATTATTAAATAATACAATATTTCATGCAATGTGGCTCTTTTAATATTTATTCTAAACTTATAATTATGTCAACTTAAATAAATAAAAACTTTCAACTTACTTCAAGCTTTTAACTTAAATTGATATACATTTTATTGGTAACTAGAACGACAACCTAGGTTTGTTGTGCAATAATTTTCTCCAGTGTTTACCGATCAAACTAAGATCTCGTAAAGTAATGTAAGTATTATAGCTTTGTTCTTTATATCGACGAAAGCATCATTTACTTGCCTAAAACAGTATGAAAACATCATTTCTGTGTACTACAAATAAGCTTATAAAAACTATTTAGCTGTGTTTGAAATAGTTAGAATACTTAGCTAAATTGAAAGTTTTTGTTGAGAATGTATGCACAAGTGTTTGAATATTACCTTTTTTAACATATTTAAATGAATAAATTTTGAAAAGTAATTTTGCAACATAGCTGGGCTTCGAATTAATCAATTACCCAAATCGTTTTCCATCACAAATTAAGACCATTGTAATTCCTAAATTGAATTTTACACCAGACAATGAAAATTCCGCGGATTTATTCACCATTTCAGAATTATACGAGAATTAATTACTCAAGCCAGTAATGAAAACAATATATATAACAGTAATTTATGCAACCGTTTAAGCGGTCTGTTAAGTTGTGGCGCCCTAATAAACCTTGGTTAGTTAAATTGTCTTTACGACAGAGTTGATGCCAGTCAAATAAAACTGAATGCTTTATGGAGCTGCTGTGCGGGTAATATGTAGGTCTAAGCGTTGTAGATAAAGGTTTTATTTTATATTAAAAAGGAATTTGGAACTGACATTGGTTGGATTAAGTCGGTCTAATTTAGTATTCCTCTTTATTTGTGTAAATTTTTTTTGGTAGAAAAAAATGAATATATATGTGAAATTTCAAGGTATAAGCATATTTAACGCATATTACAAATTTGTAATAAAAAACCTTCATATATTACAGGTAGGCACTGATTTTGTATACACTTAAAGTTATTAAACAAAAGACGTATATATCTATTTCATTTTTAAATATCCAGCTATATCACAATATATATATATATATATATATATATATATATATATGTATGTGTATTAGTTAAAACATGATAGGCTTTCTTAACGTAAAATTGACCTTCACTGGAAATAAACCATATGTCTGTAGTACTCAGTTGGATCTCGCCTGACCACTCATGAATGATTTATCCTCAGGGATCTATATACTAGGTAGGAAGTCGGTGTTAGTTGCAATATGTATAGTTTATAGTACAACGCCAAAATTTCGGAGGACATGCAAATGATTGTGAAATGACGAAACATTTCACAAACTAGTAAAAGATATTTTCATCGTGAGTTTATAGAATATATCATTAAGCATTATGATCGATAAATAAAATATAAAAATCAGATTCGCCGTCGACATTGCGATGTTTGAAAGAGATTTGAAAGAATTCCGTGTACAAAAAGATTGAATAGCCCAGTACAGTGGAAGGATATGTGCGATAAAATAGTTAAATATTGAATAAAACAGACAAAATGCATAGTGAAAAGGTAACTTCGTATATACGAGAGCACCTATTGAGCAGTAAGGAATATATTGAAACATAATTACCTGCTCCGGGAGTAAACAAGATAAACAAAAGTGGGACGTATGATGATTAATACAACACGTTAGAGGGAAAAGAGTATAGCACCAAACGGAACATCCGACAGCCGCTAATATTGGAACAATATTATTCCAGCATCAAATGTGCTTCAATAAATTATTTGTTTATAAAATATTTCCAAAAATTATCAGTATCATATTGACGATTTTAATATCAAATACAGGAGCTTCCCGTTTACAGCACTTTGAAGGGCGCATTTCGCGTCGGGTAATTCATTATGCAAGGAATGGCGGAGATTGTTAGGCATTAACACGTGTGTTTAATGTTTCTGCGTACAGAGCGAGTGGGATTGTGTAATGAACTCCAAGGTAGACTAATAGTTGTTTACTTAGGCGGGGCGAGAGAGGGGGGACGAGTTAATGTTTCTAAACTCATGTCTCAGCAAGTGGTAGAACGCCGAGCACAGGAGACAGTTTGCGGCACTAACTTTACTTGTTAATCTGTCACGCTGAAGAGAATACACACTGACAAGGACTTCCGCAAGGCTTTGGTTTCATATATCTGTGACTGTTGCATCTGTGCAGTGTGCACTACAGCTGATTAATAGATTTTGTCAACGTTATGAGATTTCGTTTTGTGAATATATTTATATAAGGCATCCATTTGACTAAGATGTTACTATTTTAATTCCTTAGATGCAACGTAAATCAAAATATAGCTAAACGACTATGAACTAATCGGCAAATAAGGTATTCAAATGACCTTATAAAGAATAAAACCAAATATCTAGAAGCTTAAGTCTTCCACGCGGATAATACAAAGATTTATAAAGAACTTGCTATTTAGACAAATATACCATTTTGTAAGAAGTTGGATATATATATATATATATATATATATATATATTTATTTATATATTCACATATAAAATAAACGTTTTAGCAGTTGATTTTATCAACTAACGACTTTCTTTTACATTCTTGTTATGGGGCCTTGATTAACTTCTCATTCCTCTATTCTCCAAAACCTTATCTATTTCGTCCTTGTAAGATCTTGTCCCATACATATTCATTCGGTAATGATGTTTTCACCATCAGTTTACTCTTGCACTTACATTCTCCAAAGAAAAAATATTTCTTCTCGTGAAAAATGTTTTACATTCTTGTTATGGGGCCTTGATTAACTTCTCATTCCTCTATTCTCCAAAACCTTATCTGCTTCGTCCTTATAAGATCTAGTCCCATGCATACTCATTCGGTAATGATGTTTTCACCATCAGTTTACTCTTGCTCTTACATTCTCCAAAGAAAAAATATTTCTTCTCGTGAAAAATGTTTTACATTCTTGTTATGGGGCCTTGATTAACTTCTCATTCCTCTATTCTCCAAAACCTTATCTACTTCGTCCTTGTAAGATCTTGTCCCATGCATATTCATTCGGTAATGGTGTTTTCACCATCAGTTTACTCTTGCTCTTACATTCTCCAAAGAAAAAATATTTCTTCTCGTGAAAAATGTTTTACCAATACGTTCTATCTTCATTTCTCTTAATTTATTTCACAATCTATCAAAAGCGTCAACACTTGAACTCCTATTAGACGGAAATACTTTTAATAGTTAATAAACAAACATATGAATTTTTACAGTCCATTAATTATTTCGAGTTTCGTAAATAACTATTAAAGGCCAATGATATCATTTCCTTAGTACTTGTTATTAATTTTTCGTGATAAATATATCGTCCGTGGATATGCGACACATGAACAATTTAAACTATCAGGATCCCAGAAAAGATATATTGGTTCAGGTGAGTAGAGAAAAAGGTAAAAATAATGATCTGAAGTCTTTGGTAATCTTTTAAGACACAATGAGTATATAAAATTGTTTCGATTATTTGTCTCTACGGATCAGAGCCTATTGTACTATCTCCCTCTCTGTATCTATTTCTCTCTCCTTTCATTAATGAACGATTTCTTTTTAGATCCTCGTTATGGTATCATAAAAATATGTTTAAAGGAAAACGTGTCTGTACGAATACTAATATAACTTGCTTCAACACCTAATTAGGTTTTTGATACGCACTAATTATGCGTCGAGTCAATTGATTAGTTTAAAACACTTTACAATGGGTAAACTTCAAGCAGTTACACCCATTGCTAAAGAAAAGCTCTTGATTCATGAAGATAATCGATTGCTGTTGCTATGAAGAGGGTTGCGTGCTGTATCGCCCTCATCCTTCGATCTTTCAACGTGATTGTTCAACTATATCTATAAACTTGATTGTTTTAACTCTTTAAGTACAGTTTAATAGGTTAGTTTCAAGGGGAAAAAAGCTTATGTCTGTAAAATTGAAAAAAAATAATGAATAGAAAATTTTGATTTACGTATGTAAGAATTTATAATGAATTTAAATTCAATGGTTAATATTTTATTACATACTTTAATGTTATTTTTTTTTACACTGAAGAAATATTCGTTATTATTTGTGTAAGGTAGCTTAGTAGTTGATTTAATTTTTTATTAAATAGTTTTTGTAGCAATTCTTCTTTGTTTATATTCTATTTAATGACTTCTAATTAGGAATAGCGTTTTCCTATTTTAAAACTTTTGTTTATTCATATTTCTAAGCCTATAATACCTAAATATATGGTGTTATTGGTTTCGTAA
Source organism: Prosapia bicincta (assembly GCA_036971475.1). Lineage (NCBI taxonomy): Eukaryota > Metazoa > Arthropoda > Insecta > Hemiptera > Cercopidae > Prosapia > Prosapia bicincta. Next base: position 124,134,177 of record JBAIZL010000003.1, on the reverse strand, counting down.
GACAAGTAGTAATTCAGTGATAATTTGTGTGGGCGTGAGTTTGGAAAGGTACGCCAATTTCATACATCCCGAAAGTATAGTTTTTTTTTTTTTTTTAATTTGACGTCATTTGAAGGAAAAGAGCGTGAGTTGTATGAACAGATAGAATAGGAGGGGGAAACTTAAAGTACGTCAATGAAATGAAAAGATCGATGAATATGCGCAGAAGTACCGTATTATAATTAGGCGGTAATTCAAAATGTGTGTGAATATTTATTGTGTGAATTATATCGCCACTTCCTACTAAGCAGCATGTACAATAAATTTGGAGTGAATCGGGCCGTGATGTCATGACTGGGATTTTTTTTCGAGAGTACATAACAATTCGGAGGTAACGAATAGTGCAGAAGATTTCTGAAATTAAAGCATGGTGGGTGATAATAGTATTCATTGTCACTTTGAGGATTTGGGGAGGTTAAATTTAATCATATTTAAATAACATTTTTATATATTAAGTAATAATATTACTCCCGCTTTATGTTACTTTGTGTATTGTACTTTAGCAACAGGTTAAAACTAATTTCTAATGAATCCAGAAAATAGTACGTTCTATCTTAATACGAACTGTAAACGTATGCAACTAATACACTGACTTGATAATGAGTTAACCTATTTTTATTATCTATGTTATATAGTAGTACTTATTTTAAAAATATTAAAGCCAAATATAAAAATATAAATATGATCAATCGTATACGTAAATTGTAAAAATGGATTAAAAAAGCTTGAAAGGAATTTGAAAATTAAAAGTTTGTGGACGAAATTTGGCAACGTAAGATTTAACAGTGCAGAACATAGCAATAGGAAATGTAACTATTAAAAATTGTATAAGGTTATGTCAATTGTTATCATTATTATTTACTATAATGATTTTATTTTAAAAAATATGTTATTTGATTTTAAACTTTCGCCCAGAGTCCTGCGATTTGTGATTGTGTTTTGTACATTTACTTTGAATTGTACAATATTGTAGATATTTAGTGTTCAAATTGTGTTTATAAAGAGTTGTGCAATGTTTTATTTGGTTCTGTGGTAATAATGCAATATGTACCATGACGACAACCGATTAGTCTAGTATAAACTTGTGGGCTCATGTCATGTTATTACGATATTCATTTTAAGTATAGGTTTCAGAGGTGAGGCGAACATAAAAACTTTAACCTACAGTTACTTACAGTTAATATTTGCAAATGTGATTCCAAGGAGATAATTATTTCCAATTATTCAATCTATTGAAAATATGATTAAAAATAAATGAAACTGTCGCCGTAAATGGGTTTCATCAGCGCTTGATGACCAATGGAGTGTGTGCCCTATATTCTCGAACCGAATGTGGTTTATAAGGTAAAAAAAAACATCGTGCATGACGGGAAGTCAAGTGCTTAACTAGGCGGAAAAAACACTGATATTTTTTGCGTTCTAAGTTAATCCATGCTTTTGTAAAGTATATGATACATAACTGTATAAAAACAACTGTAGCGTAATGTTTAACATAAATAAATGTAACCTCTATAACACAAATGACTTTTTTCTTTTATTTAAAACCTTATGTACATTTTGATTGCATAGCAATCATCCTCAGAGGTAAAATACTGTATTTGTATTGTACATTACCTCTGAGGATGATTGATATGCAATCGAAATGTACATGAGGTTTTAAATAAAAGAAAAAAGTCACTTGTGGTACAGAGGTTACATTTATTTATGTTATATGACACATATTGAGAATACGTATAGAATAATCATTGTGATATAAAATTCAGATTCCAAGGGATATAGGAACGACTAATGTGTAATATGTGTAGTGCAGACTCAGAACCTCCTGAGAATACATTCTTATAGGAGTGTCCAAGATGGTATCAGTAAGGTGGCAAAAAAGTATAAGCATACTAAAGGTAAGAATTTGGAGTACGTATGAACGCCTTTCGATTCTAGTAGAGTGGAAGGTGTACTTGTATACACCCGTGAAGGAAAATAAGAATAAAAAATTACGAGAATGTCACTTCGTATCCCAGTTCTATCTATTCCTGTCATCACATTCAATTGTTTCATTTGCAATACATAATCAAAAGAATTATTGATATGAAACACTCTCAAATTATTACCCAATGGAAGTATTTTCAATCTATTAGTTTTTTTTGCTATAGGTGATCATATTTTTAACTGTAATCTACACAAAATCTAATGCTCTTGTCTGTGATGCCAGAAGTGTCTTATCGTCTCTACAGAGGAATATGCCAGTCACTTTTATTGTTAGGCAATACTTTTAAAACTTCCCGTACCGATCGAAGTTATACCAAAGTACCGAAGTGGTACCTGGTGTTACTTTATCCTCCTTCGTTCAAAGGCTTTCTTTGATACAAAAGCAAACTTTGAAAGAGATCCGTGACGAAATATCCTGAGTGAAATTGAGATTATTAAAGTTAAACTCATTGGAGCTCTAAGATTCAGCGTCATTGTAATCAGCAAGAGTTGGTTCGTTGTTTTGAGAAGGGAATTTTAATTAAGACTATTGGGCGGCCCGGCTCGCGTCAAACATCCTTTATTAGAATTGCTGATCAAGAAATGAAAGCCAGATGAATATAACAGGTCGTTTGGAAAACATAGAAAGAATGACAGTAATTAGAAGTAGGCTATTAAATATACACACACCCATAACACACACACACACACACACACACACAACGGAAGGGAAAATAGAATAAATAGTTAATATCTGGAGTACATTCGTTCATTCTGTAGTTCATAAAACTCAGTTTCCGATGTAGTATTTCACTTCACGAATCAACTCTTTGCCTGACATTTTAGTAAACTAATTTTGTTTTTGTTGTTAACTAACGATGTATATAGGTATATTGTAGGCTAGTTATACTGTGACGACTTTTTCAGTCTTGATTGTAAATAATAAATTAACTTTTTTAAATTTCTTGTGTTGTGAGGTTAAATATGTGGTTTTTAACAAAATACTAAGTTATTAGCGATTTGCCGACAATTCTATTATTTCATGTTTCCGAGGATCTTGTACACCATACAAAATTTTTATAAAAGTCATATTTTTGTAAATTAATGTAAAGATATTAAGTCTGTATATAGTAAAAAATCAACCTAAAGAGCATTTCTTTCGACTTCTTTATTAAAGACGTTTCATTTTTATACGAGAACTGAATTGTTCAGTTGTTTAAACGTGCATAGTTTTTGTAGTTTACCTCCACCGTAACAGTTTCTATGTTGATCAAAAATCCTAATTTGCTAGAAGTACAACAAAAAATTTATGTTAACCGTTTTTTAATGCCCAAATTTCCCTGATTTAATTTAATTAAATTTTGGGAAATTTCCCTAGAGCAGTAGTAGAAGTGAGCCCACCCTAGCACAACTACCCCTAACTCGGCCGCTACGTAACCTAGGACTATAGGGGTAGTTTTGGATGATGCAGGAGGTCATCGCGGCCCCGACCCCAGACCCGGGGGTGGTTTCGACCACGTCTAGAGGGGTGGGGGGTAGTTTTTCGACAAAAATTTTATTTTAACCTAACTCGGCCGCTACGTAACCTAGGACTATAGGGGTAGTTTCTGATGACGTGGGGGGTTGACGCCTACCTGATGCCGGCCTTAGGGGTGATTTCGACCGCGTCTAGAGGGGTAGGGGGTAGTTTTTCGAAAAAAATTTAATTTTAACCTAACTCGGCCGCTACGTAACCTAGGACAATAGGGGTAGTTTTGGATGATGCAGGAGGTCATCGCGCACCTTATCCCTGCCTTAGGGGTGGTTTCGACCACGTCTAGAGGGGTAGGGGGTAGTTTTTCAAAAAAAAATTTATTTCAACCTTACTCGGCCGCTACGTAACCTAGGACTATAGGGGTGGTTTTGGATGATGCAGAGGCTTGACGCCGACCCTCACCCAACCCCTAAGGGTGGTTTTGACCATGCCTAGAGGGGCGGTAAATGGAAAAAACTATTTCCAACCCACCGACCCAAGCTAGCCAAAATGGATCTAACCTAACCTAACCTAAGTGTTGGGGGACATCTCAGCTACGTTTAGGACCATCCCCGGGGGTTGTCATGGACTATAGCAGCCCTGAAAGACCTTGATCATAGACAATGGTGCCCTTTTGGCTACGTCTAGATGTAGTTATTGGAAAACCTCGCTAGCCAAATTGTATCTAACCCAACATACTCCTAATAACAAGGGCGACCTTAGCTACGTTCAGGACCACCCCATGGACGAAGGGGCCTATGATTGGCGTTGATCATAGACTATGGGGTGTATAATCAACTAACCTAAGCCAGCCAAAATGTATCTAACCTACCCCTAGTAGATTGGGCGATGTCAGCAACGAACAGGACCATCCCTGGGGGATGTTATGGACGAAAGGCGGCTCTGAATGACCTTGAGCATGGAACCGGGGCCTAATTGACTACGTCTAGAGGTGGTTATTGGGAAAAAACCTAATCAGGCAAGCCTATGACGTAACAACCTACCCCTCGGACAGCCTCAGGATCCGCCCCTGAGGTGGCTACCAACGTGGGTGATATCGTGAGATATAATTGATTAATATATGAAATATCAACGCTCGAATTATCCCAGGGCCCACCCTGAACGGTATAACCCAGGTAACGAGGGCCACAGGTTGATTGCTAAACAAAACAGTGGGCTATGATCCATGACTAGCTAGCGCCCCGCGCTACAGATTAACTAAAAACATATAGAGTTATCTAGTATGGCCCACCTTTTAGAGGCGAAACAGTGTAACAAAGCCTTATAGCCTGAGTGAACAAGCTTAACCTACATGTGCAACCATGCAGAGATAACGCATAGAACCGCAAAGACACCTGGTGACCGCTATAACCCGCACAGCTGTGTTGTTGTGAAACAAGGCTATTGTAATTGTGTCAACAAACGTATCGATTTATTATGCATGCTAGTAAAGTAAACAAATAGCTGTGGAAGAGTCCATTCGAGATGGGTGGACGAGTCCATTCGAGATGGACCGATCTCTATTAATCTCGGCGGGCGATCCCATTTGGTATGGAGGGGCAGGCGTTTATGAAGTATAAATCTCATCGCGAAAAACAATACTTGCTATACAGCTTTGGAAGAAGAAACATTCTAGTAAGCTATCTTGTTTTTACTTGGTCTCGTGGGAAATCTGTAGCCTATTCATAGCGACTTGTGAGTCGAATAACTCGTATAATCTAATATCATTGTTGATCTGAATATTTATGAAAACAAATTAATCACAATATATTAATAATTATCTATCAAATACAATTGTTAGTATTAGCAAACAACTAGATTTAATTTTAAATTGTTCAACATATGCCAGTGTCAATCTTAGTAATCTTATTCTAGTTATTTTCTCAAAACTATTTCACATAGAATCAATTTGAATATATCTGTGTTAATTTAAGATCTATTGTAGTGAATTATATCTGTAAAATGGCCGTACGTGTTGTATCAACGGAACAGACATATGTACGAAAATTCCGTTTGAACGGTACTAGAGTGACATTCAACTTTAACCCCGTACCCGCGGCTGAAAACGAGCTGATGTGGGTTAGACGAGGACTAGAGGAAATCTTGGAGACTATGAAGAACAACGCCACCGAAGACATACAACTGGGCTTCACCATGCAGAGCTTAAATCTCCGAAGCCACGCCCCGGGATATATCGCATTTAAAGCTGCCTCTGCGACAACTGTGGACGCCCTGTTTAACATCCTCGGCTCAATAATCCAGAGCAATGCAAATACATATAAAGCCGACGACACCTTCAGAGTGACCTGTACAAAGGTCAAAGTACCTGTAGGGCGTGGGCGTGCAAGACCCGGACTGTATAATAACTTCATAGAAAAATCGCACCGAAGAAGAGGAATTGTTACGATTAAAAACACAGACACCCTCTGTTTACCCCGTGCTTTGGTTGTAGCTATAGCGTATGCGTCAAGAGACCCAGAGTACAAGCTTGTGTGTATGGACAGATGCAAACGTCAAACCAACAGAGCAAACCAGCTAATGACTGACGCCGGGGTGCAGATAGGAGACGGCGGTGCAGGCATTCGAGAGCTGCAACAGTTTCAAGATTTACTCACCGATTATAAGATTACCGTCTACAATTACGGCAGCAAAGGTCGTGATATTTACTTTGAAGGCGACGTTCAGTACCCCAAGCATAAGTTGAACTTGTTATATCACGCCAACCACTTCAATGTTGTTACAAGTCTGACAAGTGCGTTCGCATGTAAATACTATTGCGAATTGTGTCATGTTCCATACAACGAGCGCCTGCGCCATAGATGCTCCGCCCAATGCAACTCTTGCAAGAGGACCCTACCGTGTGTGCTTGAAGACGACGGAATCCTGTGTGGCGACTGCAATAGACAATTTCAAAATAGAGCATGCTTTAAGGCGCACATGAAAAGCGTATGCCAGGCTATAAGAAAGTGCCCAGACTGTAATAGATACATTCTAACAAGGCTAAGAAAGGCTCCTCACGTGTGCGGCGAGAACTATTGTAAAGTGTGTAAGGAATACATGCCTGCAGGCCATCTGTGCTACATGAGAATTGATACACGTCGCCCGCAATCAACCCACTTTCTGTTTGTCTTCTTTCATTTTGAAACTCGACAAGACGAAGTCATTAACGACGCTCGTGTGCATCGAGTCAACCTGTGCGTATCCCAGCAATACTGTTGGATGTGTATGAAGGAAGGCGGCGCCTGCCTACAGTGCACGGATAGAACCAGAGTGTTCAGAGAGGATCCCGTCAACGGGTTCATGGCGTACCTAATGGAAGTGCGAAAGGCGTACAAAAAGGTGATTGTAATCGCTCACAACGGCCAGGCCTTTGACTTCCAGTTTATCCTAAAGTACGTAATAGAAGAGACACAATTCACACCCGAACTGATTATGCGAGGTACCAAGGTCATCCTGATGGAGATTGATAATACAAAGTTCATCGATTCTCTCAACTACATGCCTATGGCTCTATCAAAACTGCCTAAAGCTTTCGATCTGCCCCCGGAAAAGAAAAAGGGATATTTTCCGCACCTCTTCAACACGTTGGCAAACCAATCCTATGTAGGCCCTATGCCTGCCAAAGAGTACTATTGTCCCGATTCTATGTTTGACAAGAATCACGAAGAGTTCTCACGATGGTACGAAGAACAGGTGCGCAACGAGTACGTCTTTGACATTCAAAAGGAGATATTCGAGTACTGCCTATCGGACGTGGAGATCCTGGCACAGGCGTGCCTGAAATTCAGGGCCTGTTTCCTACAAGAGTGCAATGTTGATCCGTTTCTGGAGGCGGTGACTATCGCCAGCGCATGTAACCTCGCTTTTAGAAGAAACTCGCGCATGAAACCAAACACCATAGCCATACTTCCGAAGGCTGGCTACCGCCTGGCCGATAAACAATCGTCTATCGCTCTGCAATGGTTGTTGTGGCTCGAAACAGAGGGCAACCTGCGAATAAGTCATGCAGGTAACGGCCGAGAGATGAAGGTCGACGGCCTAAAGGTCGACGGGCTGTGCATAGAGACAAACACTGTGTACGAGTTCCAAGGATGCTGGTTCCACGGCTGCCCAAAGTGCTTCCCCAACGGACGTGACGCTGCCCTGGAGGACGATCCGGCGGACACGCACAACGCACGCCTCGAAAGGACAAGGGCCAAGAACGCTAAAATCTCACTGGCCGGCTACCAGGTCGTGGGGAGTGTGTATTTAGGCAGCAGAAGAAAAACGACAAGTCCATGGATTATCTCGACAACCACCCCGTCCTCAACGCAGCGCCTCTCAACCCCCGCCACGCATTCTTCGGCGGCAGGACTGGAAATATAAAGACCTACTGCGCTGCTAAGGAGGATGAAACCATCCAGTATGCCGACGTGTGTTCCCTCTACCCGTGGGTGTGCAAGTATGGAAAATACCCGGTTGGACATCCAAAGTTGGCCGTCGGCAACGACGAATGCAGGAAACTGGGGATGTGCGCCGAAGGGTTGCTCAAGTGCACAATTCTGCCGCCTACATCGCTCTACCACCCCGTATTGCCGCTAAAGATGAATAACAAGTTGATGTTTGTACTATGTCGGACATGCGGCGAAACTCTCAATCCTGGCGATTGCGATCATACGGTGGACGAGCGCGCTCTGACGGGCACATGGACCATGGACGAGATACGCAAGGCCGTAGAGAAGGGCTATGTATTTGTGGAAATGCACGAGATGTGGCAGTACGAGATGGCTTCAGGGAACGACGGCCTGTTTAAAGATTTTATCAATAAATTTCTAAAGATGAAACAGGAAGCGTCAGGCTACCCCGGCTGGTGCAAAACTGAAGAGGATAAGGCCCAGTATGTGGAGGATTATTTCACCAACGAGGGTGTCCGTTTGGACCAATCACAGATCGCCAAAAACAAAGGATCCCGCTCACTGGCCAAACTAATGTTGAACTCGTTTTGGGGAAAATTTGGACAGAGGGAGAATCAGACTAAAACGTCGATTATCAGGGAGCCTCAGGAACTGTTTAAAATGCTGCAGAGCCCATCCATTGACGTAAACCACATTCAGGAAGTAAACGAGGACGTATTGGTTGTGAATTGGCAGTTTGCGGATGACGTTTGCGAGATACTGCCCACTGTCAACGTTGTGCTGGCCGTCTACACCACCGCCCACGCCCGGCTAAAGCTTTACGAATATATGGACGCTCTCGGCCCTCAACTTATCTACAAGGATACCGACAGTGTGGTATACCTTCATAGGGAGGGATTGCCAAGAGTGGTGACTGGAGATTATTTAGGCCAGATGACTGACGAGCTCTCGGAATACGGCCATGGTTCCTACATTACCGAATTCGTCTCTGGAGGTCCTAAAGTCTACGCCTACAAAGTATGGTCTACAAATAAAAACAAACACGTGACCGTGTGCAAGGTCAAAGGATTGACTCTCAATCTCGGCACATCAGCCTCGGTCAATTTTGAATCGATGAAACGGATGGTTTTGGAGGGTAGCGATCCTTTAGTAACCACCAGTGATAGGATACGTCGCACAGAAGATCGTGACGTCATCACCACGTCTGAAAGTAAAATATTCAGGTTAACTGGTGCAAAGAGGAAGTTGGACGAGGACGACGGATACAACACACTGCCTCACGGTTACAAACGTCCACGCATGAGCGAATAGCTATGCACTGTAAATATTCAACTTGACAAACGCTAATAGATTAATATGTATTAAATCTGTAAAGTGGTTAGATAAACATATTGTAATTCAGCCTAACAAAAGCTAGATTATATATAGGTATTATTTATACACATTGATTACTGTCTTGTATAAACAGTATGCTTAACAGACGCTAGACTATATATTTATAAGTGTTAAATATGCACATTGATTATCTATATATATATATATATATATATATATATATATATATATATATATATATTGTATAAATATTCAACTAGATTATATATAAGTATTAATTATGCACAATGATTTGCTATGTTTTCTATAAATATTCAGACTAACCAACTTATGGCTACAAAATTCCACGAATGAGTAAACAATATGAATAGCTGACGAATGTTGATTTTTTCACACACACACATATGTTTTTGTAAAGTAATTTGACCCCCCTGCTTGACGGGTGATGTGCACGAGACGAATGAAAGCCCACTGGCGAGGCTCTGCGTAGCCCGTAAGGTTGTATACATCCCCTCTGGAGTGGCCGTAAAGGTTCGTAAGGGTGAATGTACTTGTCAAGCAGGAGGGTTGAACGGAGGCATCATTTTGATTTTGGAGGATGTCACGATGGAGTAGGCGGGTTTGGGGCCTCTCCTTTCCCCCTCGGGGGATATTTGTGTGAACAAAGTATAGACAATATTATTGCAATAACCCTTGTGTTATATATATATTTTATACTTGTAATCATTTATTTGAAGCACCTGTTATATTGCCAATATTGTAAAACATACAGATTTAGAATTTTAGACTTTACAGAGGCCTGGGAATACTAACAATGACTTTGCTGTGTTTTGCCCTAATCAGTTTATATTTTTGTTAGATTTAGCATTAGACCTATGACATGAATTATATTTAGCCTAAATTATGCCATGTGATTGGAATATTTATGAGATATGTCTAAGATAGTGTCTATAGTTGATGTATTAATTACCTAGATATGTCTAAACTTTTTAATTGTGTATAAAGCAATTGTAATTAGAATTAAGATCGAATGTTTAGTTTTGTACATTGTTCAGATCATAATGTTATTGTAATTATACCTTTCTATTGTCTAATGACTATTACTAATTACCTTATCCTGTGTTGACCTTTGCATTAAGTGCAAGCACATGTAAACATAGTCGCTTGAAGGAACACACTGCATTAGACTCTTAGCGTAGCGGATGTCTGTACTCTTGATGGTTCAATGCACACCCATTGAGAAATTGTTAAATGACTAGCGTCAGAACATGATCATAGGCACTGGTATGTAACTGCCCTGTAGATAGCAAATATAGGTGACAAGTTAATCCTATACAGATGACTGTCCAACATATTGTTAGACGCCGTCTTGACCGACATTGTGTTTGACGTCATTTGCTGCGGTTATGTCCAGAGTGTGCTATTGCGGTCGTAACAATATTACTGTAAAGGTTTTAAACAAGCATTTATTTGTCGAGCTGTGTGTATGATCTACACCTGCAATGAAGCGTAATAACACTGTTTATTGACTTGTAGGCCTATGTACCGTATCATGCATATTGGTTTAATAAAGGATGTGTGTAGATTTACAGGTATATCGACCTAACACAATATGTATGCCTATGTAGGTTGACACCCATATATACTTAATACAGGTTTACGTGGATATTGGCTTAACACAATCTGTAGGCTAATATAGGGTAACATAGATATTGGATTAATACAGAGAGAGAATGTAGGTGTCCTTGCTTACTAGCTTGTTGCGTAACATACATAAGGGTTTAATACAGGCTGTATACTATTGTGTTAGGTTATTGATTGGTAGTTGTTTTACCACTCCAAGGTAGCTTTACCTAAGGCCTGGGTGGCTTTACCTGAGGTCTGGCGTCGAGCATGAGGCTCTACCTCTCGGATACTTCGAGATAAACCATAGTCAATCGGATACTGTTTGTTAAACCCTAGTCAGGCTATGCAACAGGTACTATTTAATAACCATTAGCCATACTATTATGTGCTAGTTTGTAATCAACCTACTCATGTGATAATCATAGTCAAGCTATGCTTTGGATACTGTTTGTTAGGCCCTAGTCAGACCGTGCATTTTATATTATGTGTTAACTTGTATTTAAACTTCTCATCGGATACGATGCGTTTACCTCTACATACGGTATCGCCCGCCTTGCTGTAATCAACAGTCGTGGTTGTGACGTAATTATGGATCAGTCCAACTTGCTTGGACTCGTCCACTCATCTCTCAAATGGACTCTTCCACAGCTATGTATAAAACATTATATACAGGTGGAGATATAGTGTTTTTGCAAAGTCTGTGTTTAGAGTGATCTGTGTGTGTGTGTTTGCCAGTAAGTAGTAAAAATGTCATCATCAGTGTCGGCAAAGTTTTCAGCTTTAAATTCTGTAGATTCTGTGCCTATACGCGATCTAAAGATAGGCAAGGCATATAGAATTGTAAATGCGCGTTTTGTCGAAGCAAAGTATGGTACCTCCGCACTTGTAGACTTACAGGTAGATGATGAAGACAGACGCGCTGTCTTTCTTCCAAAGCGATACGCTACGGCGTTGACTGTGGAAGATTTGAGCTCTATTTTGGGCAAATCTTTAACTGTTATCAAACATGTCAGCCAGACTGTAAATTTGGCCATTACAGAGTAATATTATTCTTTAAAACGTTTCAGCATGTTTATTATTTTATTAAATTTTTACAGTGCCTCTGTCTTTGTTTAATCTATGCGCTATTGAGGTCTGCGCATGCGTACAGAACAGAAACGATATAGACAGTTTGGACTTACCTGTATCTGTAAAGCAGACGTTGATGAAAACTTTTAAAGACTATGTACTGATGAAGCCTTGTGATAGCTCTGATTTTGATTTTTCGTCTATGGATTTCAATAATTTAAATTTTTCAGAATTTTTAATGTTGATGAACCACCCTGACGAGGTGCCTGTATTTGTCGATGAGAGGACAATTTTCAACTTTATTAAATTTCACTACACTGGTCTGTCTGATAATATTTGCCGAGAGTGTTTGAGTTACTTTGTGCTCCGTCAGGCAGAGAGTTTCGACATCACAAGAGCCGGTTACACGTACTCTATAGCCGAGGTGGACGGCTGCGATTTTTTATACCATATCTGGGACTCTGATAACTGGTGCGATATCTGTTTAAGCCCTTTATTTAAATTATTTAGTTTTGAAGACTTTCTACAATCAACCCAGGAGGAGAGCTATACTTTGATCAACTATTGTGATCCGTTAATCTGCAGGTCATACATTCACGAGAGATGGCGTCACAACAACCTATAAACACTCGCATTGTAAGTACCTAGTCTTTTTTCAAATTATGTTAAGTCTAGATGACATATTGGGTGTTTATTTATAGGAGGGAATATTTTCACAATTAATTTTTTTTTGTAAAGCCTAGGTCATACACTATATTGAATGAGTGGTAGTTTATTTTGGATATATTATATGTTAATGTCAAGTCTTTTTCAATTTTTGTAAGGCTTAGATTACACAGTATATTGAATGAATGGTAGTCTGTTTTCAATAGCTCTTAATATATATTTTTAAATTGGGACTTGTTTTGGACATGAGGTAGTGTCATTTTCAAATTATCTGAAGCCTAGATCATAGAATATATTGAATGGTAGTTTATTTTCATTAGCGTTTACTATATATTTTGGATACGAGATATTATATGTTAATGTCAGGCCTTTTTCAAATTATGTTCAACCTTAGATCACACAGTATATTGAATGAGTGGTAGTCTATTTTCAACAACGCTTAATACATATTTTGGACACGAGGTAGCGTCATGTTCAAATTATCTGAAGCCTAGATCATAGAATATATTCAATGGTAGTTTATTTAGATTCTTTTTTCTAGGCGTACACAGCGCTTTCAGATTCTTCACTATCCTATTCGCCTCTACTACTACCTATGGGCTCGTTTCCAAGAGATTTACCTACCCGTCCGCCCGGCATTGATACGGACAGCGATGAGGAAGACCATAGACCCAGCTATAGTTGTGATGATTCGTTTTCGTTTCGCCTGCACGATTTCCTGATGGTTTCTCATCCACCGAGGGACCCGCCTTCACCCCGCACATGCATACAGACGCTGGATTACACCTTAATGCAGCTCCAGCTGGCTATTAGGGATCTGCGGACGGCTGCCTCAAAATCTTACTACAAGACAAGCCGGACCTTTGTGTATAACGTTTGGGGCATGACGAGACGGTTCCTACAGGATATTGTGGTGACTGGAGACTACACTGTCCAGGGTACCAGTAATGTAGGTAGATTTTCATATTATTTCAATTGGCTTTTATTTCAGGATATCTGGACCTATTTACTAATCATATTGTTTCTTACAGGATTTGTATATGCAAATACACTTGTTACTGATTGACTTTTTTTTTTTTTGCCTTCAGCCACGACCAGCGGAGTTTGGCTTATGCATTATATGTTGTGAGAACCCTCGCAACGCTGTTGCCACACCATGCGGACATGTCTTTTGCTTAACCTGTCTCTCAAGATGTTTTCGCTGCGCACATTGCAGATCTCGGATCATCGATACATTTAAATTATATTTGTAATATTGAGAACAATTTTTATCTATGCACTGTAAAATTATTGTTATATGTTTATTTAATATATCATCATGCTGAATATACTTATTGTATATATTATTTCATATACCTACCCTTTTCGATTCCTTATATCGTTAGCCTTATCCAATATTATATGTTTATACTGCTCTTATATTGCTAAGCCACTCTGTTGAATAGATAGTTGGGTTCGTTTTATAGCATATATTTATTCATGTTATGTGATAGGCCTCTTTATTAGTGTTTCTCCATGGACATTTATATCTAAGCCTATTTACAATTATAGAATATATCCATAAAAGCTACCTGTTTACTTAAACTATATCAGCCTAATACTATTATATTTAAACACATTTTTGGCTGTAGGGTGTATACATAGCTAACCTTTTTATTATATATGTATGCTTTGGTATGACGGTATTACATAGTATATCGATGCAGTAATCAAAACGACATAGCCGTGCGGGTTTTAGGCTTGCTATAGCGGTCACCGGTTGTCATTGCGGTTTTTAGATATCGCGTTATCGCTGTCTGTACACGTCTGGCACACGGTCAGGCGTCTTCCTATATAAGGCTTTGTCGCAATGTTTATTATTTTGTAGCATAGACAAAATTTGAGTTTGGCAATGATGACCGTTTGCCCCGTATCGGCCATATCATTATAGCTGTAGGCTTACTACCTAGAGTCATTCGAGCGCAGATACATCGTCATATATATAAAATCTTTCCACAAGTTAACCCCTCGCCGGTAGCCACCTCAGGGGCGGATCCTGAGGCTGTCCGAGGGGTAGGTTGTTACGTCATAGGCTTGCCTGATTAGGTTTTTTCCCAATAACCACCTCTAGACGTAGTCAATTAGGCCCCGGTTCCATGCTCAAGGTCATTCAGAGCCGCCTTTCGTCCATAACATCCCCCAGGGATGGTCCTGTTCGTTGCTGACATCGCCCAATCTACTAGGGGTAGGTTAGATACATTTTGGCTGGCTTAGGTTAGTCGATTATACACCCCATAGTCTATGATCAACGCCAATCATAGGCCCCTTCGTCCATGGGGTGGTCCTGAACGTAGCTAAGGTCGCCCTTGTTATTAGGAGTATGTTGGGTTAGATACAATTTGGCTAGCGAGGTTTTCCAATAACTACATCTAGACGTAGCCAAAAGGGCACCATTGTCTATGATCAAGGTCTTTCAGGGCTGCTATAGTCCATGACAACCCCCGGGGATGGTCCTAAACGTAGCTGAGATGTCCCCCAACACTTAGGTTAGGTTAGGTTAGATCCATTTTGGCTAGCTTGGGTCGGTGGGTTGGAAATAGTTTTTTCCATTTACCGCCCCTCTAGGCATGGTCAAAACCACCCTTAGGGGTTGGGTGAGGGTCGGCGTCAAGCCTCTGCATCATCCAAAACCACCCCTATAGTCCTAGGTTACGTAGCGGCCGAGTAAGGTTAAAATAAAATTTTTTTTGAAAAACTACCCCCAACCCCTCTAGACGCGGTCGAAACCACCCCTAAGGCTGGGATCAGGTAGGCGTCAACCCCCTACGTCATCCGAAACTACCCCTATAGTCCTAGGTTACGTAGCGGCCGAGTTAGGTTAAAATAAAAAATGTTTCGAAAAACTACCCCCCACCCCTCTAGACGTGGTCGAAACCACCCCCGGGTCTGGGGTCGGGGCCGCGATGACCTCCTGCATCATCCAAAACTACCCCTATAGTTCTAGGTTACGTAGCGGCCGAGTTAGGGGTAGTTGTGCTAGGGTGGGCTCACTTCTACTAGCAGTACATTTATTCTTAATGTGTTGGTTTGTAATTCTGAAAAATCAATGATACGCTTTTTAAAATTAGGAACAAATACAAACTTTACAACTCAGAAATACTCTAACTCATAAATCTATGAATTTGATTTGTAAAAATTGAAATTACTTTTAAAGTAAACATTTTACTTGATTAGTAGAATATTAAAAGTCAAAACAACAGAAGCCGTAGTTTTTTTTCGGTCAATGAACTAGGAGCATACGTAGAACATTTGAAAGCGTAAAGGAATTTACTCAAATAAGACCAACTATTCATTTCCCTGAAACACCCATTGAGCGTTTATGGCTTAGCGGTTTTATGAATAGATTCTGATGTTACCACGAGATCCAAAATATTTTAATTGGTGTTTGAATTTAGTAGACATTAAAGCCTAATAACGTTTTAAAGATCTTACTAACTATTCAAAATTATTGCCTAACCTATGGCACCTACTTGAAGGGATCTCCCATATGGGGTAAACAATATAAAGGGACACATAATTAAAAGTAATAAACGCTTTTATACATTTTATAAACCCATAGATGCTGAAGGATTTGAATGAAATTATTCATCTGCTCAATGGGCCCATCCTATCACATTAGTCACATTGTTTGGGCAACAATTGTGGGCGCAAAATGTATTCAGGTAATTGGGTGCCCTGAGTTCAGCATCCCTATTCACCGGTCTGAGAAGGAAATCCGTTTGTAACATTTGGCTTTACCCTGAACCGAATGCGCCCAACAAAGGGGCGATACTCGACGTTTAAAATCCCTCTCCGTGATGATGCTTTGCTATTGATTTTATACTCTCTCAAGTGTTAAATAAAACATTAAGATATTAGGTGTGAAATTTAAGTGTTCAGTGTGCGGTTGGTAATGTGTTATTTTATAGGATGAGTCTTATATATGATTGCTATTTCCTTGTGTTTTAGTTGAAATTTCGTTAGTAAGTTTCAAGCTTCACTACGAGTAGATACACACACACACACACACACACACACACACACATATATATATATATATATATATATATAAAGAACAAAAGTCTAAATACAAATACAAGAATTATAATTGAATTTATAATTCAATGCTTTTCGTTGGCTAACAGTACCAACATCATCAGGAATATTAAACAATTAAAATTAACATATGTGCAAATTAGATCAAATAAATAGTTATGCCAAATCAATTACAATGTTGTTAAAATTTTTTATTTTTATTTTATTGCCCTAACATTACAAACACTGAATATAGATAATATGTCATAGATAATATGACACTTATAAAAGAAATTAACAAAGGCATGAGAATGAATATTTATGAAGCTTTAGAAATACATAAATAATTCTTGTAATTCTTTATAATTCTTGTATTTGTATTTAGACTTTTGTTCTTTATTAATACACAAGAAAACATACTGCGATATATATATATATATATATATATATATATATATATATATATATATATAAATATAAGGTTTTTTTTCAATAAGATTAACTGAGTTAGAGTTGTAACTATGCCAATAGATCTAATAACCTAATAACCAGAGCTTACACAAATAGGATTGACAGCAAGGCAGTAAAACAAAGAAATACAACTATAACGTATTTTATTCAACCGAATTTTATGGAATGAAATCTCTTAAAGTAACTAAGAGATGATTTATTGTACCAGAGTAAACAGCAAAATGGTTCTCAGCTTATTTTACTGTATTGTGTGTACTTTATTGCACCAGTTCAGCAAGGAAATCCATCCTACACCCCGTGTAACAGTTTCCACATTTTTTTTTTATTGTTTAACAGTACAACCAGAGCTTTGAGTGTTATGTACTGGCTACAACAACAATATAAGTTTCCTCAAACATGAAAAGTTTCTTCAACTAAACGTTTCCCCAATGCTTATATAGCCTAACGAATGATTGCTCAAATAACAGACGTAATATTTATTTCGTGCCATGGAGTGCCTTTTCAATAGTTGAATGTTTGTTTATTTCCTCACTTGTATTGCATTTTATCAAATAGCAGGAAATAGATAAGAATATTTAGGATAAAATTACTTGATTGGATATTAAAATGCATGTCAATATATTTGAATGTTATTTAATAATTTTCAAAAGATTTTTTTCTTATTTAATTTGCCTTTCCAATTTTTCTGCTGAATAATATCAATAGGGAAGACAAAATAGTATTTTAAAAGTTAAATATAAATGTGTATATGAAGCTGTAGGCATAGTAATTTATTACTTTATTGTGAATCTCTTTAAAGTATGTTTGTTTGCCTTAGAAATTAATGAATTTATGCCTTATATGAGCCCAAAGACTTTCATCAGGAAATTCAGGGCTCAGGAATATTCAGGAAAAAATTCTTTATACGATAATAAAATATAATTTAATATATTTTAATGATATTTAATGTATTTTCAGTAGTTTTTCTCTTATTTAATTTACTACTAATTTTTCTGCTGAATAAATTTAATAAGGAAGGCAAAATTCCATTTTTAAAGTTAAATATTAAATATGTATGTAAGGCTGTCGACATAGTGATTTTATACCTTTTAACGTCGTGAATATCTTTTTAAAGTGTGTTTGTTGGTCTTAGACATTAAAGAATATATGCTTAACATGAGCCCAAAGACTTTCATCTGACGTCGAGTATGCACTTGGAGTTAACGACCCGCGCATCGTCCTTAGGTGTGTAATCTAAGGTTTTGTAATGTAACTCAAACCCATACTATAAATAAACGAATCTAGTCTGTCAGACTTTTAATTTTTTCTGGTACTGTACAGATGTTGTCTTACTTATGAATTTACGAGACAAGGCTGAAAAAACTTGTTACGTTTCAGTGTAATTCAGGCTACTGTTTGATTACATCAAATTTTCAATCTAAGATAGCTTTGGACAACTAACTTGTAGTATTTCCAAAGTGAGAATAAATATTAGATAAATAGATAGTTTATAATTACATTTGTATGAGAACTGTAAGGTTTTTGTAATTTTAAGATGATTGAAAAGTATAACTTCTATTGCATATAAAGATTAGTTAAGACTTGTTTTATAGGAAGAACAACTTTGTAAAAGAGTATATTTTGTCACGTTAGCGAACCTTAAGAGGATCTGTACTCTTTCGCGATGTACTAATTTTCTCTCACTACCTTCTTTAAAGAAGAGTAAATGAATATTTAAGGATTTAAGTTGGATTAGATAACACATGATGATCCCTGGTGAAATTAGAAGGGAAATTAAGACGTCTCATGCAAAGAATTGAAATTAATATCTGTTTTAAAAAGTAGTATTCTGTTTGTAGGACATGTATAGCACATTTATGAAGGTAACAGTTTAAATCCCCTTCACCATATATTAATCTTCTCGCTCTCTCCCTTTCGGATTTTCTCCGTTCCTTCTCACCTAATCTTTTCAAGCCTCTTTAAATTTCTGAGAACTCGGCGACTCTATTTTCTGACCTAGTGATAAAGCCTTTCTGGAACCTCCTTACCGCTTCGTCTCAACATATCATCTTTCCATGTCATCTACCCCCACACCTATCTATATTTTAAGCATTACTCTAAGGTTATATAATATAATAAAATAACATGTAAGTTATCATTTTACTTATTTTGTAAGGAATTCTGTTAGTTTTACTGAAAGTTATACTATATTTTTTTAATAAATGATAAAACATTTTTTTTAATTCTACATATTGCAATAAAGTATAACATATCGTTTTATTTAGTGAGTAAGAAAATCCTAAACTCTTAGTGTGATAGTTTTACTTAAAGCTATATCATTAAAGCTATATTTGTAAATCATTGACAGAAAACTATAAATAAAAACACATGAATGCCAACTAACAAATAAGACAGTCACCCATGAACTAAAGTTAATCCACAAAATAAAACTCCACGATTACTAACCAAAAACAGTCTTTTTAATTCGAAATAGCCTCTGCTTAGATCCAGTCCTCAGTAAAAAACGGCCGATCCTATAAACAGCCATTGTAAAGTGACAAGTACTGCAACACATCGGGGCCACCAACACTTTTTTTCTCTGTCTCAAGGTAAAGATCTTTGTCATTACCACGGTTGAGAGGATAGTCGTAGCAGAGTAGAGTCATACTGAGTCATATGTAAAGGGTAGCATATCTTCTCCTTATCTGAGGGTTAAATATATGTCTACTTTTCACATGACCTTTTCATAAGAAATGTGACTAAGCCGAATAGAGAGGAGATACCAAGTAGAAGAAGAGCATTATAGTACCTATAATACTACCTAAAATATGTCTACGGGCCGTGAGATTTTCTATTTTTTTAAATGTATTTAACAATAAATTTTTGTTTTAAAAAATGACGTATCTGACGAACAACAGAAATTGTCGATTATTAAAGTAATTTAATATAATAAACCACTTTTTAAACATTGTCCAACTAAATTACTTATACACTAAAACATTTGAAAATATATTCATTTTTCACAGTTCACAATTTTAGAACTTACATTTTTTGTATATTGAGATAGAAAGTAAGTAGGCTACTATTATAGGAAGCTGTAATATAATAATAGGCTACATATATAAGTGTTTTAGTGTATATTGATATTTTCCTCTTCAATTTCAGATACACTTTTATATATGTATTAATATGTTATACTTGAATATATTAGTATATATATATTATTTATAACCAAATTTTAATAATAAAAATAATATTTTATTATTTATATTATAAAAGCAGTATGTTATTTGTGTTTCATTCTTCCAAATGTCTTTTAGAAAAGTCCCCACTTACCATGATTATGTATTCAACTATAATCGGTTTCTAATAAATTTAAAACATTTACCATTTGCCAAAAAAAAATGTCTGTTTAGGTGACGATGGAGAGCGGGTGATTGGGAATTGAAGGAAAACTACGATAACTGTTCCTTATATTGCCTAAAAATTCACTGAATATATGTGTTTGTGTTTTATCAAAATATAAAGAGAAACTATCCACGTTTGTTTACTGCTGTAAGTGCTTACTTGTGTTGTAAGTATATTTCTGAATTGTGCATGCGCGTGGATGAGTGGTGTTTGCAATATAAAAACACAACAAGTCAATATGTATAGAAAATAAAGTTTTCTTTCTCCTGAATCCGAAACATGGGGAGGGAGGGTTTTGGACAGCAGCCAAGTCTGCTCAAAGGCCTTTCACTGCCTTAACCCAGAGACTAATTTTTGTTTGATGTTAAGAGTGTTTTTGAAATCTGTAAGACTTAAAATTGATCAAAAGGCGTGCGCGATTGAAAGTTAATTTTAGAATCTTTCCATTTGCTGAATATAAGCTACCAGCTGTTTACACTTAACACATTAAAATAGAAAAAGTATAGTTTTCGTCTGAAACAAGTTTTTTGTACATTACTTAATAAGATCCTAAACTGTATAGTAAGCATAACGTTACCACAAATTATGAAAATTCTAAACAAAATCTTTACCTAGACATTATATGGTTTTAATTCTACATTTACTGGCGGACGGGGTTTCATTTCCCAATTCACTCAACCTATCCAGAATCGGCTACTACAGACAATTCCGCCGTTCTGAGTGAGTGGAATGACCGATAGCAAAACGTTTTACATATTCGGGAAAATATATCTTCCTCGGAAAAGAAAACCTGCCCACAGAACGCCTTTCCTTCCCTTGCAGTAGGCCTACTCAGCGGGTTTTCTATAGCTCGTTGTCCTACCATAACCTTATCACACTTCCTAACAATTGTCCTGTTAAAATTTTCTTCTCTTTTCTGAGAATGATTTGGTCCGAGAAAGGTAGTTAAATACCAATATCCTGCAAAATTTGAATAACACACGTATAAACACTATTAGTACAATTTAGAAGCTAAAATACAACAGCTTCCATCAACGTTAATAATTTTTTAATTTAATTTTACGTAGACTATTTGTGGATAAATAAAATAAATTTATGAAATAATTTAGACCCTAAAGTAAGTACTGAAATAAGTGAACTTTTGATTTAATTTAAGTATGGAAAAAAAGTTGTACTAAGATATACCCTAATAATACAGTAATGCGCAAAGTTCGGCCCGCGGGCGAAGTGGGTCTTCGGGCTATCCCGGGCTATCCGAAGGTTTGACCGCACCTTGGTTTAGAATAACCTATATACATACAGGGAGGAAATACGTATTTTCTGCTTAGCTACAAAATAATAGCTGTTTGCTTCTCATTACGTTGTAAGTACGGTAAAATCGTATATATTAACTGAGTTTGCACTCAACCTTGTGTAGGCATTGTCTGTAGTAGATGTCTGTATATCAGGAGCATGGTGATGTGGAAAGCAATTCGCGATGCTCGGGCTAGTTTAAAACCCATATGGCACTACCAGGTGCTGTCTTCAAGGTCAGTAGTTCGGACAATCACAAGGTTGTGCCAAAGCACCTCTGCAGCGGTGTGTCTGGCTTATGCATCAATAGATTTGTTTTGTAGATAGATTGTTTACAATTTTGATAGCTACAATGGGAAGTTACAAAAAGTAAATTTGATTCAGAATATTGTTTTTGAAGATGCTTGTTCTTGGAAATACTTACACAGGGCCGTTTATGATCAAGGAAACGTCCTTAGCAAACGCGAGGGCTGGAGCAAAAGATTGTGCGAGACCTATATTACAAAAGTGGTTTCCTTTGAAAATATATTAAAGTTCGCGAGCAAACAGTGCTTAGAGCAGTAGTAATGAAGTTTTTTCATCTCAAAACACGATAATCATTCGCCTATTAGTTACTTATTCATTTAAGTACATTTATATCATTTCCCAGGGTTGAAACGCTGCTACTTTCAAAGCTTGTTTTGCATTCTTTTGGTCGGGATTCCGATACCTTTTATGGCTTGTGATTATCAACAACTCAAAATATTGATCAGGTAATCACACAGATATTTTAGAGCTTATATCTGAAAATTATTATAAAACTTAGACAAACAAAACTTTAAACAAAATTTTTATCGTGAATAAAACCTCGCGGCGCGGCAGTATGGTAACACCTATCTTGTCTATCTATATTTGTATCAAAGATGCTACACTAATTGATCGTTTTGAGTTTATAGAGACAGTAGATTTGATTATCAAGAAGGCGAACTTGATAGAAAGGCTTCAGACAATAACCTAGCCTATGGAAGCGTGCTTAGTGAACACTGAATTCCTAGGGGAAGGAACAATTGCAAATCAACCACTCGCATAACCTGAGACTGATAAAAAAAAAAAAACTATGATGTCATATCTGTCTATACCAAACAAAATCGAAATCCAGGAATCATGTGCATAAGGTACAGACATTCTTCACGTCTTAGGAATTATTTCAAAATATGGGTCAAATGCTTATGTACAAAAAATACGTGCTAAAGAACATAAGGCTTAGGTGGACAATGTGCATTCCCTACTTTTAATTTTTTGTTCAAATTTTTTAATAATTTTAGACTTATGGTACTTTGTTTTTATGATTTTCTGTGATATACATGTCATCATGAATTTTCGTGCTGCCTTCACTGAATTCTCAACACCATTTGCGAACATGTTGAAAAGATATATACTTTTCCCCGTATCTTCAATTAACTGATGATATCATGTCAATAGGTTAAATCAGTTTTCCATAAAAAAAAAAGTATCACAGCACGGATTTCGCAACTGGGGGTAACAGCAATGAGAAGCTCCAACTTCGAAGGCTAGTAGCCCGGCACAGAGCAATGTAGCGAGGCGAGAGGGGACGAGATAGAGAGGGGGAGTTGCTAAGTAAGACAGTGTTAACACATCTCTCCTAGCACGTCGTATTCATTCTTATCAGCATAGGAATCCTTATTTTATGAATTACCCTAGTACCTTAGTACATATAAGTAATTCGTTGTCTTACTCATTTCATTTTCACTATATTTAATGACGAACCTTTTTTTATATAATGTTTTAACAACATAATTATTTCTATACTTTGTATACTTACTTATATATGGGTGTTATTTTTTTGAAGTAGAATTAATCCCAACAAAAGTAATATTATTTTGAAAAAAATACTGAAATTATTGTATGAAAGTTTGGATTTTTAAAAACTTTTAACAGTTCATTTTAATATATAAATAAAGTTAAAACTGGGAAAACGAAGTAAAATTATAATAACAACAATTTTAAAACCTGTTAAGGGCGTGCGGATACTCGTGTAGTTTTAAAGGGGAAATGCGAAGTAGGAAAGTGTGTGATAGCGGAGGAAAGCATTGGAAAGTTTCCAATACATCGCCTAAATTAATTTGTCTTTCTATAATTTTCTTATGTTATTATTTATTTTAATACAGAAACAACTAACTAAAACCATTACAGATGTGAAATAAAATAAAGTACTGGATTGGTTTGTACATCGTCTGAGTGTTAAGAACTGAAACAGTTTCCCCACTCCCCCACTGCGTGAACCGCACTGTATTGCGGTCTCGCTCAATGTAAGTTGATCCTTATGTCTCGCCTATGCCTATTTTAAATTTGCATTTGTAAAGAACCAAGTTTTTTCTAGACAGTGCGCTTTTATTGCATTATTTTTTAAAATATATTATTATTTTAATTACAAAATCCTGCAATAAGTCGATGAGAAAGAACGTAAAAAGAAAAGGTTACGAGGTATTTTTAAAGTAACCAGACTGTTATAACATAACCTTCCTAAGATAGTAGTAGGATGTGGAGATAGATAGGGTTGGAATGAAATGCAAATCCTTAGATTAAGATTAGGGGCACTATTCCAAGAAACAGTATTCTAGCAGAGAACAAAAGACATTACATTTACAGAGTCACGTACGAAGTAGACCTACTCTCTATAGGACTCATAAAGAGCGTGTACAGATGCAACCGCCTGAAAGTAGAAGGATATCGAATATTAAAGTGTAGAATCAAGAAAGGACATAATACTCTGAGAGTAAAGGAAATGTATTCCTTCACGTGGACAGTACCATTTACCTGAAGCACACGTACTTGCAATCAGGGATGGAGAGATATGTCTACCCGAGATTTCTTTTTATAGCTGACGTAAAACGTGGCAAGTGTAACAGTCGAAGGACAAACTTATTCTTTATCGGAATCATACAGAAGTACAGTTTTACGACCAAAAGACCTATTCGGTTAGTCTGAAACTAATTTGAATGCGTGTATACTAATTTAAATTTGTGTGATTTTCTATGTGTAACCATTAAACTATCTTTTATGTTTCTATTTCCAAGTTGGTAGTATGATAACTAAACCAAACCTGTTTATGGTAAAACATTACTAAAGCAGACCTTATAATATAAAGTGAGAATACTTGCTTATTATCCTATCGCGAAGTGAAATTATATAAAATATCGTTTTATAACACATCGCACATTAGTTCAGAGATTTATTCAGATATAGAATATTAAATTTGCTTCTTTTCACTAAATCCTAACTGTTCTATTTATTAACTAGCGTTTTAAGAAAAGCAAAACACAAATGTAGGACTAAAATTACTGATCATTGGATTGTAATGATTCTACAAGAGACGCATTGTATATGCAAAATATACCAAGGATTTTAAACATGTTGGTAAAATGCATCTCGTTACCACGTTGTTTGCTACGATACAGTATTATTATCATAGAACATCCCATTTTAAAATAACAATATATTGCCCAGAATTTCCTAACTAAAATGAAATTATTTTAAAATTTTAATTGCTGCAAAACAAATATCTAAGCACTGAGAACTATTATTCTATAATGAAAAGGACGTCGTCAAACGATCTTCAATATGAAGGTCTTAGGAAATTACACTATTTAAAAACCAGAGGGTTGGGTTAATTAAAACGGATATATGCAAGCTGAGGCGCTCGAGATAATATTTTCGCTACGATATTAAATTGAAAAATAATTCCTTATTACAAATTAGATATTCATGGTAGGATGAAATTTCGTTTATTGTTTACAGTTTGAACAGTGTAGTATGTAATTTAATATTGTTGAATACGCTTTTCTGTTGAGTCAAGTGGTGAATTTTTTCAGCAAAATTAAACAGCTGATTGATCAATACGATATGATTATGTTTTGATAAACTATACTCGCTTGAAGTAATAAAATGGTATATTTGTTATTTTTATAAAATGTTCCTTTCCGGTAACGATTTAAAGCAAGAGAAATAAAATGTTCCTGAAAAAACCCAGTATATTTGAACTATAGACTTCATCGCACTAGAAATATAATAATAATAAACCTGCCACTAATTATTTTGAATAAGTTACTGTGGTTGAATAGTAATATATAATTAAAAAACCCCTAACCACACATATTTGTGGATAGAGGTTTGTGTATTATCTATTAATAACAAACCCAGTTTAGTTTATGAACATACATAAAACGAATATAACTTTATGGCCGTACGATTACAAACTATAAAGATTACATTTTCACGCTTAAATCTTACTGTACTTCGTCTCCGTGAGCCAATCTATGATTCTTCTATATTCGTCATCATATCTCAACAACGAATATTTTATAAATAGATTTTAATTTCCTTTCACTACATTACTTTGGAAACTATTTGGTAAGTGCAATGGAATGTCCTCACACATTCTGTTATAATTAAACATTAGTATTTGTCCTAATATAATGAATACATTTTTTATATAGTATTATGGAATATTTATTCAATAATTAAAATACAAAAATTGTGGGAATAACTAGGTCGGTTTTGATCTAAATATTTTCATATTCAAAGACTAGCGTTTTCGGCACTGAGCCAAATTTCCTATATCTAGTAGTATATTTCTCAAAGAAGTATATAAATTTTTCTTCTTCTCTCATCTGGTTGTCGCCGATTTCTCCATTGTAGAACCTTAAATATTTCCTCTTTTACAAATTACTCCCAATCAATATTCACAATCATAATTATTTTTGAGGGCGACAAAATGTAAATTAAAATATTTTCAAATAAATATTTTTTATTTTCAATCGTGGACTACTGCATTTCTTAAAATAAAAACTAAAAGCCTGCGAGGCTATTTATAACTACGGGATACATAAGTATTGAATGTAACGTTATCCTACTAATATGAAATTTTCTAAACATACTATTCTACAAAATACAAAAACCAACTTCAATACTATATTTTATCAATTTTACAAAACAATTATCTTAAAAACAAAAATCACCAACATTCTTCAATTTTTAGTTATCCCCCCCCAAAAAATAAATAAATACTTTTGTGTAGCAGGAAAAAAAGATTTAAGAAAAAAACCTATAATGATATCCATTTTATAGGTAACTAGAATGACAACCTAGGTTTGTTGTGCAATAATTTTCTCCAATATTTACAGATCAAATTAGGATCTCGAATAGTACCGTAAATATCACTGTTTGGTTCATTTTAAAGATGAAAGCATCATTTACTTGCCTACAACAGTATAAAAATATCTGTTCTGTGCCCTACCCTGTGTCCTAATAATAACATACAAAACAATATAATAGCTGTATTTAAAATAGTTATTAAGCTTTTAAATGGCTAAATTTAAAGTTTTTGTTTAGATTGTCGGCACATGTTTTTGCATATAACCTATTTCATTAAATGTAAACGAATAAATATTGGAACGTAGTTTTCTTTGAATTACTCAATTACCCAACGCATTTTCCATCACAAATTAACAGCATTGAAGTTCTAAAATTGAATTTTACACACAATGAAAATTCCGCGGATTTAATCACCGTTCCAGAATTATACGAGATATAATTACTCAAGCCAGTAATGAAAACAATATATTTAACAGTATTGTGTGCAACCGTTTAAACGGTCCGTTAAGTTGTGGCGCCCTAATAAACCTTGGTTAGTTAGATTGTCTTTACGACACAGTAGATACCCGCCAAATAAAACTGAATACTTTATGGAGCTACTCTGCAGTTAATATGTAAGTCTAAGAGTTGTAGATAAATGGTTTTATTTTGTATTAAAAAGGAATTCGTAACTGACATTGGTTGGATTAAGTCGGTCTAATTCAGTATTTCCTTTGACCTGTGTAAATTAATTATCGTTGTATATATATATATGCTGATACGTATTCCTTCACGGATGGAAAAATATCATGAATAGTTACTATCTGGAGTACATTCGTTCATTCTGCAGTCCATAAATTCGCAGTTCCGACGTTTCGCAAGAATCTCATCCAGCATTGACGAAGATGCATATATATATATATAGCAGGAAATAGATAAGAATATTTAGGATAAAATTACTTAATTGGATATTAAAATGCATGTCAATATATTTTAATGTTATTTAATAATTTTCAAAAGATTTTTTTATTATTTAATTTGCCTTTCCAATTTTTCTGCTGAATAATATCAATAAGGAAGACAAAAAAGTATTTTAAAAGTTAAATATAAATGTGTATATGAAGCTGTAGGCATAGTGAGTTACTACTTTATTGCGAATCTCTTTTTAAAGTTTGTTTGTTTGCCTTAGAAATTAATGAATTTATGCCTTATATGAGCCCAAAGACATTCATCAGGAAATTCAGGGCCCAGTAATAATCAGGAAAAAATATTTCATACGATAATAAAATATAATTTTATATATTTTAATGATATTTAATGTATTTTCAGTAGTTTTTCTCTTATTTATTTACTACTAATTTTTCTGCTGAATAAATTTAATAATGAAGGCAAAATTCCATTTTTAAAGTTAAATATTAAATATGTATGTAAGGCTGTCGACATAGTGATTTTATACCTTTTAACGTGGTGAATATCTTTTTAAAGTGTGTTTGTTGGTCTTAGACATTAATGAATATATGCTTAACATGAGCCCAAAGACTTTCATCTGACGTCGAGTATGCACTTGGAGTTAACGACCCGCACATCGTCCTTAGGTGTGTAATCTAAGGTTTTGTAATGTAAATCAAACCCATACTATAAATAAACGAATCTAGTCTGTCAGACTTTTTTTTTCTGGTACTGTACAGATGTTGTCTTACTTATGAATTTACGAGACAAGGCTGAAAAAACTTGTTACGTTTCAGTGTAATTCAGGCTACTGTTTGATTACATCAAATTTTCAATCTAAGATAGCTTTGGACAACTAACTTGTAGTATTTCCAAAGTGAGAATAATTATTAGATAAGTAGATAGTTTATAATTGCATTTGTATGAGAACTGTAAGGTTTTTGTAGTTTTAAGAGGATTGAAAAGTATGACTTCTATTGCATATAAAGATTAGGAAAAACTGTTTTATAGGAAGAACAACTTTGTAAAAGAGTATATTTTGTCACGTTAGCGAACCTTGAGAGGATCTGTACTCTTTCGGGATGTATTAATCATCACTCACTACCTTTTTTAAAGAAGAGTAAATGAATATTTAAGGATTTAAGTTGGATTAGATAACACATGATGATCCCTGGTGAAATTAGAAGGGAAATTAAGACGTCTCATGCAAAGAATTGAAATTAATATCTGTTTTAAAAAGCAGTATTCTGTTTGTAGTTCATGTATAGCACACTTATGAAGGTAACAGTTTAAATGCCCTTCACCATATATTAATCTTCTCGCTCTCTCCCTTGCGGATTTTGTCCGTTCCTTCTCACCTAATCTTTTCAAGCCTCCTTAAATTCCTGAGAACTCGGCGACTCTATCTTCTGACCTAGTGATAAAGCCTTTCTGGAACCTCCTTACCTCTTCGTCCCAACATATCATCTTTCCATGCCATCTACCCCCACACCTATCTATATTTTAAGCATTACTCTAAGGTTATATATTATAATAAAATAACATGTAAGTCATCATTTTACTTATTTTGTAAGGAATTCTGTTAGTTTTACGAACGTTATACTATATTTTTTTAATAATTGATAAAACATTTTTTTTTTAAATCTACATATTGCAATAAAGTATAACATATTGAGTAAAAAAATCCTGAACTCTTAGTGTGTTAGTTTTACTTAAAGCTATATCATATCTTGTAAATCATTGACAGAAAACTATAAATAAAAACACATGAATGCCAACTAATAAATAAGACAGTCACCCATGAACTAAAGTTAATCCACAAAATAAAACTCTACTATTACAAACCAAAAACAGCCTCTGCTTAGATCCTATAAACAACCATTGTAAAGTGACAAGTACTGCAACACATCGGGGCCACCAACACTTTTTTTCTCTGTCTCAAGGAAAAGATCTTTGTCATTGCCACGGTTGAGAGGATAGTCGTAGCAGAGTAGAGTCATACTGAGTCATATATAAAGGGTAGCATATCTTCTCCTTATCTGAGGGTTAAATATATGTCTACTTTTCACATGACCTTTTCATAAGAAATGTGACTAAGCCGAATAGAGAGGAGATACCATGTAGAAGAAGAGCATTATAGGTACCTACCTAAAATATGTCTACGGGCCGTGTGATTTTCTATTTTTTTAAATTTATTTAACAATAAATGTTTGTTTTAAAAATGTTGTATCTGACGAACAACAGAAATTGTCGATTATTAAAGTAATTTAATATACTAAACCACTTTTTAAACATTGTCCAACTAAATTATATAATACACTAAAACATTTGAAAATATATTCATTTTTCACAGTTCACAATATTAGCATTTACATTTTTTGTATATTGAGATAGAAAGCAAGTAGGCTACTATTATAGGAAGTTGTAATATAATAATAGGCTACATATAAAAGTGTTTTAGTGTATATTGATATTTTCCTCTTCTATTTCAGATACTAGTTTACACTAAAACACTTTTATATATGTATTAATATGTTATACTTGAATATATTAGTATATATATATATATATATATATATATATATATATATATATATATATATATATATATATATATATATATAATATATATATATATATATATATATATATATATATATATATATATATATATATTATTTATAACCAGATTTTAATAATAATAATAATATTTTATTATTTATATTATAAAAGCAGTATGTTATTTGTGTTTCATTCTTCCAAATGTCTTTTAGAAAAGTCCCCACTTACCATGATTATGTATTCAACTATAATGGGTTTCTAATGAATTTAAAACATTTACCATTTGCCAAAAAGAAATGTCTGTTTAGGTGACGATGGAGAGCGGGTGATTGGGAATTGAAGGAAAACTACGATAACTGTTCCGTATATTGCCTAAAAATTCACTGAATATATGTGTTTGTGTTTTATCAAAATATAAGGAGAAACTATCCACGTTTGTTTACTGCTGTAAGTGCTTACTTGTGTTGTAAGTATATTTCTGAATTGTGCATGCGCGTGGATGAGTGGTGTTTGCAATATAAAAACACAACAAGTCAATATGTATAGAAAATAAAGTTTTCTTTCTCCCGAATCCGAAACATGGGGACGAAATGGGGAGGGAGGGTTTTGGACAGCAGCCAAGTCTGCTCAAAGGCCTTTCACTGCCTTAACCCAGAGACTAATTTTTGTTTGATGTTAAGAGTGTTTTTGAAATCTGTAAGACTTAGAATTTATCAAAAGGCGTGCGCGATTGAAAGTTAATTTTAGAATCTTTCCATTTGCTGAATATAAGCTACCAGCTGTTTACACTTCACACATTAAAATAGAAAAAGTATAGTTTTCGTCTGAAACAAGTTTGTTGTACATTACTTAATAAGATCCTAAACTGTATAGTAAGCATAACGTTACCACAAATTATGAAAATTCTAAACAAAATCTTTACCTAGACATTATATGGTTTTAATTCTACATTTACTGGCGGACGGGGTTTCATTTCCCAATTCACTCAACCTATCCAGAATCGGCTACTACAGACGATTCCGCCGTTCTGAGTGAGTGGAATGACCGATAGCAAAACTTTTTACATATTCGGGAAAATATATCTTCCTCGGAAAAGAAAACCTGCCCACAGAACGCCTTTCCTTCCCTTGCAGTAGGCCTACTCAGCGGGTTTTCTATAGCTCGTTGTCCTACCATAACCTTATCACACTTCCTAACAATTGTCCTGTTAAAATTTTCTTCTCTTTTCTGAGAATGATTTGGTCCGAGAAAGGTAGTTAAATACCAATATCCTGCAAAATTTGAATAACACACGTATAAACACTATTAGTACAATTTAGAAGCTAAAACACAATAGCTTCCATCAACGTTAATAATTTTTTAATTTAATTTTACGTAGACTATTTGTGGATTAATAAAATAAATTTATGAAATAATTTAGACCCTAAAGTAAGTACTGAAATAAGTGAACTTTTGATTTAATTTAAGTATGGAAAAAACGTTTTACTAAGATATACCCTAATAATGCAGTAATGCGCAAAGTTCGGCCCGCGGGTGAAGTGGGTCTTCGGGCTATCCCGGGCTATCCGAAGGTTTGACCGCACCTTGGTTTAGAATAACCTATATACATACAGGGAGGAAATACGTATTTTCTGCTTAGCTACAAAATAATAGCTGTTTGCTTCTCATTACGTTGTAAGTACGGTAATATCGTATATATTAACTGAGTTTGCACTCAACCTTGTGTGGGCATTGTCTGTAGTAGATGTCTGTATATCAGTAACATGGTGATGTGGAAAGCAATTCGCGATGCTCGGGCTAGTTTAAAACCCATAGGGCACTATCGGGCGCTGTCTTCAAGGCCAGTAGTTCGGACAATCACAAGGTTGTGCCAAGGCACCTCTGCAGCGGTGTGTCTGGCTTATGCATCAATAGATTTGTTTTGTAGATAGTTTGTAGATAGATTGTTTACAATTTTGATAGTTACAATGGGAAGTTACAAAAAGTAAGTTTTTTCAGAATATTGTGTTTTTGAAGATGCGTGTTCTTGGAAATACTTACACAGGGCCGTTTATGAACAAGGAAACGTCCTTAGCAAACGAGAGGGATGGAGCAAAAGATTGTGCGAGACCTATATTACAAACCTGGTTTCCTCTGAAAATATATTAAAGTTCGCGAGCAAACAGTGTTTAGAGCAGTAGTAATGAAGTCTTTTCATCTCAAAACACGATAATCATTCGCCTATTAGTTACTTATTCATTTAAGTACATTTATATCATTTCCCAGAGTTGAAACGCTGCTACTATCAAAGCATGTTTTGCATTCTTTTGGTCGGGATTCCGATACCTTTCATTGCTTGTCATTATCAACAACTCAAAATATTGCGCGGATAATCACACAGATATTTTAGAGCTTATCTCTGAACATTATTATAAAACTTAGACAAACAAAACTTCAAACAAAGTTTTTATAGTGAATAAAACCTCGCGCCGCGGCAGTATGGTAATACCTATCTTGTCTATCTATATTTGTATCAAAGATGCTACACTAATTGATCGTTTTGAGTTTATAGAGAAAGTAGATTTGATTATCAAGAAGGCGAACTTGATAGAAAGTCTTCAGACAATAACCTAGCCTTCGGAAGTGTGCTTAGTGAACACTGAATTTCTAGGGGAAGGAACAATTGCAAATCAACCACTTGCATAACCCGAGACTGATCAAATTGGAAAAAAACTATGATGCCATATCTGTCTATACCAAACAAAATCGAAATCCAGGAATCATGTGCATAAGGTGCAGACATTCGGCATGTCTTAGGAATTATTTCAAAATATGGGACAAATGCTTATGTACAAAAAATACGTGCTAAAGAACATAAGGCTCAAGTGGACAATATGCATTCCCTACTTATAATTTTTGTTCAAATTTTTTAATAATTTTAGTATTATGGTACTTTGTTTTTATGATTTTCTGTGATATACATGTCATCATGAATTTTCGTGCTGCCTTCACTGAATTCTTAACACCATTTGCGAACATGTTGAAAAGATATATACTCTTCCCCGTATTTTCAATTAACTGATGATATCATGTCAATAGGTTAAATCCGTTTTCCATTAAAAAAAAAGTATCACAGCACGGATTTCGCAACTGGCGGTAACAGCAATGAGAAGCTCCAACTTCGAAGGCTGGTATCCCGGCACAGAGCAATGTAGCGAGGCGAGAGGGGGGAGTTGCTAAGTAAGACAGTGTTAACACATCTCTCCTAGCACGTCGTATTCTTTCTTATCAGCATAGGAATCCTTATTTTATGAATTACCCTAGTACCTTAGTACATATAAGTAATTCGTTGTCTTACTCATTTCATTTTCACTATATTTAATGACGAACCTTTTTTTATATAATGTTTTAACAACATAATTATTTCTATACTTTGTATACTTACTGATATATGGGTGTTATTTTTTTGAAGTAGAATTAATCCCAACGAATGTAATATTATTTTGAAAAAAATACTGAAATTATTGTATGAAAGTTTGGATTTTTAAAAACTTTTAACAGTTCATTTTAACATATAAATAAAGTTAAAACTGGGAAAACGAAGTAAAATTATAATAACAACAGTTTTAAAACCTGGTAATGCCGTGCGGATATTCGTGTAGTTTTAAAGGGGAAATGCGAAGTAGGAAAGTGTGTGATAGCAGAGGAAAGCATTGGAAAGGTTCCAATACATCGCCTACATTAATTTGTCTTTCTATAATTTTCTTATGTTATTATTTATTTTAATACAGAAACAACTAACTAAAACCAATACAGATGTGAAATAAAATAAAGTACTGGATTGGTTTGTACATCGTCTGAGTGTTAGGCACTGAAACAGTTTCCCCACTCCCCCACTGCGTGAACAGCACTGTATTGCTGTCTCGCTCAATGTAAGTTGATCCTTATGTCTCGTCTATGCCTATTTTAAATTTGTATTTGTAAAGAACCAAGTTTTTTCTAGACAGTGCGCTTTTATTGCATTATTTTTTTAAATATATTATTATTTTAATTACAAAATCCTGCAATAAGTCGATGAGAAAAAACGTAAAAAGAAAAGGTTACGAGGTATTTTAAAGTAACCAGACTGTTATAACATAACCTTCCTAAGATAGTAGTAGGATGTGGAGATAAATAGGGTTGGAATGAAATGCAAATCCTTAGATTGAGATTAGGGGCACTACTCCAAGAAACAGTATTCTAGCAGAGAACAAAGGACATTGCATTTACAGAGTCACGTACGAAGTAGACCTACTCTCTATAGGACTCATAAAGAGCGTGTACAGGTGCAACCGCCTGAAAGTAGAAGGATATCGAATATTAAAGTGTAGAATCAAGAAAGGACATAATAATCTGAGAGTAAAGGAAATGTATTCCTTCACGTGGACAGTATCATTTACCTGAAGCACACGTGCTTGCAATCAGGGATGGAGAGGCATGTCTACCCGGGATTTCTTTTTATAGCTGACGTAAAACGTGGCAAGTGTAACCGTCGAAGGACAAACTTATTCTTTATCGGAATCATACAGAAGTACAGTTTTACGACCAAAAGACCTATTCGGTTAGTCTGAAACTAATTTGAATGCGTGTATACTAATTTTAATATAGCATGAAAATTTGTGTGATTTTCTATGTGTAACCATTAAACTATCTTTTATGTTTCTATTTCCAAGTTGGCAGTATGATAACTAAACCAAACCTGTTTATGGTAAAACATTACTAAAGCAGACCTTATAATATAAAGTGAGAATACTTGCCTATTATCCTGTCGCGAAGTGAGATTATATAAAATATCGTTTTATAACACATCGCACATTAGTTCAGAGATTTATTCAGATATAGAATATTAAATTTGCTTCTTTTCACTAAATCCTATCTGTTCTATTTATTAATTAACGTTTTTAGAAAAGCAAAACACAAATGTAGGACTAAAATTACTGATCATTGGATTGTAATGATTCTACAAGAGACGCATTGTATATGCAAAATATACCAAGGATTTTAAACATGTTGGTAAAATGCATCTCGTTACCACGTTGTTTGCTGCGATACAGTATTATTATCATAGAACATCCCATTTAAAAATAACAATATATTGCCCAGAATTTCCTAACTAAAATTAAATAATTTTAAAATTTAAATTGCTGCAAAACAAATATCTTTGTAAACACTGAGAACTAT
Source organism: Prosapia bicincta (assembly GCA_036971475.1). Lineage (NCBI taxonomy): Eukaryota > Metazoa > Arthropoda > Insecta > Hemiptera > Cercopidae > Prosapia > Prosapia bicincta. The sequence continues at coordinate 124,098,528 of JBAIZL010000003.1, read as the reverse complement.
TATTATATAATGAAAAGGACATCGTCAAACGATCCTCAATATGTAGGTCATAGGAAATTACTCTATTTAAAAACCAGAGTGTTGGGTTAATTAAAACGGATATATGCAAGCTGAGGCGCTCGAGATAATATTTTCGCTACGATATTAAATTGAAAAATAATTCCTTATTAAAAATTAGATATTCATGGTCGGATGAAATTTCGTTTATTGTTTACAGTTTGAACAGTGTAGTATGTAATTTAATATTGTTGAATACGCGTTTATGTTGAGTCAAGTGGTGAATTTTTTCAGCAAAATTAAACAGCTGATTGATCAATACCATATGGTTATGTTTTGATAAACTATACTCGCTTGAAAGTAATAAAATGGTATATTTGTTATTTTTATAAAAATGTCCTTTCCGGTTACGGGATCGTGCAGGAGGTGTCGTAACGATTTAAAGCAAGAGAAATAAAATGTTCCTGAAAAAAAAACCAGTATATTTGAACTATAGACTTCATCGCACTAGAAATATAATAATAATAAACCTGCCACTAAATATTTTGAATAAGTTACTGTGGTTGAATAGTAATATATAATTAAAAAAACCGCTAACCACAAATATTTGTGGATAGAGGTTTGTGTATTATCTATTAATAACAAACCCAGTTTAGTTTATAAACATAAATAAAACGAATATAACTTTATGGCCGTACGATTACAAACTATAAAGATTACATTTTCACGCTTAAATCTTACTGTACTTCGTCTCCGTGAGCCAATCTATGATTCTTCTATATTCGTCATCATATCTCAACAACGAATATTTTATAAATAGATTTTAATTTCCTTTCACTACATTATTTTGGAAACTATTTGGTAAGTGCAATGGATTGTCCTCACACATTCTGTTATAATTAAACATTAGTATTTGTCCTAATATAATGAATACATTTTTTATATAGTATTATAGAATATTTATTCAATAATTAAATTACAAAAAATGTGGGAATATCCAGGTCGGTTTTGATTTAAATATTTTCATATTCAAAGTCTAGCGTTTTTGGCACTGAGCCAAATTTTCTATATCTAGTAGTTTATTTCTCAAAGAAGTATATAAATTTGTTTTTTTCTCCCATCTGGTTGTCGTCGATTTCTCCATTGTAGAACCTTAAATATTTTTTCTTTTACAAATTACTCTCAATCAATATTCACAATCATAAATATTTTTGAGGGCGACAAAAAGTAAATTAAAATATTTTCAAATAAATATTTTTTATTTTCAATTGTGGACTACTGCATTTCTTAAAATAAAAACTAAATGCCTGCGAGGCTATTTATAACTACGGGATACATAATTATTGAATGTAACGTTATCCTACTAATATGAAATTTTCTAAACATACTATTCTACAAAAAACAAACACAAAATGCAATACTATATTTTATCAATTTTACAAAACAATTATCTTAAAAACAAAAATCACCAACATTCTTCAATTTTTAGTTATCCCCCCAAAAAATAAATAAATACTCTTGTGTATTAGGAAAAAAAGATTTAAGAAAAAAACCAATAATGATATCCATTTTATAGGTAACTAGAATGACAACCTAGGTTTGTTGTGCAATAATTTTCTCCAATGTTCACAGATCAAATTAGGATCTCGAATAGTACCGTATATATCACTGTTTGGTTCATTTTAAATACGAAAGCATCATTTACTTGCCTACAACAGTATAAAAATAACTGTTCTGTGCCCTACCCTGTGTCCTAATAATAACATACAAAACAATATAATAGCTGTATTTAAAATAGTTATTAAGCTTTTAAATGGCTAAATTTAAAGTTTTTGTTTAGATTGTCAGCACATGTTTTTGCATATAACCTATTTCATTAAATGTAAACGAATAAATTTTGAAACGTACTTTTTTTTGAATTACTCAATTACCCAACGCATTTTCCATCACAAATTAACAGCATTGAAGTTCTTAAATTGAATTTTACACACAATGAAAATTCCGCGGATTTAATCACCGTTCCAGAATTATACGAGATATAATTACTCAAGCCAGTAATGAAAACAATATATTTAACAGTATTGTGTGCAACCGTTTAAACGGTCCGTTAAGTTGTGGCGCCCTAATAAACCTTGGTTAGTTAAATTGTCTTTACGACAGAGTTGATACCAGCCAAATAAAACTGAATGCTTTATGGAGCTGCTGTGCGGGTAATATGTAAGTCTAAGCGTTGTAGATAAAGGTTTTATTTTGTATTAAAAAGGAATTCATAACTGACATTGGTTGGATTAAGTCGGTCTAATTCAGTATTTCCTTTGACTTGTGTAAACTAATTATCGTTGTATATATATATATATATATATATATATATATATGCTGATACGTATTCCTTCACGGATGGAAAAATATCATGAATAGTTACTATCTGGAGTACATCCGTTCATTCTGCAGTCCATAAATTTGCAGTTCTGACGTTTCGCTAGAATCTCATCCAGCATTGACGAGGATGCATATATATATATATATATATATATATATATATATAATAAAATATATATATATATAATAAAATATAATTTTCTTTGATTATTAAAAATAATTTTATAATAATAAAATTCTCCCTAATTATATATATATATATATATATATATATATATATATATATATATATATATATATGGGAAAATTCCAGGACAAAACATATTAAAGGCGTATTTCAAATTTGGAATAACACTTCTTTAGGCATTTTAGGTAGGTCCTGATTTTTTATCAACTTAAAGTTAATATACATAATACGTATATATAATATGTATATTATTTATTTCGACATATATCACATATTTCAAATATTGTTTGCGTAGTAATTAATACATGATAAAAAATCATGATAGGCTTTCGTAACATAAAATAGACCTACACTGGAAATAAACCATATGTCTGTAGTACGTAGTTTCATCTTGCCTGACCACCAATAAATGATTATCCCTCAGGAAGTTAGCTACAAAGGTAGGAAGTCGTGTTAGTCGCAGCATAAATATGTAATAGCTAATAGTACAAAAGCGAAATGTCGAAGGACATGCAATTGATTGTAAAATGACGAAATATTTAACAAACGAGCAAAAGATATTTTCATCGTGAGTTTATAGAGTGTATCAATAAACGATATGATCGGCAAACAAAATATAAAAATCAGATTCGCTGGCACCATTGCAATGTTTTAATGAGATTTGGAGAAGTTACGTGTACAAATTGAGTAGCCCAGTACAGTGGGAAGTAATTATCGAAACAGTTGAAAAACAACAACATGGTCAAAAGGAAACTTCGTTAATACGAGAGCACCTATATACTTGTAGGAAATCTATTGAAACATAAACGTGTTCTGGGATTAAATAACATAAACAAAAGTGGGATGTATGCTAATAAACTAGTGGTTACAAATAAATATAACATGTTAGAAGAAAAATGAAGTTCCTGAAGTGAAATGTAGGACTATAGACGGTCTGATGAAGCTTAGAATATGATACCCAACGGGTTATCCGATAGCCGCTAAAATTGGAATCATATTATTCCGTTACTATATGTGCTTGGATAAACTATTTGTTCATAAAAAGTTTTCAAAAATTATTCATTCTGACGGTTTTACTATCAAATCCAGGGGCTTCCAGTTTACAGCCCTTTGGAGGGCGTTTTCCGGTTTGGGTAATTCATTATGCAAGGAATGGTGGAGATTGTTAAGCATTAACACGTGTGTTTAATGTTCCTGCGTACACAGCGAGTGGGATTGTGTAATGAACTCCAAGGTAGACTAATAGTTGTTTGCTTAGGCGGATTGAGAGGGGGAGACGAGTTAATGTTTCTAAACTCATGTCTCAGCAAGTGGTAGAGCGCCGAGCACAGGAGACAGTTTGCGGCACTAACTTTACTTGTTAATGTGTCGCGCTGAAGAGAATACACACTGACAAGGACTTCCGCTCCGCTTTGGTTTCATATATCAGTAAATGTAAAGTGGTTGCATCTGTGCAGTGTGCACTACAGCTGATTAATAGACTTTGTCAACGTTATGAGATTTCGTTTTGCGAATATATTTATATATGACATCCATTTGACTAAGATAGTACTATTTTAATTCCTTAGATGCATCGTAAATCAAAATATAACTAAACAACTATGAACTAATCGGCAAATAAGGTATTCAAATGACCTTATAAAGAATAAAACCAAATATCTAGAAGCTTAACTCTTCCACGCGGATAATACAAAGATTTATAAGAAACTTGCTATTTAGACAAATTTACCATTTTGTAAGAAGTTGGATATATATATATATATATATATATATATATATATATATATATATATATATATATATATATATATTCACATATAAAACAAACGTTTTAGCAGTTGATTTTATCAACTAACGACTATCTTTTACATTGTTGTTATGGGGCCTTGATTAACTTCTCATTCCTCTATTCTCCAAAACCTTATCTACTTCGTCCTTTTAAGATCTTGTCCCATACATATTCATTCGGTAATGATGTTTTCACCATCAGTTTACTCTTGCTCTTACATTCTCCAAAGAAAAAATATTTCTTCTCGTGAAAAATGTTTTACATTCTTGTTATTAGGCCTTGATTAACTTCTCATTCCTCTATTCTCCAAAACCTTATCTACTTCGTCCTTGTAAGATCTTGTCCCATACATATTCATTCGGTAATGATGTTTTCACCATCAGTTTACTCTTGCTCTTACATTCTTCAAAGAAAAAATATTTCTTCTAGTGAAAAATGTTTTACATTCTTGTTATGGGGCCTTGATTAACTTCTCATTCCTCTATTCTCCAAAACCTTATCTGCTTCGTCCTTATAAGACCTTATAATGACCTTACGCTAATACAAAGATTTATAAGGTACTTGCAAAAAATATTTATTATATTTTTTCTGATTATTTTTAGACAATTATACATACCTTATATTAAGAAGTTTGGTTTATATATATGTATATATATATATATATATATATATATATATAATATATAAATATAAAATACGTGTTCTTGTTAATAATTTGAAACAACATAGGTTATTAAAATACAAGAACATACTTGTATTTGAATAACCTATGTTATTTTAATATATAAATATAGTTTATAACAGTTTTTAATATATATATATATATATAAAAAGTTTTAACTGTTTACCTGAAACGTTTCGAAAGGTTCCTTAGACTAACCATAACGAACCTTTCGACATAAAATGATCGAAATTCAAATCAAAGTTCTGAAATATTATCCTTCAGAAGTGACATACGAATAATATAACCTACCTTGCTCCAAACGAAGACAATGGTTCAGTTGCTTTCAGAGAAATAGATAAGAATAATGATTCAGGCATGAAACCTGAAGTCCTTGGTCATCTTTTAACGCACAGTGAGTATATAAAGTTCCATATTCTTATTCTTAAAACTATTCGCAACCCTAAACTCAAAAGAGAAGCTTTAGCTTCAATAAATTATCTCTACGGATCAGAGCCTTTTTTATTCAACTATTCAAATCTTCCAAAAATACAATTAAAACTGCCTTTTTAATAGCCAACCTTCACATCTGACATGAAGAAAAAGAAGAAGAACCTTCACCTGGGCTATCCCTGCTGGGCTATACAATATGTTAGTCAATTGACCAATTTTAGGAGCACATGACTTTCTTCTGTAATTTAAAATTATGTCCCAATCACTTCTGGCATGTACTGCGTCGTTTTTTTTTCAGATAAACCTTTTACATACATATTTTATCGCTTTGTTCACCATGTACGCTGTTTTCTTAGATCTATAAAAATGTAAAGGAATATGTATTTTAATATACGATTTGTTTAAATATGGATATAAATGTATTGCAGAGTTTATGAGCCTAAAGTGGAAGTTATGACTAAAGAAAAAGGCGTCTGTACGTACGCTAATATAACTTGCTTCAACACAAAATCAGGTATTTGTTATGGTCTAACAATGCGTCATATGATTGGTTTCAAACGCTTTACAATGGGGAAAGATTAAGCAGTCACACCCATTGCTAAAGAAGCGCACTAGATTCTTGAAGATAATCGATTACTGTTGTTATGAAGAGGGTTGCGTGCTGTATCGCCCTCATCATTCGATCTTTCAACTAGATTGTTCGTCTTTATCTATAAAATTGATTGTCGTAACTCTTCAAGTAGAACGTAATAGGTTAATTTCAAGGGGGAATAACGTTATATGTATAATATTTTTTAAAAAATTACTAAGGAGTAAATTTTGTTTTACATGAGTAAGAGTTTATATAGGTTAAAATTCATTGGTTAAGTTTTCATTAATCACTTTATTATTTATTTTTTATAGTGAAGTAATATTCGTTATTATTTGTATAAGGTTAATTTAATTTTTATTAAATGTTTGTACCAATAACTCTTTGTTATTATTTTATTTAATGACACCTAATTAGAGATAGCGTTTTTATGTTAAATATTTTTTTTTTATACTTTTTTCTCGGTCTATAATATCTAGTTATAAGGTGGAATAGTTTTCCTAAGGCAAGAAGTAATTCAGTAGTAATTTATGTGCGCCTGTTTTTGATGTCATATGAAGGAAAAGAAGGTGAGTTGTTTGAAGAGATAGATTTGGAGGAGGAAACAAAAAGAACGTCAAATTAATTAAAAACTCAATGCAAAATGGCACAGAAGTGCCGTATTATAATTAGACATTGATTTGAAATGTGTATGAATACTTATTGTGTGGATTGTATTGTGATTTCCTACTAAGCGGCATGTACGTAAAAATCCATTGGAGTGAATCGGGCCGTGATGTCATGAAGGAATTTTTTTCAAGAATACATAAAAATCTGGAGGTAACGAATTGTGCCGAAGATTTGCGAATGCAAAACATGGTGGTTATTTACTTTTTTGTTATCACATAGAGTTTTAAAATACCATTTTTAAATATGAGGATGTTACTCGGATCTTGTGTTACTATTTGTATTGTACGTTAGCAACAGGTTAAAATTAACTTCTAATGAATCCAAGGAATAGTAAATTATTTCTTAATACGAACTGTAAACGTATCCAACTAATATCCCTTTAGGACGCGACGGCAAATTCTTCTTTCCCAATTTGTTACATTCATACTGAACAAAGTTCTACCTGATACGTTCATAAATTTTCTGTAGATGTTTATACTAATAATACAGTTTCATATAAATCCATTGTGTTAGTGATTTCATATCAGATATTTATTGTTGCAGATATACAATCTTTTGGGATTGAGAAACACTGAGAAGAGCTTTCATTTCCTGGCATTAGAACATGATATCCTAAAATGGTTAGAAAATATATCCGTGTTTAGGTAAATATAATGGAATGGATTAGTGCTAACATTTGTTTACATCTTTACTTCGAAGTTATTTGGACCCTATTTTAAATCTATTCCAAATATAATGCTCTACATATTTAAGAATATAATAAATTTTATTACATTTTACGATAACGCATAATTTTATACCAAAGCTGTTTTACGTACAATTTATTTGCAATTAGAGAAATAGAAAATATTTTAACTTTAGTCTGAACGAATTTTGCTAAACCTTTGACGTCATATCAATATCATTTGCATTTGGAAGTTCCAGATGGTTTCGTATTATCGTGGGTAAAGCCTAGTGCTCTAAGCGGTTGGTCAAAACTAATACCTCAATATACCTACCACCAACAATTTCATGTCAATTTCAAGCCTTTACATTGTCTCTGCTACTACAAATTTGTGTTACTTGATAACTTTGGCTGAACTGATGACAAATAGCACTCGCCACCACTACCTCTTCGAGTTTGTGGGGTCTCAAATAGCATGTAATTACCATGACGCTGCTAAAATACTTACCTTAGTGGTAAATCAAAAGAAACAATTAAAATTCCCTTTGATTTGTGAATTTACTAAATAAATAGATCTGAATGAATCTAAATAAAAAGGATATTATAAATAAATACGTATATATATATATATATATATATATATATATATATATATAATTAACTAAAAATATTTCAAAAACAAGAATATTTTAATGAATATATTTATTCAAAGCTTTTCACCGATAAAATACTAGCATCTTCAGTAAAATAATTATGTAATCTTTTAATTAATTGCATAATTATTTTCCTGAAGATGCTGGTACTATTTTATCGGCGAAAAGCTTTGCATAAATATATTCATTAAAATATTCTTGTTTTTGAAATATTTTTAATTTAATAACTATATTAGAAGAAAACATATCACCACATTTAATATATATATATATATATACAAACATTCCAAAAAAAGTTATGTTAGAGAAAAAAATAACCGAACAATTACTAAATAAATATTAGCTAAACTATCAGAAAATGTGAAGATTATAAATATTCATCTATGTATCTTAACAATAAAAAAAAGAGGACATAGAAATGATATATAGAAGGAAGGGACAAAGAAAATACGTAATGCTATCAATGAAATCATTTAGGCAAAACAATAAATAAAGAATAACCAGAAGTGAAACATATATGAAGTAAACACGAGTTATAGAACTCAGATTAACAACTAGTTATAGAACTAAGATTAACAAAATAGAAGCCACGGAAATTTACCATCAAAATTAAAAACAATATCTAAATGAATAGGAAGAAAATAAATGAATTAATATTTAGTCGTAAAGATGAGAATCAACTTAACAGGTGCAAGTTCTAAGTAAGATAAAAAAAAGAATTTTTTAATAGAATAGAATCGTTGAATGAATAAAAAAGTTGAAATAACGTCAGGCCAAGCTGGAGCTTGTGAGACAAGGAAATGATATAGTTCTATAAATGTGAATGACTATACCCTACGTACGAGTATGATGTGGCAATTACGAATCGAACATCGTTAAACCGAATGAAACACAATATTCGCGTAATGAAATTGTAACGGGCGTTAACTTTATTGGCACATCGTAACCTCCTTTAATTTGCTTGACCGGGAACCCATTTTAAAACTTTAATTCCTCTTTTTATGTCACTTATTGGGTTCGAAACCATTCAGAATTAACCAGTAGATATTTGTTATTAGTTTACCTTTCGTTTGTATCTGAGATTGTATTTATTTATGTAATATTATTATCATGTAGTACCATTACGTTATAAACTATTTAAATATTTTATATATTTAGACGGTTGAACTTATAACGAAATATTATGTTATGCAATCTTACAATTTGCATTTATAATTTTCGTTCACAATAAATCAAACTGTGTCAAGTGGTCATTGAAATAAAAAAAACGTCAGTCTATAACTTTTTCAGGCTTGTTTTATAAATTTATAAACACGTTTGTATTATTGAAAGTTTTCCTTCTACTGTAAACATTAAGCACAAAAATATTTTTAGAAATATAATCATAATAATATTATTTATTATTACTACATGTGCACAAACACACCACACACACACACACACACACACACACACACACACACACACACACACCACACACTCACACCACACACACACACACACACACACACACACTCACACACAAACACATACACACACTCACGCACACACATACACACACATCCACCCACCCACACAAACCCACACACACACACACAGACAGACTCACACACACACACACACACACACACACACACACACACACACACACACACAAACACACACAAACACACACACACTCACACACACACATACACACACAAACACACACACATACACCCACCCACACACACCCACACACACACACAGACAGATTCACACACACACACACACACACACACACACACACACACACACACACACACACACAAACACACACACACACACTCACACACAAACACACACACAAACACACACACATACACCCACACCCACACACACACTAATAATGTATATATATATATATATATATATATATATATATACTATATATATATATATATATATATATATATATATATATATATATAGTATTATTTTTTAACCCTTTTCCTATTACACTCATATAAATAAATAAATAAATAAATAAATATATATATATATATATATATATATTTATAAAAATATAGCTTACATTATTGTAATTTTCATTCCTGATGATGTTGGTACTGTTTACCGACGAAAAGCTTTGAATATAAATTAATAAACATTCTTGTATTTGAATAACCTATGTTGTTTTAATATATTTATTAAAGCCGTAGACTGTAAATAATTAATATTTTCAATTCAGTTAAGTGACTGTTTGCATAGCAACTGAATTTATAATTGTATCACAATATTTAAAAATGGATACACACACATTCATTTTAATGTGTTTTTTTTCAAAACAAATTAGAAGTATACAAATCATGTAAAATCTAATAGGACAATAATAGATTTAGAAAACATATTGTTGGTTATAAGCGTAGTCTAGTGAGTGGATATGTTTCTATCAACGATAAAAAGAAGACACGCTACCCACGCTATCCATAATTCCCCTTATCTAATAGGACAAGTCTCTCGGGGGAGCCGGTAACCCCTAGAGAGCGCGTCCCCAGGTGGTGGATAGGGGAATGCCTTCAATGGTTTACCATTGGGTGGTAGGAGTGAAATAAAATAGCTCCCGCGGACCAACAGGTAGAAGTCCAACCTCTCGAGGCAATGGCACTCACCATGACTAGTGCAATGAACATATGTGATATAAATGCTACCGCGTTCGGGACAGCCGACGCGCCGTGCCCTGCAGTCCGGGGGCACGCCGACAAGTATGCTACGAGGACAGCGACTCTTAAACAAGCTAATGCTATCGCGTGTGAAACAGCTGACGCGCTTTGTCCTGCAACTTTAAACATCTTACAGTTGAACGTTAACGGCACACAGAGAAAGATGGACTTACTCTCATGCCTACTTCACGAAAATAATATCGACATAGCCTGCCTACAAGAGACTAAACTAAATCCAAATCTAAGCCTCAAGATCAAAGGCTACACGGTTATTAGGAAAGACAGAACAAAAAATCTCGGAGGGGGTCTTGCCTTCCTTGTGAAAACTCCTATTGTCAAGTATGAAGAATTCTCACCAGCTCACAATCTACCTAATGACTCCAATACTGAAGCACATGCTATCAATCTTCTCCTACCCAAATGCACAATAACAATTGTCAACGTATATCATCCCGACAATTCTGTACTTGACTCGGACTTCATTAAACACCTCTTCTCCTCCTCTTCTGACATCAAACTACTTCTTGGCGATTTCAATGCCAAAAGCCCCTCATGGGGATGCCCCCAACTTGACAGCAAGGGAGAAGATGTTGAGGACCTACTATTGGACTTAGATCTCTCAACTTTAAATACAGGAGAAAACACCTACCTATCAAAAACAAATGGCACGACTTCCCCCCTCGATATCACAGCAATTGACGTCTCACACCTCGACCTTGCTGAGTGGAAAGTTGTTAAAACCGGCATCAGTGATCACTACCCAGTTATCACTTCCCTCAACCTTGATGTCGATTCTGGACCCCAAAACAACAAATCGTGGAACTTTCGCAAAGCTAATTGGGATAAATTCACAGAAACCCTTGAAACTCATTGCAAACAAATACCAGCCACCCAAAATTTGGACAATCTCGTTCAAATTTTCACTTGTGGTATACAGAAAGCAGCAAAGCTCTCCATCCCAAGGGGAAAAAGAAAGAACAATTGGGTGCCCTATTGGAAGGATCGTAATATTGACACCTTGATTCACGAAAGAGATATGGCCTGTAATGAACTCGAGAAGAACAACAACGTTGTAAATAGAACAAAGCTAATAGACATCTGTAAAAAGGTTGAAGAGGAAATTTCCACCTGCAAACGCGACCAATGGGCAGATCTCTGCAACAGGCTAGATCCTAGGAAAGACCATCAACACTGGAAGGTGATCAAATCCCTTGATACAGGCAGCATCCTACAAAATAATGGCCCCACCTCTAATATCATCACAGACAATGGTAAACCATCCAAAACTGACAAAGACGCAGCCAACATGCTGGCTACACACTACGAGAAAGCAAGCAGACTGAGCTTCCAAAACGAAGACAGAAAACAAAAGAGAAACTACAAGCAAGCCATACAAAAAAGCAAACGTTTTGAGCAAAAAGACATCTTCATTGATGAGCTCACTTTAGAAGAACTCGAGTGCGCAATCCGTAACCTCGACCCCAATAAGTCTCCAGGTATAGATCTTATCTTCGGCCAAATGGTTAAATACTTTGGAGCGTCTGCCAAGCTTACACTTCTCCAAATCTTCAACTTATCTTGGAAATCAGGCAAACTGCCCATTATATGGAAGAAGTCTGTTATTATACCGATTTTGAAACCAGGCAAAGATGCCACCAGCTGTAAGAATTACCGGCCTATCTCCTTAACCAGCATCCTGTGCAAACTAATGGAAAGAATCATCCACACAAGAATCATGAACTGGCTAATCGATCGTAATATTTTACACTTCTACCAAACAGCATTTAGAGCCGGGCACAGTACAGTAGACCAACTTTTTTACATGGTTCAGTCTATCATCGATGGACTCCAAGAAAAACCCCACAAAAAGACTACCGCTGTCTTCCTTGACCTCTCTGCAGCGTTTGACAGAGTCTGGAGGCAAAAACTCATTGTTATTTTACACAGTGCTGGCATCAATGGCAACTCATTGCTCTGGATAAACGATTTTCTCAGACATAGAAAATTTGTTGTGAGAGTAAATGGAAAGTATTCCAAGACGCACAGATCGTGGGCGGGAGTCCCACAGGGATCGGTCCTCAGCCCTCTGCTCTTCCTCATGTATATGAACACCATCCATGAACACATATGCAATGAGGCTAAAATTGCCTGCTATGCAGACGACATCGCTATCTGGCATACACACTCTGATATCTCAGTCTCTGAACAAGCCTTAAATACCAACTTGCTTGGCATCGAAACCTGGGCTAAAGACCTTAAGATCCTTATTAACCCTGATAAATCTAAATCTTGTGTTTTCTCAACAGACAGAAGGAACAGACAGACTCACCATCCTAACATTAGGCTCCACAATACTACCGTCAAACAAGTCACGCACCCCAGATACCTTGGTCTCACACTCGATGCGGAACTGAGATTTACTAAGCACACTGAAACAGTTTCAAAGAGAGCTCTGAAAAAACTCAGCATCCTGAGCAGACTTTGTGGTTCAAACTGGGGTTCCAAACCAAAGACACTCCTAAATACTTACACAACACTCATCAGACCAATCCTTGAATATGCAGCACCAATCTGGGCTCCAGCATCTTCATCCTCGAAAGTCGACTCCGTTCAGTACAGAGCCTCCAAAGCCATCATTGGAGCCGTCTCATCTACAAATAATTTGAAAGCTGAAACTGAATGTGGCCTAACCCCATTGGAAAATTGGAGAAAATTCGCTACAGTGAAATTTACAAACAAAATCAGGAGCAATCACGAACAACATATCTCAAAAGTCACCTTTCGGAACTGGTCGGAAAAAACCAGGCTAAAGAGATCTTCTACTCTCCAGTACGACAAAAACATCAGACAGGACATCAACCTACAGCACACGAGCCTTGACATCTTTCAAGAACCCAGGTTCCCGGTCAAACCACCCTCCTTTGTGAATATAAACTTGAATCTCCTCGAACCCTGCTCCAAAAAAGAGCCTCAAGAAACAATCAAGAGGAAAGGAATGGAAACTATTGCCAAGATTTTAAAACCACACTTGGTCGCTGCTTACACCGACGGCTCTTCGAATTCTGACTGCGATAGAGGTGGATCCGGAATCTTTATAACCTACCCTGATGGCTCAACTTCCAGACACAAAATTGCAGCAGGCAAAATCGCCTCCAACTTCACAAGCGAACTCATCGCAATCAAAGAAGCTCTGAGTATTTACCTCACTTGGACAACACTCAACCCCTCTGATGGCAAAGTAATCTTCATGGACTGCAGATCTGCTCTTCAGGCTCTCCAAAAAGGAAATACAAACCTCGCCCAAAAGATCAATACCCTTCTGTCCTTAATTGAGGAAAACAAGAAGCTTTATACGCTTCAATGGATCCCGGGACACGTCGACATCAAAGGGAACGAAGAGGCCGATTCTCTGGCCAAGGAAGCGAGGACCATCGAACCAGCCCCCGTGATTACAACATCTTTCGACGTAAATGTCGTTGCAAAACAGAAGCTCTGCCATAACAACCGAAGAAAATCATCACTTCCTGAGCTTAACTTCGACAGGGAAATAACAAAAACAATTGCCAGACTGAGGACAATGCACCTCAAAGACATGAAAATCTTGCCTGATGGATCAAGAACATACACTGAATGTAGGCACTGCCCAGGGATACAGCTTGATCCCGATCATCTCTTCAACTGCCCGTCCATCATTGCAGCACTATTTAAGATTGACTTAAACTGTTCTAGAGAGACTCTTTATACGGATAAAGCTGCAGAGGTGGCCAGTGCAGTGCTTCACGCCTTTGGAACCGTGTAACTGTGCTCTTTCTACCTTTCTCTGAAATTGTTTTTATTGCACTTGTCACACGACAACAACAACAACAACAACAATAGGACAAGTAACTCATATGTTATCCCCTGATTTCGCCTAATCTCACACTTTCTTCATAAAGCTTTGCTGCGGGTAGACATCTTTCAATGTCCATGTTATACATTAGTTATAATTAAAGTATATGACACTGAATAGGTTCTGCCAGAATCATATCCTATATTCCAGACCAGGATGGTTACCTCTTACCACAGTTCTATCTATTTTATTCAACACATTCAATTGGGTCTTTTTCAACCAATAATCATTTGAAATATTGATTTTAAACACACACAAATTATTACCTACTAGAATAATTTTCAAGTTATTTTTTGTTCAGGCATTACTTTTAAAACTTCCTGGATCGGACGTGATACCTTTTTATCGTTATTTAATCAAAGTCTTTCTTGGATAAAAAAACCAACTTTGCAAGACATCCGTGACGAAATATCTGAGTGAAATTGAGATTATTAAAGTTATCAATTGGCGTCATTGTAATGAACAAAAATTGGTTCGTTCTCGAGAAGGGAATTTTGAAGGAAACCTGTTCTAGTTCGAGTCAAACATCCTTTATTATAATTCCTGATCAATAAATGCAAGCCGGCTAAATGTAACAGGTCTTTTTAGAAAACACGAAGAATGAAAGCAATTAGAAGCAGGCTATATGTGTGTGTGTGTGTGTATTTGTGTGTGTGTGTGTGTGTGTGTGTGTGTGTTGAGACGACCCCCCACTCCGCTTCTTTACTTTGTTGGCACAATTACATATTTATTATATATTTATATATCTGCTGCTCACACCGTTTTGTGTACCGTGTTAAGATCCCTAAAATTTGTCTTGTGTTCCCGCGTAATGGACCACGCTCAAATGCAAGCCTACTCCCTCTGACTTCTACCTTAACGTTTGTATGAACTCCCCTAAGAAGGTTGGCAAGTATGTTGGATCTGTATATAGTCACACATGTCAGTAAAGTAGTCAGCTGGAAAGAAACAACATTTATATGAACACCCAAAACTTTCATAGAAACTTACCAATTCATGAGATCTGCAGGCACAGCAAGGGGACGTGCAAAATATGATGATGTTTAAGATACCTTTTTTTTAAAGGCTCCTGTGTTCTTTAAACATGATCTGCCAGTAGATATGATATCTGGGTTTCAATACAAAAAACCAACTAATTTTTAGAATAGCTCAATAAAATTGTTCTCAGGAGAACACTCGTTTGAAGAAACATTAGGTTCTGAATTGTATATATTTATTAATTAATGAAATTTAATTAAAACTGTACTTTGATTTTATAATCATTATTTATCAGTTGGAAAAACTAAAGGTTTTTATTGGTTATTCAACACAGGATAAATTCAAATACTGTATTGTAAGTTTTTATAATGCATTTAATTTCTGATTTTAAACTAAAATAATTATCTTTTCAAATAATATACATTTAACTCTCTCTTTATCTTCACAAATAATTAATTAAAAGTTCGTTATTTTTCACATATTTAAATCCTACATTTCATATATAATTCATTAATTACATTATACATTTTTAAACAAAATTATTTCCAAATTTAACATATTAAAACATTTGATCTTCTCATTTCAAGATTGAATTGGTAAATTAACATTCTATTATAAATAATGTTAAAATTTATATGATTCAATAAATCTGGACTTCTTGAAAATCAATGGCTTATAGCCAAAACCACTTTGTAAATTTAATATTTATTATTCATTATTTAAACATATTTGTTATAGTAATTAATTTTATTACTTTTAAGATTTATTTAATTTTTCAACATCGAGTGAAGCCATTTCCGCGTCCTTGAGGCTGAGTCTGGAGCCCTTGTCCATGGTTGGTCTTAGACGGCGGAGGCGTGATGGTTTGGTCCCATCTGGCCTTATGGTGGTTGTAGGTGCGATCCGACATTACGGTCGTTAGCACCTCGTTTTACAAATTTTTACAGACTGTCTTACAGGTCCCTAAGTTCCTGTATTTATTGTGGCTATGTAACCCTTCCCCCCTGCTCTAAGCTCGTCGCTATCTCCGTGCTTCTTTTCTTGTACGGGCGGGTTGGACAACGTATTAGTTTTAACCTGCATAATTTCGTTATCGTTTTTAGTACACTGAAAAATGTCTATTATTTTAAAATGGCTGTAACGTTTTTGTTATTTACGTTTTTTTAAATTTAGTTTTCACTATTGTTTATTTTCGATTTTGCTGGTCATTTCAAAATGTCGATGATTGTTTTACGTGGCCTAGTTCTCAAGTTAGCATTTTTCGGCTCTTAGAAAATTTTCATTGCACTCCCGTTTGTCAAATTTAGATAGTTATTACAGTTTCATGCTATTATAATTTTTAATTTGTCTAATTAATACTTTTTCAAAAATTTTACTCACCTCTTGACTCTTTACAACGTTTCCTTATACCATAAATTAAAACCTTATTATTTAAATATTAAAATTGTTATTTAAAAATAGTAAATTATTAATTTCCCAATTTGGACGGCCCTCCAGACCGTTACAATGTGTGTGTCTGTGTGTTTGTGAATGTTTATACGTATTCCTTCAGGAATGGAAAAAAATAATGAATAGTCAATACATCCATTCATTTTGTAGTTCATAAAACAAAGTTTCCGATGTAGTATTTCACTTTCTCGAATGAACTGTTTGCCTGACGTTTTAGTAAACTGGATTTGGTTTTTGTTAATCCAACGAGCTACTTAGTTTACAGGTATATTGTAGTATAACTATACTATAATATTTTTTTTCTCTCTGGTTTGTAAAAAGGAAATTGATTTTATGTAGTTTATTGTGGTGTGAGATTGAATGTGTGTTTTTCATAAAATACTACGCTATTGGAGATTTGTTATTTCATGTTTCCTAGGACCTTGTACACTATACAATATTTTTATAAATGTATTTTTTTTGGAAATTAATGTAAAGATAATTCGTCTGTATATGGTAAAAAATAGACTTAAAGAACATTTCTTTCGACTTGATTATAGAAGACGTTTCGTTGAAATGTACTTAGTTTTCGTAGTTTACCTCCACCTCCTATAAACGTAAATGTTTATATGCTGATCTAGAAATCCGAATTTGCTATAAATACAACACAAAATGTACGCTGGCAGTGTTTTAATGCATAAATTCCCACAGATTTGATTTGATTAAGTTTTGGGAAATTTCCCTAGAATAGAACATTCATTGTTTATATTTCGTTCTGTAAATCTAACAAAAAAACTGAAATTTGATTTACAAATAGGAACAAATAGGAACAAATTCAATTTACCGAGTCAGAAAAACATTTATGAATTAGTTCTGTAATAGTTAAAATTACTTTTATAGAAAACATTTTACTAGATTAGTATCATTTTGCATGTCAACAACAGAAGGCGTAGTTTTCTTTTCTGCCAATGAACTGTACCACACCATCCAAATATGTTTGAATTTATAAGAGATTTAGACCAAAATTCAATTTTAAAAGCGTTACTAACCATTCAAAATAATTAATGCCTAATCTATGACATCTACTTGAAGGGATCTCCCATATGGGGTAAACAATATAAAGGGACACATAATTAAAGATAATAATCTCTTATACATTTTATAAACCCATAGATGCTGAAGGATTTGAATGAAATTATTCATCTGCTCAATGGGCCCATCCTATCACATTAGTCACATTGTTTGGGCAACAATTGTGGGCGCAAAATGTATTCAGGTAATTGGGTACCCTGAGTTCAGCATCCCTAATCACCGGTCTGAGAAGGAAATCCGTTTGTAACATTTGGCTTTACCCTGAACCGAATGCGCCCAACAAAGGGGCGAGACTCGACGGTTTAAAATCCTTCTCCGTGATGTTGCTTTGCTATTGATTTTATACGCTCTCAAGTGATAAATAAAACATTAAGGTATGAGGTGTGAAATTTAAGTGTTCAGTGTGCGGTTGGTAATGTGTTATTTTGTAGGCTGAGTCTTATATATGATTGCTATTTCCTTGTGTTGTAGTAGATATTTCGTTAGCAAGTTTCAAGTAACAAAATATTCCGTATTTTAATGGTAAGCTGAAGCGACGGAATATATTTTATAGTAACTTTTTGACAACAATATCTTATAGCCTTTAATGATTAGGTACGTAGTTCAGAGAGATAATGTTACAAAAATATATAATAACTAATATTACACTTCCTTGAATACATATATAGTATACGAGTTGCCTAGACCATGTGTAATATATATATATATATATATATATATATATATATATATATATATATATATATATATATATATATATATATAAACCAAATCAGAGTTGTAACTATTTAAGTTGATTTATTAACTTAATAACAAGATTTTATATAAATAGGATTGGCAGCAAGGCAATAAAAGAGAGACATACATCTATAAAGAACTCCACTAAACAGAATTTTATGGAATGAAATCACCTAAAGTAACAAAGAGAAGATTTATTGTACCAGAGTAAACAGCAAAATTAGTTCTTAGGTTATTTTACTGCATTGTTGTTTTTTTATTGCATCGGTTCAGCAAAGAAATTCTCCACCTCCTATAACAGTTTCCACAACAATTTTTTATTGCTTAACCATACAAAATGAGCTTTCAGTGTGGGTTACCACCACAAAAGCAGTTTGCTTAGATACGAAATTTGTCTTTCAACCAAACTTTTCCTCAATTCTAATGTAGCCTAAAGAATGGTTGCTGAAATAATAGACGTAATGTTCCTTGCGTTTTCAATAGTTTGATTTTTGTTTATTTCCTCACTTGTATTGCGTTTTATCAAATAACAGGAAATAGGGGAGAATATTCAAAATAAAATTACGTCATTGGAAAATAAAATTTATTTCAATATATTTTAATGATATTTAATGTATTTATTAGTTTTGTTCTCTTATTTAATTTGCCACTTTATACTTTCTGTTGAATAGTTTAAATTAAGAAATACAAAATAGTATTTTAAACAACAAATGTCAAATACGTATATGTGACTGTTTTCAAATTGACCTCTTGGTTTTAAGCATCGTAAATCTCTTTCCAAAGTTTGAATGTTTCCAGTAGAATGTAATGCCTTACATGAGCTTTCGTCTTTGAACTTACAGTTAACTCTGAGTCTTAAATTGTATTCGTTATCGTTTATATGTCTAGGTCAAAATGTGCCCTTAACATTTGCCTTAAAGACAAAAATTAAAACCTAAAAGAAATCAACGCTTGTGTAACTTCTACTAAATTATGTAAAATACTAAAGTATGTTATAAAATACTTTGTGCTTTCGTTAACCAAATTAATTTAGTAAGGGAATTTTCGTTTTTTTTTTTTATAAAAATAATGCAGATGTATTACTTTGTTGATCACTTTAACATTAGTTATTGACTATACAGGCTTTCAATTTTGTAAATTTGTGAAAACTTACAGAGACAGAACGTTTTCGATCTCCATGTGGCGATCTTCATTAGTTTCGTCTGCTTGGAGATGTCGGGACAAGCGGTGACGGTTTTAAAGGTAGGTTTTCGATAATATCAAAGAGTATGTGTGATCTGTATTTTGTTTGTTCGTTAGTTATGTTTGTACTTTGTGTTTTTGTGTGTCTGTAAATTTTATGTTGTTCTAGTGTGTTGAGATGTGGTCCCTTTTGTTGATCTGTAAGATTTCTAGGTTATGGTAAATGGTTTTGTATTTGTGTCCTGTTTCTATAATGTGATTGTAAAATGTTGAGTTGGTGTTTTGTTTGTGTTCCTCGACTCTATGTTTAAAGCTGAGACCCGTTTGTCCAACACAAACAGAACACGAACTCAGCATTTCACATTAAAGAAATAGGACACAAATACATAGACATTTACCATAACCTAGAAATCTTACACATTAACAAAAAGGACCACATCTCAACTCGCTAGAAAAATATGAAATTTACAAACACACAAAAACACAAAGTACAAATATATTAAACGAAAAAACACAATACAAATCACACATACTATTTCATACTATCGAAAATCTGCCTTTAAAAATGTCACCGCTTGTCCCGACAATTCCAAGCAGAAGACACTGAGGAAGATCGCTACATAATGGTAGAAAACGTTCTGTCTCAGTACGTTTCCCGAAATTTACATAATATAAAGTTCGGAATGTCATAAACTAATGTTAAAGTGATTAATTAGGATTTACCGAGTGTAATGGACTACAAACTTCAAGAATTTTACTTTGTTTAAAATATTTACAGCCACTATTTAACTTAAATGTATTAGGAATGTTTCCTAATAAAAATAAGTAGCAGATTTTATAATGATCCTCAAATAGTACTAAGTAGCTGGTAGACACTCTCAAAGCTTTCCGAACTCTGAACATTTTGTTGTCCCTACATGATATCCATTTCCTACACGGGAATGATCAGGTTTCTTCAAGGAAACACCTTTGCATATGTAAGTCAGTATAATTTCCAATGTCTCTATTTTGTATGTTGTATACCCCTTCAATAGGGTTTCTGATTTAAAATCCTGACCATATACCAGTAGGGGATTATTCTTATTGTGATATTGGTCTTGCAAAAAACGAATCGAATCCAAATCAAAGTTTTTATTTTTGTGAAATATTGAACAGGTCTCATTTTACTTACCAATTTACGAGATACGTTTAACATTTTGAACAAATAGGTTACGTTTCAGTATCATTTGCTGCTCGATTACATCATATTAGTCTTGAATTTTGTAGTCCATTACGTTCGGTGAAACTTAATTAATCACTTTTACATTACTTTATGACTTCGCTTATGACATTAGTTCGGATGGTCATAAACTAATGTAAAAGTGATTTATCATATTAGTAATCAGAGATAGCTTTCGACTGCTAACTTGGTGTATTTCCAAAAAGAGATTAACTATTAGAAATATGGTTGATTATTTCTAATTGCATATGAATAAGAACTATAATATTTGTGTAGTTTAAAAGAGATCGAAAAGTATGATTACTACCCCATGTAAAGAAAGGTCGTTTTATAGGAAGAGTATGGTAAGAGAATTGAACTCGAAAAGTATGATTACTACCCCATGTAAAGAAAGGTCGTTTTATAGGAAGAGTATGGTAAGAGAATTGAACTCTGTAAAAGAGAATATAAGAGAATATCGTGGTATCATGTGTCATTGTAGCGTATCGAAAGAAGACCTGTTCTCTTTTGGGCAATCTTAATAAGTGCTCACTACCTTTAAAGCAGAATAAGGTAAAGTAAAAGGAAATAAGTAAGATTAGGTAAAACGTATTGGTCCCTGATAAAATTAGAGGGGAAATTAAGAGGCCGCATGCGAAGATCGCAAACCTGAAGAAGACCTGCCGTTATCCAACACTAAAAGAGGTGTCCACCTGCTACTCGGGCGGAGAGTAGGATACTACACAGAGGATTATTGCAATATATAGATTTACTTTTGTTATCCCACGAACACTGGCAATTGGGTATTTTTCATAAAATGCAACTAATATTTATAAACTTTACTTGTTATTCCCGTCACACAGCGGTATTGTATGTGTGTGCTGAAGTAAAAACCCATTATGACTGTAAACTTCACAACAAACGTGACAATTTAAGTGACGCATTTCCAGAAACATGTATTTGCCCGTCACGTAGACGCCGATAACGTGATCAGAAAATCAGCAGTTCGGGAACTCAGCGACGTGTTGCCCGTCGGGTGTATTCCACGTGATTTAGGCACCCGTTGGCAGAAATTGTTTTACGTGTTATATTTGTAGGGCACGTGTTTGCTGAATGTTTCACGTTTACTTTTTCTGACACAATTGATTAATAAAGAAAAGTAATTATCTTAAAGTGGTCCTTATTAAACGGACAGAGTTTATTAAAGGGCTTCAGAGTTTATATAGACAATTTTAACACACTACAGGACAAGGTCTAAGGGTTAAATGAACTTTTAAATTCTTACCGTTTTAAATAACTGTTAAATATTTATTCATAAAAATATTTAAAAATTATTATTTGCTTTATATTTTAGTATTACATCTTTGTATGACATGTATATGTAGAGCGCCTTTCCCAAGGTAAAAATACAAATCCCCTCCACTGCATATTAATTTTCTCGTTTACTCCCTTGCGAGTTTTGTCCGTTCTTTCTCCGTTAATCTTTTCACATCCAGTCCCATAAAATACCCGGTAACTCTGCCTTTGACCCTTGCTATCTCTGACCTCGTGGGAGGCCTTTCTGGAACCTCCGTACCGCTTCGTCTCCAGAAATGTATCTTTTTTCCTCGTAACCTACTCTCACACCTACCTTTATTTTAAGCCAATGTCTAAAGCTATATATGGCAATAAAGTGTAAGATTTTGTTGTATTTAATGTGTAAGAAACTCTGTTAATTATACCTAAGGATATACCATATTTTGTAAATCATTGATAGAAACTAATAAATAAAAAGCACATGAATGGCAGATAACATATAAGACAGTCACCCATTAACTAAACTTAATCTACACCATACAAAATTCTACATTTACTAACCAACAACAGTCTTTTCAATTCGAAATAGACTCTGCTTATCTCCTGTTCTAATAAAAAACAATCATTCCAATAAGCAGACTCTGTAAAATGACCACACATCGCGGCCACCAACCCCATTCCCCTACCACTTGTTTACCTTCTTCACGACCTTTTTATAAGAAGTTGAATAGGTGAGTGAAAGGCTTACATGGAAGTTAGATTTAACCCTGTTTCCGAAGTCTAAAGGTAGAGAAGAATAATTTAACACGCTTACAGACTTAAAGTATTTCTACAACCCGTGTAATTCTCGCATTATTTCAATTTATTTAACAAAAAATTACTATTAATTATGTTTACAATAACAAAAACTATTGTTAAATAAAAGCGGTAGATTTGCAAGTCAGGTACAGCTATTAATTTACACAGACAACGTTTCAATTATCATCTACAATAACGCCTGTGAAACGTTGCCTGTGTACATAATTAGTTGTACCAGATTCGCAAGGCAACCGCTCTTTATTTAGCAACAAATGACTATTTAAAAGGAAAATGATGAGTTTGACGAACAACAGAAATCACTAATTGAAAAAGTAGTTAATTTAATATGTTAGATATTCCAAACATTGTGAAACTAAATTATAGTATATACTAAAATAATTTACACACACACACACAAATATATATATATATATATATATATATATATATATATATATATATATATATATATAAGCTGTATATTGTTTTCATCTTCAAATTGAGTTACTAGTTTACACTAAAACATTTAGAATATATGTATATATTTATAACAAATTATATTCATATTTACTTTATATTTGTTGTTGGTTAACAGTTTTTGTTGTTATATTTGAGTTTAAATCTACAAATTGTCATTTTACAAAACATCCTACTTACCAGCTACGTATTTAAGGTTTGGTAAATGATATGGACTTACCTGAAAAATAAAATACAAATTATTTAAATAACATGATTTGTGTAGGAAATTTAACTGTATATTGCTTATTTTTATATAATAATAATAAATAACAAACATATTTGAAAATGTTTAAACAGTTATTTCTTTAACGGTATATTGTTATGAATAATTCCAATCAGAGAAAATTTTACATCATAATAAAATTGGCGCGGCACACTGTAAAAAGTAACTTTGGGGAAAACGTTTCAGTATAATGCTCAAGACATCAGGTATTTAAACTGTGAT
This sequence comes from Prosapia bicincta, assembly GCA_036971475.1. Lineage (NCBI taxonomy): Eukaryota > Metazoa > Arthropoda > Insecta > Hemiptera > Cercopidae > Prosapia > Prosapia bicincta. The sequence continues at coordinate 124,074,222 of JBAIZL010000003.1, read as the reverse complement.
TTAAAATGTGTTACAAAGTAGTATTGGGAAATAAAATTTAATAATTTAAAATTTAATTGCATTTATAAATTGTGCTCTTACATTTTATAAATTTTCCGTATTCACAATTATTGAATATTTTCCTATCGAAATGCGTGTATCCTTCCTAAAATCTTATTTAAAAAATGTAAACCTATTATTTAGAAATAATTATATTCATATCCGGACAATGTCTGTCAAACTTTTCCTTCTCCAAAGCCTGCCTTTACCACTCTACCTATCAAATACTCAGCTTCTTAATGAAATTTCATTCACTTATAAGCACTATGAACTGTGCAAATGAACCTTATTACTATACGAAATGGAGCACTCTCGCGGCATGTAACAAGCATTTGTAGTTACTCTCCTGGAGAAGCAACAGGTGATGTGCGCTCTCGGTATTACACAGAAAACTACGTTCATTATTGTTCTACGTTTCGTTACCGTATTTCATCCTTTATATATCATTTTCTATTTGTTTTATATGTATTATTTTCCAAGAGTGTATTTCCTAAATTTTCCCATTAAAGCAATGCAATTTACTTAGTATTTTTTTAAAGAAATAAATTTTAAATTTCATATTTTCTACTAATTGGAAAACTTTAACTAAAGGAGTGTAGTTTTTAAATACACAAACTAACGTTTAACGTTTGCTAAATCTATAAAATTTCCATTAAATTTATTCACATTCTTGGACGAGCTTTGGATGAAACAAGCCTTGAATTGACACGTGTTCCCAGTGCCCAGAAATATTAATTACGTGAAATACCCTTAAATTCAATGTACCAAACTATTTCGACATCCGTTTCAGAGTAAAGATATATGGCACTCCTTGAAAGGAGCAAAAAATATATTACTTGTTCAAAGGAAAGTTTTGTAAATTTATGTCTTAATTACCAGTAGTACTTTCCAAAAAACATCCCGGTTGTCGTTAGACCCATCTTTCACCTTTAAGAGCAGTTCCACCTTTGTTAACAACTTTGACCGAATGGTGTCATTATTTCACCTATTACCAAAACTACATGAACAATACGTCTTTTCCCTAATTCTGTCTAGTACCACCCTCTTTTATTTCAGATTTTCCTGACAAGGCAGAGTGGCGGTTATACGTCTATTTATAGGGTAACCTCTAACAGGTAATGAGGGTGTGTAACGGGTTTTTTACTTATAGGGTAAACTCTAAAGGTAGCGGGGAAGTGTGGTGGAGGACAATTACTTATAGGGAAACCTATAAAGCTTATATAGTGTATATATACCTCATAAAACATTTATGTCGTAATCTCAAATATTTTGAGGTGGATGAAAAAGGTAAGGTTATTTTTGTACAAAAAAAAAACAATTGAAAGTAGGTATAAAAAAACATTTTTTTTGTCATAATTGCTGGAGGCTATAATGAAACACCAGGGATAATACCATAGTCATTTGGGATGGCTAAATAATATAATACTTGAGTTTCTTTAAACAGGTACCATGAGTTTCCGGATCTAAGGTTGCCAATCAAAGGTTGTTATTCAACAGCTTCTACATAATCACTCAAAGAGTTGATAATATTAGTTGTGTTAATCTTTGCTCCATCCAGGACTTTGCGAGTTTTTATGCTAGAAGTAGACACTAGATCTGGGTGACAAGTGTTATTTGTGACGTCATTCTACCTTATATGATGCTGAATGTCTCTAATTTTTTGTCTTGGTTATGGATATAAATCACATAGCTATTAAATGCTGCTATGTTCCACATGTTGAAGAAGAAACATTGATGGAAGTGTTTTTTTTTTCTTCTTACAATGGATTTGACTTGTGACAGCACCGATAAAATGCATGAACTGCTACTTTCGTCCGATCGCAACAGATGGTTTTTACTTGGAGCTTGCCACTTTGAGCCAGTATTTTATCATGCATTGTAAAAAGAAGTGTCACAAGTCTTTCTCACATAGGACTCTGCAGTAAAATCGTTGGGAAACAGGATCAAAGAATATCCAGGTTTCCCATTTGAAACTTTCGAATGAACCAAATAAACTGGTAGTTCAAATTTGTATCAAAAGGTGTTGTTTCTCCAGAACTTTGTTTGCTAAGTGGATGCTTGTAAACCAGTTTACCCTAGTTGTGTTGTGATTCGTTCCTTTAAGTAGATCCACGTAAATAAACGTAAAAACACAAATGAATAACTAGTCTAAGATAACTAGCCTAAGGCTTAGGGACCTCTCTTGAAGCATGGGGAACTAATGTAGCACTCACCAATGCTTGTTCCAAAGGTCTCACTCCCACATAACCATCACTCTTGCGTTCTCAAGGAAAATGTCGCGTAATGAAAAAAGTAGCACAAGTACTCGAGTGGGAGTTGCAGTTCTTGAGCAATGGGTATAAGTATCTGAGGAGTTGCATAGATTAACAAGGGTTAAACCCACCCATCTTCACAATAGCTCCTCATCCTTCGTACGCGATAATAGTCAAATTATCAAATTGGATTAAAAATTACAAAAATTAAACACTGATTTTTTTACTTCGTTTCAGTTTTTTTATTTATTTTTTTTTGCCTAATTTTTTATTTCAAATAACACTCACGCTTTTAAGGTTTACGTATTATTTTCTCCCATACTTAGAGATCATGCTTTGTTTAGATATCATCCTCTGCAGAGTTCTAGCATAAGAAATACTGTTATCCCGCTACCTTAAACATATCAATGTGCACCGTTATTTTTTACCATCTGTAGGGTGTAATTAACTTAATAGTATATTGCTATCAAACTACAAGCAAATACGAAAATCGAATTTCTATAAACTGTACCCCTCTCAGCATGTTTAATTTTCTGTTCCAATTTATATTGTCTACTTATGTTTTTCTCATAACACTTAGATAATATATTGGTTTTAATATCAACTCTATAGAATTGTAACTCAACCAGCTGCTGTTTGAATTTCCATATAATCAGATGGTTGATGTTATGTCGACTTCGTTTCTTATTACAAGTGCAATATTACAAAAACAGTATATTTTTGTATCCAAATTATTATATATTCTAGAACGATGGTATACTTCAACGTACGGTCTAAAATAACGAGTTACGCTTTACTAGAGATAAAAGTATTACTGGGCTGTCTGATTTATCAACGAGTTCAACCCCGGTTACTCCATACGAGATCATATTATCTTAATGTGGTAAGCAACCCTGATCACGTTTCCCACAGGTTATTTTCGGACTCACATTCCCAGCGGTAAATGTTTCCTTAGTCTTAGTCCTACCTACATTCCAACAATACATTAGTGTTTCTGTCCTTTGCAGGGGAGTATTAGTAAGTATACCCTGAACCAGGTAAGGCGCAGATTTTGAGTAGTTTTACATTAGTGAGGTCTTGTGGATAGTTGTGCTGCGGTTTGAAAACTTAATATGAAAGGTAACACAAAAAAAAGTTTAAATTGTAAATAACAGACTTAAAGAGCTTAAAAGGCGGAAAAGGAGAGTATTTACCTATCGTTATTTCTAAAGCGCAATGCATTTCCCGCGTTTCCGGAAACTAGAAGTTATTCTTTTAAATAATAAAGACATTAATAATAATATTAATGAAGATGGTGATGATTGATGATTATGATGATTATGATTATGATGATGGTTCTTCGTTTATTTATGTAATTTTCCATTACTCTAATCATCCATTAAACTTTGTGGAATATGTATACTATATCAATAACTCTTCCAATATATATTTCCATTTTTTGAAATTATCTAATTGTACCATTGATCTGTTATTTCTCTTCAATTAGATTCCTTCTATTAAAATACTATGTAAAATCCTAAAGTTTTCAAAATTTTATTTTCATACCAAACTCTATTATTTCGTTTCGTTCCGTTAATTAAAGCTACTCAGTAAAATTTAAAATTACTATTCCATACACGTTTATACAACAAGTATTGTATTTATTGAACCTATGAATTAATTATAGATTTAACGCTCCAAAGTATTCAGAGTTAGGTGTGCATATATCTTATAACTAAACCCTCCCTAATACCTAAAATCTCTCACGAATATTAATCCACCCTATAAGACCTGCCCTTAAGTACGCAGGCAGTAAAACTGTCAAAACAACCAAATGCAGTTGCTTCTCTTTGCGCAGTCAGCTCCCGCCAAAATAGAACCCCGCAATACGTCTTTTTACGATCAGCTGTATGTGACACGGGTATAATAATTTTACAGCTTCGGACGTCAAAAACAGATGTTTGTAAATATTTATGACACTTCCGTTGGCTATCGGTTTTGGTAAACATTCAACTCCTATCGGTCTGTCATAGTACCAACCTAATTTATAGCGAAAAATGACGTTCATGATGAATAGATGAACGTAAGATGAGTTCAAACAATAAATCTATTAAAAATATCAAATCTCGTAAACCTCAACATTGAAATACATCCAGACATTACCTGCATTTCCAACGGGACATAATTTCTCAGTTCCTAATTATATATGAAGTTTAATATTCATCTACATGTATTGCTTATCCACTTCCGAAAAACCTTCGTAGTTTCCCAAAATTTTTGTAGTTTCATAAGATTACATCAAAACGATCCAGATTTAAAATTGAGAAATACAACGATCTGTTGATCAGTGCTCTGAGCGCCAGACGTAAATGAACTCACATTTACAGAGGGCAGGTTATAGACGACGTAAAGGCTTAGAAAGTTATGACGAAGCCTGAGATTGTGCGGCAATATCAAAATAACGATCATGATTCAAGCTGATTATATTATTTATACTTAGCTGAGAGTCAAACGAGATGAAACAGATGAGCCCCCGGAAAATAAACATATCATACTTATTTTTTGAAATTGTAAGAGTTAAGGACGACTATGAGGCAATGGTAATAAGTATTCTTGAATTTTATAGTCCATTACGTTCGGTAAATCTTATTATTAACTTAAACAATAGTTTATGACCATCCAAACTTTGAATTTAGTAAAGTTGTTAAAACTTACTGAGACAGAACGTTTTCGGTCGCTATGTTCCGATCTTTATCAGTGTCGTCTGTTTGGAGATGTTGGGTCAAGCTTGATTAAAACCGTCACCGCTTGACCCAACATCTCCAAGCAGAAGACACTGATGAAGATCTGCATATAGCGATCGAAAACGTTCTGTCTCAGTAAATTTTAACAAATTTACTAAATTAGAAGTTCGAATAGTCATAAACTATTGTTTAAGTGATTAATAATATGTATGTCAGATGTCAGTTCTAGCTCGTGAATAGGTGGAAAATTATAAGTGGGCACAGATTAAAATACCTATCAGAAAATTAGTAAGCGCCAGTGACTTTGGTGGGATATTTATTGAAATGTTTCGTACTTTAATGTATAGATCAAGTTTTAAAAAGCTAAAACTTTTAAGGAAGATTCAGAAATAGATCTGTCATGAGCAATGCATTCTAGTTCAAGAACCGTCCTCTAAAACCGATCACCGAATGTTGAAACCACAGAAGGGAACTACCCCCAGAAACGACTTCAGTTAGAGCAAGGGAAGGGGTTTAACTCTCGACATGTACACATCAGATCTACAAGAGTCGATAGATTCCTAATACACATTTTAAAAATATCTTGCAAAAATTTTATGAAATATAAATTTCAAGAGTTCAGTAACTTAAATAATTAAATGAATTTATAGTAAAAACCGTTTCAAGATAAACTCCAAACTAACAAAAAAAACGACTAAAGAACTATTTTACTATACAGTTACCAAAATCTAAATTTTAATTTGGTAGAAAATAACAATTATAAAACATTACCGATTCCTTTAACTTGCAGTTAACTCTACAGTGTTTAATTGTGAAAAGAGTTCGTGGATGGTCAAATTTAAACAAGTCCAGAGAGGTGAAGATATTAAAACATATCAACGTACTTCATCTGCTCATAAATATCTACAATTATATGATATTATCACGTTAAATAGGGATGTGGTTTTATTTTCCCGGACTGATATTTATTTGTATCCACGAGAATATTCAGGAATAGTTAAAAACCACCAAAATAATAATTAAATAATAAACTATTATAATAACCATTTATAAAATACCTGGATCGATGTTTTTCGTCAATTTAATTAACAATATTGATATTACAGAAGCTTCGCACACTGTAAACAGTTAAAATAAACTCAGTGAGACAGTTTGCAAAACTCCTGTTGATCATAATATATTAAATTGATGAAAAGCTTCGAGCGCCTTATATCTTAAATGATCTTGTTGAAAAGTTGTGTGCTCTTATAAATATTAAAAAAAAAATCATCTACCAATCATATATACATATATATATATATATATATATATATATATATATATATAAACTATGTTGAATAAAAGCAATATCATATATGATGTTCATATACCCAAACTTTCCGATTTGTACTTGTCTTCTGAGCTAACGAGCTGAAATAGTTTTGTATTACGTTTCAGTGGCGAGACAGACGTTTCTGAAGATATTGACACTTCAATCAGTGGAAAGCTTATGGTGTTATGGATGGTTGACCATTATTGCTATACTCGAAGTAAATTATTTTCGTTGCATGAAAATGTCCGCTATCATTACAGTAATTATATATATAAGTTTCATTTATTAGTTAAAGAGAAAAATTGGTCCGCAGAAAAGACGGTTGGTAGTGCAAGTTTGATGCATTTATAATTTTAAGATGGCATGACTGGGATGTTTTAATCAGCTGATGGATCAACATTGCTTTGATTATAACCTCAAAGTATGTGAAACGATGTCGGAACTTCTTTTAGACTCCAGATTGGTTGACAACGCTTTTTGTTTTGTTTTTAGGGTGACAAATCATCCAATATATACTCTAACAATGGTAAAGTGTATGGTAAAATTGTGGAAATTTTTACAAGTAAGTAATGTGGTTGAGAATCAGTGACTGACCAACACCGTTCTGGCAGGCCTATTGAAATTGAAACTCTCTCACTGAAAACCCAAGCTAGATAGAATAGGTGCACTAGGAAAAGTATTTGGACTAGGTCGAATAGGTGGACTAGGGGACTAGGCGGACTATATTGACTAGGTGGACTACACGGATACGTGCAATAAATGGACTAGGTGGAGAAGGTCGACTAGGTGGACTACGAGGATTAAGTGGACTAGGTGGAATATGTGAAATAAGTGGACTAGAAGGACTAGGTTGACTAGGTGGACTACACGGAATACGTGCAATAAATGGACTAGGTGGAGAAGGTCGACTAGGTGGACTACGAGGATTAAGTGGACTAGGTGGAATATGTGAAATAAGTGGACTAGAAGGACTAGGTTGACTAGGTGGACTACACGGAATACGTGCAATAAATGGACTAGGTGGAGAAGGTCGACTAGGTGGACTACGAGGATTAAGTGGACTAGGTGGATTAGGTGAAATAAGTGGACTAGAAGGATTAGGTTTACTAGGTGGACTACGCGGAATACGTGCACTACGAGGACTAGGTGGAGAAGGTCGACTAGGTGGACTACGAGGATTAAGTGGACTAGGTGGAATATGTGAAATAAGTGGACTAGAAGGACTAGGTGGACTAGGTGGACTACACGGAATACGTGCAATAAATGGACTAGGTGGAGAAGGTCGACTAGGTGGACTACGAGGATTAAGTGGACTAGGTGGAATATGTGAAATAAGTGGACTAGAAGGACTAGGTTTACTAGGTGGACTACGCGGAATACGTGCACTACGAGGACTAGGTGGAGAAGGTCGACTAGGTGGACTACGAGGATTAAGTGGACTAGGTGGAATATGTGAAATAAGTGGACTAGAAGGACTAGGTTGACTAGGTGGACTACACGGAATACGTACAATAAATGGACTAGGTGGAGAAGGTCGACTAGGTGGACTACGAGGATTAAGTGGACTAGGTGGATTAGGTGAAATAAGTGGACTAGAAGGATTAGGTTTACTAGGTGGACTACGCGGAATACGTGCACTACGAGGACTAGGTGGAGAAGGTCGACTATGTGGACTACGAGGATTAAGTGGACTAGGTGGATTAGGTAAAATAAGTGGACTAGAAGGATTAGGTTTACTAGGTGGACTACGCGGATACGTGCACTACGAGGACTAGGTGAAGAAGGTCGACTATGTGGACTACGAGGATTAAGTGGACTTGGTGGATTAGGTAAAATAAGTGAGCCTCGTAGATTAGGTCACCTACGTGAACTAGGAGGACTACGTAGACTGACGACATTGATGACATAATGAATAGCAATAAACAAACTATAGCCTACTACTTAGATATGTTTTTAAGCAAGCTGGAGCCATGAGAGAGGAACGTCGAAGATCTCAGAGGAGAGAGCCGATTCTCCAGCAAGATAACGCATGTCCTCACATTGCTCGCTTAACCCGTGAAACCATTGATAAAATGGGAAGAGTGGTACAGCCTCATCCCCATAATGGTTCAGATTTAGAACACTCTGATTTCCGTTTGTTAGGACTATTAGGTAGGAAGATGTTCCATGAAAACGAGGATGTCAACAGATTTGATTTGTTTTCCGCTGGGACAGGTCCATAAGTGTTGATGTGGACTACGTTAGAAATAGGAATAGTCTTGTCAGGGAAATTACCTGAGTTTCCTCCAGAACAGTATGTCTTTAATTTTCGAACGACCATATCTATTGTACTAAACTATACACATTTTACAAATACAGTTGTATTTGTTTCAAACTTTATTATTTTCATTACATACGTGATATATTTTCATTAAACCCATTTCCCGTAATATTGCAAATAGGCCGTTTATATCTCTTTACCTGCATTGCGAATGTAATTGTATTCCATTTATTTATTATTTTACGGTTTAATAAATTTAGGGAGGTTAGTACATGCATTTTATTTATTAGCCATTGCAGAAGGGGGAATGGTCATCTATTTTAGAGTAGATTGTACTGTCAATATTATAAAACCACCAAATGCTTAATTTTATGAACTCTTTTAAACTATAAATTATATTCGTGTTGATTCCATCTTTACCTGATCTATTAGTATTCACTAAAACATTTGTAAATATTTTTCAATTTGCTCATAGTAGTATTTACTTATATTTGCTGATGACGGCCGGTTTGGGAGATGAGCCTCATTGTCAACTCAGACTATAACTCAAAGTTATAACTCAGAGTTACGGTCTGAGTTGACAATTAAACACATCGGCCGTCCTCAACAAATATAAGTAAATACTACTATGGGCAAATTGAAAAATATTTACAAATGTTTTAGTGTAAATTATATATATATATATTTATATATATATTCTTGATATTTTACGTTATCCATTGTTTTTCCGTTGCACTGACTTTATGAAGTTAATATATTACTATTGTAAGTAATTTTATCCACCATTAAGTGCAATGATTTTACCTTGTGTGATGAGTCACCTTTCGGTCACTTGACCATTGTCGAATCACTTATATTTTTCTGGTGTAGATGTTCAGTCCGTGATGTTGGTATTTGTTAACGTCACACGCATTTTCTCTTGATCTGCATGTATGATGTTTTTATATAGTATGTCTTCTGTATATGTGGTCTGTAGGTTCATTAAATTGTTGTGTGTGTGTTTTTATAAATGTGGTATTTTTCTAGTGAGTTTAATTCTATTGGGTTATTATTTATTTCAAGTATGGTTAGGTTATTTTCGTAGTTTGTTATTTCATGTTTAAGTGTAATTAGGTGTGCTGCAACATTTGATACTTTTGTATTTTTATTTTTGAATGCTCTGTAATGTTCTTCAAATCTTATTTTAAATGATACAGCTTCATATATATATATATATATATATATATATATATATATATATATATATATATATATATATATATATTTATACATAATCTATGTATCTATCTTGTTTTTAAATAAAAATTGTGCAGTTTTCAGTTTGAATTATTTTAATGTTTGATTTTCGAATTATTACCCAGCGAAAGAGTTAAACCATATTTTGTATAAATAATATTCCCTGTAATGCATTTCGTATATTTGAAATTAGGTTGTGTTAACATGCAAACATATCGTTGTTGCTAGCGAGTAGATTAGAAAAGGAGAAAAAACATCGAGCACAAAGAACGGTGCCACGGAAAGTCAACAATGACGTATTCGATGCAATCACCCGTATTCAACAAAATCAGCCAATTGAAAAGAAAACATTTGTTTCCAAGGAAGAGACTTTTCTCTAAGAAAAGTCTTAAAGATCGTATTGTTGTGCAAGTAAAGTAGAAGCGCGTGGATTGTGTTCTTAAACAATAAACAAAAACAGGAAAGGAAACTCTTCTAGTGGTGTAGGAGGTTTCTTTTATTGTGATCGGGGAGGGGGGGTTGAGAAAGTGCTCTGAATTTGGTAAACAAACAGAAAAGAACACAGCACAAATTACTAAATTTTACATTTTATTTTATATAACTCTTATTGTTATTATTGATTTATATACATTTTGATATAAAGTGATGTTAAACTGAAGTTTTAATCACTTTTTATTCTAAATTTACATACACAATATCAAGAGCACAGTGGTACAATATATTACAATGAAAATATTGGAAACAACCCCAATATCACAAAAATAATAAAAATAACAAATAAAACAAAGAACAACAGAATGATCTATCATTGTAGTTTGTAACTTCTTGTGTGCTAGATTGTATTTTGTAATAAGACCCTCTGATGGTGATGGCATGGTCATGGAAATGTACATGAGGGTTTAATCTTAAGTAACTTGTTTTCTTTGTAATTTTTTATTATTTTTGTGGTATTAGGGTTCGTTCCAATATTTTCATTGTACTAAATTTACATATCTATAACAATAAATAAAGTAATTTTATTACATCTATTCATTCAAAAATCCACCTGATAGTTATATATAAAATATTGCAAGCTACTCAATACCAAGTATGAATTGTTATATAAACATTTTATTTGTTGAGCCTTTTTAAAGTTATGACAATTGGTTTAAAAATAATAAAGCAAGATAAAAAAGAGTAAATGTGAGTGCCCGACAGTACCGAAAACTTAATCGAAAAAATGTGCAGTAGGTAACAGAGATTTGTAGTAGAGCCTACTAAACGTTCTTAATAATAAAATATTGTAGTTAATAGTAAACCTCTATTAGATGTTTAAGTGGAACAAATATATATTTTACGAATTTAACTAAAACCTCTTCTTTAATAGTGTTAGACGAGACATAAAAAAAACTCTCAAAATTGGACTAATAACATTGTAGCCACATAAATTACAATAAGAGATGTAACATTACCGACGTTAAAATAGATATTCTACTACATAACCTATAACATAAAATCAGCTATTGTATGAAATAATATGTTTTCACTTAATTTAAAATAAATTAATAAAAGCGTTCCATGTTGTTAGAGATTATTGTTTACTTCAGAAAATAGGCCAGCAACAGTCATAGCCAGCAAAAAGAAGTAATCACTTCAAATTTATAGCATTTCATGGACAAATTTCCGTCTTTCCAAAATACGTAATAAAGCTTTAAGAGCTCTAAGATGAATTTCAACTACTGGAGAAACAAATAAGGTTTTTAGGGGACTTGAACATAATCCCACGACACGATTGGGAGAATGTCTGGAAACTGGCTTCTTCATTCACAAATATAATTTGGGATTTTTACGAAAAACCAAGAACAAGATACTAGGACAGAATATAAAATATATATTTTTAAATTTAATGTTAGCAATTTGTGTGAGTAAAACTCCGGTACAGATACAACTATATTTCAGACCAACTTCTGACAGTCCACAGCTATAATCAGGACTGGTCAAGCACGCGACGTATATGTAGATGTTCACAGTGTATTTATCATGTTTATTGTTAGTGACGCCCAAAAGAATTGATATACTTTGTAATATTTTATTAGAGGACACTTGAAAATACGAGAGGGAATATATCCTTGTTCTCCGTCTATATAAAACACTTTAGAGGTAAATGTATATTTTAAAATATAATTAAAACTAAAGGTCCGCTTGTAATTAAGTAAATGAGATAATTCTGAAACAAAAGAAAATAAACCGAAGACATTTTTTAAAATAATATAATAATATATTACTCTACTAAATTGGAGAAGCCTAAGTTCTAGAATCAGGCTGACAAGGAAACTATTTGCATGTTCGAATGCGTTGAAAATCAACCAGAATATTACGTAAAACATAAATGTAATACCAAAATTATCTGAATATAGTAAGGTTACATACAATTTCACGTAAAGCAGGCTACAATCTTCAATTAGGTTTAACGGTTATACTACTCCTATTTCTTTTTACATAACAATATAAGAATCAATATACTCAAATCACATAAAGAAAAATAATCAAAAGTCTATAAAAGTATAATTAAATAGATACATGTTTTCTTTGGAATAAAATTTGACTTATTTAGAATTGTATACATGTATTTGAATAATAGTGACGTAGCAGCTGGGGTTAGGGATTGACTAAAAAAATAGAAGTTAGAACTTACTACTACAGATATATAGTAAATATAAATAACTATTTATTAATAATTGTTTAATTTTTTGTTTATTTTTAATTTTTTGCGTGTATAAATAAGCAAAAGTTAAATGTATTTATCAAAGAATCATTGTTAGTATACTTAAATGTCCTGATTTTACTAAAAAATGTTGATTTTTGAAATAATTTCAATTTTCATTGGGTTCAGTATCTCTATTTTCAACATTTTTATGTCCAAGCAACCACAATATAAGAATATATATTTCTCTTGTAGTTTAATTTATTCACCGCTTTTAATTAATTAGTCAAAAACATCTCTTTTGTTTAAGATAAGCAAGCTAAATAAACAAGGACAAAAGGAGAAAATCACAGGATAAAAAGAGGAGAGTTTATCAAATTTTCTAAATGCGTTGAAGTCTCCTGATATACGATCCACGTCAAAATGTGCGGAGTCAGATGACTGGGCTGGAAGGGCTAATAAACCACCCCCACAGTAAAATAGAGATAGAAAAACTGCCTGTCTTGAAAAGGATTAATTTCCCGCTTAAGGCATTTTCATTTCCTCTTTTTTGTTTTTGTATCCAAACCGGGGGCATAAATTAGCGCGGGGAATCGTTTTGATAAATTAACGTTTTGTCTTTATTTGAAATAAAGAGGAAAAACAATTTCATTTCTTTTTAATTATTAGTAATGATTTATATCTGGGTGAAAGCATTGCACTTTAGGTATTTTTTTTTGTTCACAAACTTGTGTTTTAATGGAGTCAACATAGGTGTAGAGAAGGTATTATATAAAACTACAAACCAATACCGCTGAATAAATAAATTTAAAAGCGTAAGGGAATGTTTAAAGTGTAAAAAATATGGTTTAAAGACGGATGAACGTATAATAATTGTCAGTACCAGCCTCCACAATTTTATTAAAACTAGACTCTAACGTTAGAACAAGAGTCACATTATATATAGAACATCAACATTTATGCAAATACTAATTAGTTATTAGTTTAGTTTAACTTTGTCTTAGTTTATGGATTTGGAAAATTTATTTTACGGTCCTAATTTAAACAAAATTATGAAAAGGTCGAAAAGAAAGATACTAAGAAAAAGGTCGAAAATAAAATGTGTACAACTATTGAAAAATTACTACAAACTACTTAATCAAACATATTTTCGGTATTTTCACAAATAAAAAACATAAACATAAAAGAAAAGAAAACAAAGAATTCATTTCTACAAGTCAATCAGACAACAGCAACAAAATTTAAAATTTATGGAGGCAGAAATTCACATATAGCCCACTGCCTATAAATGTTTACGTTAAATACCTCATAAATTACAATTTAAAATTTCAATTCGTTCGAATCCAAATCTGACAATAAATAGAAAGTAAAGAACCAAATAATACAAAAAAGCCTTAAGTAAACTGGAATTATATACAAATAATTATGTACATTAGTGAATCCCAAGTATCAAACAGACAACATAAAAAACCCTGAAAATATACAAATACAAGAATGTTATAAAAATGTAGATAAAATAAAAAGAAAAACCAATATTACTGAAGATAAAGAATTATACAGGTTAAAAGTATAGAAAAAAAATTAAAATAACCATCAGCACAAGTAAAAAAAATATAAAAGCTCTTCTACAATTTGAAATAATTATAAAGTATTCTATAATGTAAAACCAAAAAAAAAATACTAATCAAACTGTATAGTAAATTTTAAATGCAATCTACAAATAAGATAACCAAAAATATGCTAAACTATGATTAGAAAAACTACGGAATAACAAAATAAAACACCGAAACCAACGTGTGAAAGAGACAAGTTAAAAAGAAACACAAAACTTTTATAACTAAGTCTAATAGTATAATTAATTTGTATAATACAAAAAGTCATTAATGAACTAGATATAATAAAGTTACAGATTAAAATTGAAAAAAATTCCGGATGGAGTCCAATTAAAAGTATCTAAAGCTAAGAGTAAAACAGAAATCTATCTGTGGGAATTAAAGCATAAAAGAGAATAGTATAGTTTGATAAGCCATAAAGTATAAAACGCAGCCCAAAAATCGAAGAAACTCAAAAGGTAAAGGAAGCCAAGCGACTACAAACTACAAAGTAAGAAACGAGAAATACAAACCTAAAGTCAGGTGTTTTCAGGATATTTATCATGAAGGAAGAGTTGATATTAAAAGTAAGCAGATGTAAACATTTAAAATAAATCTTTCTAAGGAAAATAGCCAATTTTTATACTTCATTTTCATGTGTTGAATATGTTAAGGTAAAACCTAAGAAGAAACATATGTAACCAAATTGTCCAATGTAACACATTTGTTTATGAAGGATCTAAAAGTTAACACAGTTATACTTTCGCATTCACTAAGCCTATTAATGGAGATTAGTGGTCAAGATTCCATCAACACGCTAATGGATTAAGATTTAACCGATACAATCATTTGTTCGGTAAAACTGTCGCACTGTTCGAGTTTGTACCTACTGTAAAATTGATAACAATAACTTCATACAAACAATGTTCAATTTAAAAATTGCTATCAATCAATTTTTTTATATTGAGAAGTTATATTTTAATTTGGAATTTAATGTTTTAATTTACAAACAAAAATAGGTTATTTAATAAACAACGCCTGCAAGGCATAGCCTGATAAAAGTAAAAGTGTAATGAAACGTCCAGTGTAATATATATATATATATATATATATATATATATATATATATATATATATTGGTGTGAGGAATAAAGAAGAGCGACGGGGATAGTTATGAAATCGGGGACCAACAATTACGGAAACATAATTATAAAACGGGGTAAAAAAAAGTTGATAAGGGGGAGGATTGAGACAGTAGACAAACGTGATTATGAAACAGGCAAATGTATAAGATACCCCTCGGGACAGGGAATAAAGATATGAGGACAGAGTACAGAAATAAGTAATGGTACAACGTTGGTGAACAGAGGAATGAATGAAGTTGAGGAATGAAAGATGGGGAATAGAGAATAAAGATAGGAAACGGTAGACAATCTCTGATGGAGGACAACTAGGAGGCAAATGTATATGATATCGGGAGGGGGAATACAGATATGAGGACAGAATATATAAATACAAGAATGGGACAACGATGGTGAATAGAAGGATAAAGCTAGGAGTTCAAAGAAGAAAGATGGGAATAATGGACAAAGATAATAAATAGGATACAAATTGTGGGAGGTTTCAAATGTAAAGGCTGATGAATAAGAGTTAGGGAGAGGAAATGAAGGTATGAAGACAGGGGACCAAGATACAGGAATGAAAGATCGATGGTGAACAGAATGTAAGTTAAAAGTTTAGGGAATAAATAAAGATGAGGGATAGTCAAGAAATATGGAATTCATACATGAAATACAAATTGAGACCCTAACATTCTTCAGGTTTTTATTTGGTCAACGCAATAGTTACAGTTTCAAAATATAATAAATCTACACAAAACGTAAAAGAGGAGCATATAGGAAACAACCTGAACTGCCTAGAACAAATCCTTATAGGGCTATATTACCGCCAACTAGAATAAAAGAGCACTAGACAAAAGCCACCATTGAAAGAGATGTAGGAACTATATAGCATTAAAGGCGAAAATCATACAGAAAAAAATTTGGATTTTATTAAACTAATTAACGACTTCGCAAACATAGAACTCAAGAAAATTGATGGAAAACTTACTGAGATAAAGCAATATTAGAAGTCACTGACGAAGGTCGTTATTGGAATGTTTTGTCTCAATAAATATTTCAAAACTTTAATAATTTACGAGTTTAGCAAGCTGTTAATTACTTTAAGAATTTCCAATTTATTAGGATAGCGTTGTATCTCAGATCTCGAAAATCGACTTTCAAAAATATTAGAAATTTGTTATCATGTCCCTTTATGTTAATAAAACTACTAGCCCAATTAAATAAATGTGTATATTTACATTTTAATGATAAAATTTAATTAATTATTCGGAATGATATACATATATATATATATATATATATATATCCTGTAATTAGTGTATATTATTTAATCTTAAATATATATATATATATATATATATATATATATATATATTTTTTTTTTTTTTTTTTTTTTTTTAAACAACATAGGTATTCAAATACAAGAATATTTATTAATTTATATCCATAGCTTTTCGTTGATAAACAGTACCAACATCATCAGGAATGAAAATTACAATAAGGTAATAATGTACAATAGACATTATTGTAATTTTCATTCCTGATGATGTTGGTACTGTTTATCAACGAAGAGCTTTGAATATAAATTAATAAATACTTTTGTGAATTATATATATATATATATATATATATAATTAATAAATTAAAAATATTTCAAAAACAAGAATACTTTTAATGAATATATTTATTCAAAGCTTTTCGCCGATTAAATAGTATCAGCATCTTCAGGAAAATAATTATCTACTAAAACATTTTTACAAAATTAAATCATATGTACTAATCATATGGGTAGTACATATGATTTAATTTTGTAAAAATGTATTATTAGATAATTATTTTCCTGAAGATGCTGATACTATTTTATCGGTGAAAAGCTTAGAATAAATATATTCATTAAAAGTATTCTTGTTTTTGAAATATTTTTAATTTAATATTATATTACAAGAAAACATATCACCATATTTAATATATATATAAAATCTTTGTGAGTGTGTGTAAGTGTGTGGGGTGTGTGTGTGTGTGTGTGTGTGTGTGTGTGTGTGTGTGTGTGAGTGTGTGAGTATGTGTATGAGTCTGAGAGAGAGAGAGAGAGAGAGAGAGAGAGAGAGAGAGTGTGTGTTTGGGGGGGGGGGAGAGACAGATTCTATATTATTATAACTGTATTCAGTTTGGACTTTTTAGAATATGCAACAGAAACATTTCAAATGTTATACCTGACTTTTAGATAATCTTTCAAGTGCACGCTTGAAAAGCGTAAACTGAAGGAAGGGACAACATAAAGGCTACCATCCGTTCCTGTACCTTAAGATTTCTAATTATTGATCGAGATGTTAGGCTATTGAAGCTGGCTACGTGATCGAGGTGTCTGATAATTGACCGTTGATTGAATTGCTTAACCTGAATACGGGAGCTGTTCAGAGCAATTCAAATTGGTAATTAAACATGAAGGAAATTTGTGCGATGGGTCTGGACGATCACAAAATTCAATTTCCTGAAGACTTGTTCACGGGTCACACTAGAACGCCTTCTATTAAGTAACGCACTAGATGATCATGTTTGTTGTTTTATAGATTGAAACATAGATTTTTAAATAGTAAATTTTTAATTTAAGACTAACTATGAATATAGCAATTTTGATATTGCTAGTATATTTATATTATTCTTTTATTAATGTGAACTGTCATATATATTATAGATATTATTACTGTGTTTTTTAGTCACCTATTTAACACATTAATTATACAAAAAGGTATTTGAATAACAGTTAGACTCATTATAGAACTGATATAATTCTCATATTTATTTGAAGATCCTGTTAGTAGCATTACTTCATCTAGTGAGCATAATATCTTTGACCTTTTAATTTATCCTTTAATACCTAATGCAATATTTTCATTACCAAAGTAAGTCTATTCTCTTGAGTTTACCACCATATTGATTTTCGTCACAATACAATTTACAGAAATATTTCAAATCATTTTCAGCACTGTTGTAACCTAGGGCGTCATATTGTCTGTAAGGATGTGAGCTCATAAAACTCTCTGCATGGTGTCTAGCTCTACAACTATTTCATCCCTTCGTTATTGCCTGCTACCCCTGCCTTTATAGGTTTCGTTTATTTTTCGTTGTCTGAATTGTTTTTTAATTAATTAACTCCTTAGATATTAAAAAATTCGCTATTGTTACAATTGTTTCACGTTGAATAAACTGTATTTTATGAACAAATATCTATTATAAAAGATTAATTCTACATTAAAATAAAGTTAACGCTAGGCAGCCTTCTCGTGGTCACTACAACTCCAAATATGTATTGAATTCAAGTTTAATTAATAAATATATTAAAGCATATATTGTTTTTTTATTCATGGTAATCAGATTTAAAAACATTTTCTCTAAAACTGGAAGATTTACCGTTTTAACGATATTTTTAGCGCTTATTTAATGGAACATTTCCATAAAGAAATCAGGAGCACTTTAAAAACAATATAAGGTAGATATAAACAATAAGGAAATATACTATATTAATCATATGTGATAATGAAGTAAGGAAAACCTGGCCCTTAGAAGGACCTACTGTTTCAGGTAGTTCTGGAAAACGGTGAAAAACGTAGTATCTGGTTGGAGTTAGTCTCAGGGCAGGGCGATTACCTTCCAGGCCTATAGTCAGGGCGAAAGGCTCTTAGATAGTAATACCGTGGGTCGTAGCATGAACCCCTGTTTGGTGAAAGTCACGCGATGAGGAGTTACGAGTTTGAGGTCGGATTCGTGGTCTTGTATTAAAATATGGAAAGGTGGTTGTGTACCTCATTCTCAGTGTTAAGAGTCGGTTGATAATTCATACTATTAACAATCTATATAGGAAAAATTAATTCGTTTACCTACCATACAAAACTATTTGCATGATAATGTTGTCGATAGGATATTAACCTACTTACGATGAATGTTTATGCAGCAAAGGGGAACACGACGTTATCCAAAATGTTTCAATACATGATCAGATTAGACCTAAATCTCATAGGGTTTCACCAGTTTGCTTTTTGTGTTGACATTAATTTTAATTCTGGTTATGAATTATGGTCGACCGTATAAAAAAATAGAAACAATTCTTCCCGCATATTTAGGATAAGGATTACAAGTCTTTTCCATTTAACGAAGTTGATGAGCAATAATTATCTCGAAATAGTGCTAAAAGTACTGATTTTAAACTCAATTATTCGAATAATTTTTATGATAAATGGAATTTGTTGTTTTTCTACATATATTAAAATGAGATTCCTTTCTGAATTGTAATTATGAACTAATATAAACTATGCAATAGATCTATATATATATATATATATATATATATATATATATATATATATATGAATGAATTAATTGTTACTATCTGGAGTACATCCGTTCATTCTGCAGTCCACAAATTCGCAGCTCCGACGTTTCGCTAGAATCTCATCCAGCATTGACGAGGTGAACCCAGCAACAGTAGAAGAGTGAGTCTCGCTCTTCTACTGTTGCTGGGTTCACCTCGTCAATGCTGGATGAGATTCTAGCAAAACGTCGGAGCTGTGAATTTGTGGACTGCAGAATGAACGGATGTACTCCAGATAGTAACAATTCATCATATTTTTCCATCCGTGAAGGAATACGTATCAGCATATATATATATATATATATATATATATATATATATATATATATATATATATATATATGTATATATGTATATATATATATATACATACATATATATTTATATAAATATATATAATACAATAATAAATAAAAAAAATAAATATAAATAAATTTATATATATTGTAAAATTATTTATAAAACACAATACAATTATGTTTTACTATTAAATATTTCTTTTATAATATATATCAAATTTCTATTTAAAACAAAACCAAAAAACTACTCAGGAACATTTCATTATTCTTTATTATTACAATTTCATCTCAACATTAAACAATACACACAAAACAAAATTTTACAACTTAACAATTTTTAACAAACTCGGTTTAACTCTTATTTCTTTTAATTTTATAGTTACACAATTTTAATATACCCTAGGCTAATTTTACGATCTCTTATTATCTCGGGGTTATAGCATGGGCTATATTTTTTATAATTCTTAGGTTAATTAAATAAATTTTGAACAAACAATATTAAATTTTGAAATTAGCTTTAATAAATATTTTCCGGATGGAAATACTTTAATTTTGAATATGCAAAAAGGCTAAACTATTTGAACTGGATTATTTCTTATTTCTTACTATTAATTAACTACAAGATATTCTAATGTACAATTATAAACTTCTCTATTATCTTAAAAGTCCACTAAAGTTATTTTTATAGCGCTAGATACTTATCTCATCAAATAACGTCAAATGGCTGTTTGCTCACACTAGAATTCCGTTTCTCTTTAATTTGACATTTTACACACTTAAATTCGTTTTATTTACTTCACATTATATTACCACTATATTATATTCTGAAATTCACTTCTCCTTAATTTAGTTTGGCCAATCTTCTTAACAAATCGGTATAATTTTGACGAAGTTCCTAATAAATAGAATTTTGACTGGTCTTGGCAGGTCCGATCTTGTAGCGTCACCCACGCTATCTCTGACTAAACTCTAACTACGCGTCCTTAGATTTTCTTTTAAAATGTTACAAATATGGCGGCCTCCTTCTTCTAAAACACATGTTGTTATAATTCAGTTCGATTTCTTCTCACTAGAGTCGACGGCAACTGACCTACTTCCATTTGTTTTTACAGCTGTTAATGTCAACGAACTATTTTCACCAGTTTTAATTTTGTTAACATACTGTTTCAATTTTCCGTTCCTTAACAAACCTTCCAGTGTTTATTTAATTACTATTATTAGTGTGTGAAGTGTCTTTGTGTTTTACTTTTGTAATATTTTGAATTGTGTGTGTTTTGACTGGACTTTTCCAAACATTACCTTACATTGTTTACAATCGTTTTTCACTTTTCCTTCAAGTAAATACTTATGCCCTATGTTACTAATATTTACAATTTTGTTTGAATATAATTATTATTAGATTATCTTGTTTTAAATTTTATTTTATACAACAAATTTCTTTATGTATTTACAGTTCAAATATCTTATTTACTAATCTAGGCTTTTACCTCAATTTAGTTTCAATTTTAACCTAACCAATCTTTTAATGAATTTCTTTTTAAATTTTGTGTGAGTTATTTCTAATATATTCTTCCAATTCTTAAATAATATTATATAGCCCATTCTATAAATGTTACAATGTCCCCTAATTTAATTTAAATAAAAAAAATATTCCTAATATCTACATTACACATTCTTTACATTCTACAAGCTTGTTTAAATATACATATTTTTTTTTTTTAAATTAAATTCAAATTAACATTTATTTCCTAATTGTACATTTTATTTAATAACTAATTGAACACATTTTTTATTGAGTAAGTACCTCAACACTTTGGCTAACTTACCGTCCATTGTCTTTACTACTTTTATAACTGTCCATTTAAAAGTCATTTATACATTCATCTGTCCATTTATACTTAATTCCTACGACACAATTTTATCTTAATTCTTTAACAATCAAATACTGAGCTGAACACTTCAAGCTACATATTACTTAACATATCTTCTAACAATACAATATACTTATAACTAACATTCAATCAACAATTCTTTAACAATTCTAACATATAGTAATCATAAATCATGTTCTGGTATTTACAATTTCTTCCATAATTATATATATTTTTTTTTTTTTACATTTATTACAATTGGAACCCTTCCAATCATAAGTCTGATTCAATATTTATTTAACATAATATATAATCTCTGATACCATGTCTTTAAATCCCAGCCTATCCGAGTCATAGTATGTCTAGATTTGGTCAAATTGGTTATAACATTTCTCTTTCCCTTATTTCTGTTTATTCCTTGTTTATTATTTATCTCATATTTATTTTGCTTTTAGCTTCATCTAACTCTCAGTTCTAAGTTAGTATTTTATCTCCCCTTCCAATCTCACATCCAGTTCAATTATTTTCTTATATCATTTCAGTTTATTTTGTATGAAGTTTTAACAGCTAATATTTTTAAAGGTTGCAATTTCATATCCTCCATTTGATCATATCTACAGTTCCTTCGATTACACTATCCCTATATCAACGAATATAAATTTTGTTTTAATACTTATTTATCAACGCAGATTCTCCCTTACAACACGACGAAGTTTAAATACACAATCACCATATTCCTACCACAACGATGCTTTAACATTTATTATCATAGATTCATATTTCTTTTATAATATATAATATATACAACGAAATTCCATTATTTATCAACGCAGATTCACCCTTACAATACGACGAAGTTTAAATACACATAATTTTATCTTTATTCATTATTCGACGAAGTTTCTAATAAATTATCGTAGATATAGTTACCATCCCTTAAAACTTATCTCCTGCTAACGTTTTCTTATACACATAATCACCTAGAGTTTATTCATATTGCTTCCTTCACCTATATTTAATATCTCCCTTCCTATTTTATTTTTATTTTTCAATATCCAGTTCTCCTGGATACATGTCATATTACTGCCTGTGTCTACTAATGCCTATAAACTTGTTTCCTCTATTTAATTTCTATTCCTGGGTTTCTGATTGTCTTAGTTTTCCGATTGACTGTGGGCACCATGCTCTTTTCTTGTCCCCACGCCTGTCCTTGCCTTAACACCGTTTACATCTCCATTGTATCTCTCATCTGCTTCATAAGTTCTATTTTCTCTGTTATTCTCATATTTAAATTCCATCTCCCATTTTCCAAACTCGAGTTGTGTCTCCACATTCATTAACATATCCGTACCTCTGATAAATTTTCTCAATAAGCCTTGTACCACTAAGCCTTGAGAAGGATATTTAACTCCTCCTATTTCTCCTATTACCATCTTCATTTTATTAAGCTTTTCAATCTTCTTATTTGTCGCGGTTTGAATTGTCAAATTCTTTATTGGCAGTACCTCTATCTTTCCTACTTCATTTCTTAACCTTCCCTGCTCTCCTAACTCTTCTGTGTTTTTCTTTGTTATATTTTCTACTTTCTCTATCTCTTTTTTATTAATTTCTACCACATCATCTATTATTTCTTTTGTTTCCTCAAAATTTTCCTTAATCTCCTCCTCTAATTCTCTATCTTTTTCCTCTATGTCTCTTCTCACATCCTCTATTTCAGTATTATCCTCTGTCCTCATATCCTCTATCATTTTCCTATTTTCCTCCCTTATTTCCTCTTTTATGGATTTCAAATCCTCCTTCATCCCTCTCATTTCGTCTCTATTTTCCTTTAATTTTTTGTTTATTTCCCTCATATCCTCACTGATATCTTTCATTACCCCTTTTATTTCATCTATCTTATCTAATTGTCTATTTATTTTTTCATTATTTATATTTAATTGTCTATTTATTTTTTCATTATTTATATTTAATTGTCTAATTATTTTTTCATTATTTATATTTAATTGTCTATTTAGATCCTCTCTCCCTTTTTCATTCATTTCCATGAGAGTTCTCATCATCTCCCTTAAATCTTCATTCTCATTATTTCCCTGTTTTTTTTTGTTGGGTTTGCATAGGTGGTAGTCCCCTAGCTTCTTCTACCTCAATGTTTCCTATTGGCATATCTGTGCCTTCCAATTCTATTTCTTTCATTTCTAAAATTGTCCCTTTTTCACGTTTTTTAAGCTCTATCTCCACGCAAATTGTGTAATTCCCTCTCATCAGACATATTTTTTCTTTTTTTAACTGTAAGTAACTTATTATACAAAATTAAACAATTTTTATATATACTATAAACCTAGCCTTGATTCTATTCAACTCAGTGCTTAATTTTACAAAAATTTTTTTTTTAAATCTATTTCCAGTTCAAATGTTTTTCATATAAAAAGTTCTAAATTAATTTTATTTCAAAATCTCTCTAAATAAATTTTATCTCTTATTTTATCCAGCCCCACGTTGGGCGCCAAATGTATTGATATTTTCCTTTAAACGCAATACAATGGGGTTTATATTATTAAATATTTTATTTAAATGAAGATATTTTATTTCTAGTTAAAACACAAACTCCTAAATAATTTAAAATTCTTTTTTATAACATTTCTTCTATTTCAACCTTTAAACAATACACAGAACAAAAATTTACAACTTAACAAGTTTTAACAAACTCGGTTTAACTCTTATTTCTTTTAATTTTATAGTTACACAATTTTAATATACCCTAGGCTAATTTTACGATCTCTTATTATCTCGGGGTTATAGCATGGGCTATATTTTTTATAATTCTTAGGTTAATTAAATAAATTTTGAACAAACAATATTAAATTTTGAAATTAGCTTTAATAAATATTTTCCGGATGGAAATACTTTAATTTTGAATATGCAAAAAGGCTAAACTATTTGAACTGGATTATTTCTTATTTCTTACTATTAATTAACTACAAGATATTCTAATGTACAATTATAAACTTCTCTATTATCTTAAAAGTCCACTAAAGTTATTTTTATAGCGCTAGATACTTATCTCATCAAATAACGTCAAATGGCTGTTTGCTCACACTAGAATTCCGTTTCTCTTTAATTTGACATTTTACACACTTAAATTCGTTTTATTTACTTCACATTATATTACCACTATATTATATTCTGAAATTCACTTCTCCTTAATTTAGTTTGGCCAATCTTCTTAACAAATCGGTATAATTTTGACGAAGTTCCTAATAAATAGAATTTTGACTGGTCTTGGCAGGTCCGATCTTGTAGCGTCACCCACGCTATCTCTGACTAAACTCTAACTACGCGTCCTTAGATTTTCTTTTAAAATGTTACAAATATGGCGGCCTCCTTCTTCTAAAACACATGTTGTTATAATTCAGTTCGATTTCTTCTCACTAGAGTCGACGGCAACTGACCTACTTCCATTTGTTTTTACAGCTGTTAATGTCAACGAACTATTTTCACCAGTTTTAATTTTGTTAACATACTGTTTCAATTTTCCGTTCCTTAACAAACCTTCCAGTGTTTATTTAATTACTATTATTAGTGTGTGAAGTGTCTTTGTGTTTTACTTTTGTAATATTTTGAATTGTGTGTGTTTTGACTGGACTTTTCCAAACATAACCTTACATTGTTTACAATCGTTTTTCACTTTTCCTTCAAGTAATTACTTATGCCCTATGTTACTAATATTTACAATTTTGTTTGGATATAATTATTATTAGATTATCTTGTTTTAAATTTTATTTTATACAACAAATTTCTTTATGTATTTACAGTTCAAATATCTTATTTACTAATCTAGGCTTTTACCTCAATTTAGTTTCAATTTTAACCTAACCAATCTTTTAATGAATTTCTTTTTAAATTTTGTGTGAGTTATTTCTAATATATTCTTCCAATTCTTAAATAATATTATATAGCCCATTCTATAAATGTTACAATATATATATATATATATATATATATATATATATATATATATATCGCAATATGTATTCTTGTGTATTAATGAAGAACTAAGTCAAAATACAAATGCCAGAATTATAATTGAATTTACAATTCAATTAATATAATTGTAAATTCAATTATAATTCTTGAATTTGTATTTTGACTTAGTTCTTTATATATATATATATATATATATATATATATATATATATATATATATATATATATATATATATATATATATATATATATATACGTCGGGTATATGCCTGCGCTGAAAGCGTTATACAGTTGTACTTACTGAAGGTACGTTTGATAGTTGCCCACCGTGGAGTAGAATATTATTGTTATTGTTCTGCCATCCCTTTGATTATGTGGAAAACCTTATTGGTAGCCAAGGCGAATGTAATCGGATCTCGATTATTAGTTACTCGTGTCACGTGACTGGCAGAGATTATATTGTTCATGGTTCAAACATTTCCAACAGTCGCAATGACGCACGGGTTCAAGAAGTACATATGCATAAGTATTGACGAAATGTTTATAATTTGAATGAAACTAAAAACTTGCACAGTTATGTACTAACACTAAAGTTAACATGAAAATATTAATATAAAATAAAACTACTTACAGAATTTTCAAAAAAGAAAGTAGTAAGAAAATAGAAACACTTAATTAAAGCGGAAGTCTAGGTTTTCACGAGAGATTAAATAAATTAACTGTTTTAGGAACTGAACAATATGTATCCTATTGTGCTACGGATCGGGAATCACCCACACCCTTAGAGCTACAACAGCGATGGATCGGATCCGATGCTTGCCACATGTGTTTTCGAGCATGCTAGTAGCCGAGACAGCTTTGCAATTACTAATATTTATAGTTATATATTTTTATCGCCATGTTTGGTTATAGAATTACCGTAAATGTAATTCTTAAAACAATTTAAAGACTGGACCCAATTATTTATTATTGATTATATTTAATAGATATTTTGATTTGGTATATATTGGAAGTGTGCATTCCATTGAGGTTTCATATAGACACATATAATATTTTCAAAACTAGTTCCGCCCAATTACTTTCAATAAAACAAACTTTGGTATATTTTTGACATTTAAATTGGTAAATTATATGCAGAAACGTTTTCTGTTGATTTTCAAAATTATAATTAATGTTGGAGAAAAAAGTTGTAAAAGGATTATCATTATCCTTTTATAAACATTATTTGTATTTCATTACTTTACAAAAACAATAAACAAAAACAAATTAGCAAATTAAGAAAATTGTATCACAGTGTAACAGGAAAATCATTTCAATTCCCAAAAATGTTATAACGTTTAAAATATCTACCCAAATAATTAAATTGTTAGTAGTTTAAACCACACTCAATGTGCGAATACTCGTTACATTTAAACAGCGATATTAATGTATTGGCCAAAGTTTAAGCGGTATACTGGGACATTAATTAGGCATTCACATGCTAAGTGGTTTACATTATATTCGCTACCCTGTGGGAGAGGGTGGTTAATATATTACAGTCAAAACCATTTGAACCATGCTTTAAAAATTTAAAATCCTTTATACAATGTAATATAGATTAAAACGTGTAATCCTGCCCACTACAAGTATGCGCCGTACGTATGTCTAGAACATTATTCCGGTTTTATTTAAGGTTTTTTTAATAATTTAAGTACCATGAAATTGAGTAATATTCTATTTTATTAAATTTCGTTAACAAAATAGACTTATTGCAATTTTACGAATTTTATTTTATTATTTCACTATATTGTTGTGGTAACCTTGAACGAAATCAGTTATAGGTCTAAAATGTACACTTTAATTTATACACATTCACACATACACAAACACACACACATACGCACGCGCACACACACACACACACACACACACACACACACACACACACACACACACACACATATATATATATATATATATATATATATATATATATATATATATATATATATTAAAAACTTAAAACAAAACAGGTTATTCAAATACAAGAATATTTATTATTTTATATCCAAAGCTTTTCGTTGGCAAACAGTACCAACATCATCAGGAATGAAAAACATCATTTCGTTCCTGATGATGTTGGTACTGTTTGCCAAGGAAAAGCTTTGGATATAAAATAATAAATATTCTTGTATTTGAATAACCTGTGTTGTTTTAAATTATTAAACCATAAAACGTATTATATATATATATATATACATATATATATATATATATATATATATATATATATATATATATATATATATGTGTGTGTGTGTGTGTGTGTGTGTATTTGAGTATCCCCTTCTGCCTTTCCTAACATTAAAACATTGTTCTGTTTTGACGCATTTTGGAGTTTATCCATTTTCAAAACTTTAACTACACTGTTTCACTTACAAAAAATAATACTATATAGTTCGCTCAACCCTTGAGGTTGTTCTTATATCAAAGCAAACTTCCAACAATAGAATTTTGACACTAATTGGTATAGTTAAAGTTTGGAAATTGGAGACGATTATGAACAAACAACAATGCATTAATTTTAGCAAAGATATAAGATGCCACTCAAATGTATACCAACTTTCCTAGTAGTAAGATAGATAATTATATTAAGAATATATATATATATATATATATATATATATATATATATATACAGGTATATTCTTGATATTTTACGTTATCCATTGTTTTTCCGTTACACTGACTTTATGAAGTTAATACATTACTATTGTAAGTAATTTTATCCACCATTAACTTTATGCACTTAATGGTGGATAAAATTACTTACAATAGTAATATATCAACTTCATATACATATATATATATATATATATATATATATATATATATATATAATATAATATACATTACATAATATACTGGTGCTACGTGAAAAATCTAAGTTTTAAGTCAACACTTATTTCGTTACAAGATTTTAGTACTCAGGTATACTTCTGGAACACTTCTACACTTTTCTGTTAGTTTATAACATCTTGAATGAAACACAAGGAGATCATTTAAGAGTTTTTTCGTATAGAAGGAAACTACATATTCCAGAGTGTGTACGTAATAAGCTAACACGTCCACACGTCTGTGTTTAAAGAATTATTCTAGTTTCAAAAAACAGGGTCAAGATTGGATTCAATGTATATCCTGTAAAGAGTGGGCACACATAGACCGAGCAGAGTATAGCCATACTACGCTTGCATTAACGGCAACTCTGACGGATGTGTGTATTCTGAGTCAGACTGACTGTTCAAAATTAAATTGGTTCTTGGTATTTTTTAAAACATGTTTTCATTTAAAAACAAAAATGTTATTTTACCTTTGTTATTTTATTTTTGAGTTAGTGTTGCAGCCTATATTTATGTTAAGTTTTAATGATCCAGTTTGTACTGAGAAAATGTTTATTGTTTATAATTAATTTACTTCAATAATTCGGTTTCACTACCTTTGTAGGCATCCAAAATTTCAGATTTTCACTTTCAACAAATTAGTAACTTTTAAAACTTTATTTCCGTCTTTGTTTTCTTTATTTTCATGACCGTTAGCAGCCGACTCAATGGCGTATCAACTTGATTCATTATTGTATCAAATTTTACACAGCCTGGATTAAGTTTATACAGTTTACATTATCTTCTAAAACATTTTTTTCAACCTATTGAATAACTTATTAGATTATTAAAATACATTAAGGGCACTCCGAACCCCATTTAAACTCAATGCTAGCAATAATGCACGTAACTTTTTTTCCACTTGAGATAGTGTTTTAATTTTTGTTTTGTTTTAAATATAAGCATTTTGCCTAGTTCCTAACACAAGGTTATTGTTTTACAAGTTCATGGGTATTTTTATTATAATTGTCTCATAAGTATTTATAATTTTCAAAAAAAGTTTTAAAAATATTTTTTTATTTGGTACCTATATATCATATTTATAACTCCTTGTGTTAGGAACTTTATTTGGCAGTTATAGAACCACAGTAAAAATATCAACGAGATATATTGAGCGGTTTCAGAGATATGTGTAGTGAAAGTTATAAAATGTTAACTTTCGGAAAATTAACAAAATAAGATATATAAAAGTTTTAATGTATAATCATATCTGTGTTAATGACCACCAGCACTGTATGAGGGGTTGTCTGGATTTTCTAGCTCTGCATATTGGCCTTCCAGGTTTCTTTTGGCCATTATTCTCTTCATTCTTATGTTCTTCTCAAGTTCATTCATCGCCTTGTCTGCTTCGTAGATTCGCTTGCGATCTAAGATTTCCATTGCCATCACAAGATGTTTTCCAGCTTGAAACCCTAGATGTTTCAACACCTTTGCCTTGGAGATATATCCATTGTTGAAAGATAATACAGCTTCTGACACTCCAAAATTCAAAGTGGACAGTCCTACAAATGTTTTTTCGGTGATTCATTTGGATTCTGCGACTTCCCTTTGAAACATTTCTGTAGATGATCAGGATAAGACAAAGACTTGAATATTAGCTTTATTTCAAGCATTATTACTACAGGTAGGTGAAGATGTTTTGAATGATCATATGGGAGACCCGATACCATACCTTTCTTGTACTTGTACTAAGTGTCATCTCCGGATGGGCAGAGTTGGTATGTCGGTTTGTCGTTGTTAGACTGAATATGGAAGAAGGTAGCCCATTCAGCTTTCTGCATGTCTTTCTTACTTGTATTCCTTCTTATTGCTAATACAAAAAACAATTGAATCTTTTGAATTGCCAGGTAAATGAGACGTTTTTTTCCGAATAATGGTTTCCCATCTGATAGTTTCCCTTTATTCATTGATTTCAGTGTCCGTAACCTAGTTCCCACGCGTTTTTTAATGTGACCAATGCATTCAAGTTTATTTATGTCACAATTCTCATAAGGTTTGCTGTCAACTACTGACTTATAAGCAGCAGAATCACCATCACCCTTATGATGTCGTGAGAGAACTCGATTTTTTTTTGTTTCCATGGTAGCGCACATCACCTTATATAATTGAATTTTTCAAAAGGAAATATAACTGCAACCTATATGTATTATACATCATTTTAATGGTAATATTCCAAGGAATAAGAATCAATAAAACCCTAAAATTGTCAAAAAATTATTATTTTCCGTTCCAGAGTGCCCTTAAACGATAAAGTAATAGTTATACTATAAAATGCGACTTTATGTTTTTTCTAACATAAGAAACAAAAAAAAAATAAAAATAAAAAAGCATAAAGTGTAAGTATCAACTGTACCCGGTCTCCCCTATATAAAATGGTATCATTAAAATATAGTACTAAATAGGTCTACTATTTAAAATTTAAGAGCTAAGCAAGACGTTATGAAACAATTAATCTAAAATAATCACCGGTAGTGGGGATTATATCTCATCCAACCTTAGAAGGTCCCAGAATATTAAGGGACCTTTGGACCTTACGCAAACCCACTCACTAGCCTCTAGTGGTTTCCTATGAATCACCTACAATCCATTGTTATAGTGTTCCATTTTGGTAATTATATTGACATATTTAGAGCCTGAATTTAATCACTTGGAAACAGAGTTCAAACAAGACGTGATTGTATCAATATTTGATTACTCGGAAATTACTAAATATTGCCATTATCATTTTTATTATTTGTAGGAATGATGTTACTAATTCGAGTGTGGCTTTTATATCTGCAGAATAATGTGTAGAACCAAAAAAATGTTAGTAACAATTCCTTAAATGTCACATTTTAATTTGTTTGTTTGTTTTTAGTCCAAGCCTACTGGTGTCAGAGAGGCGTGATTGAGTATCGCATATTCTTCTAGAGCTCTTCCGAGTTTGTATGGAAAACACTCAAAAACATATCGGTAAGAGTCAAATTATAGAAGTGTACCTAAGTGCACGGATACAAATAGCTTTTTAAACCACAATAATATCAGTGGTCCTAACGAGTTTTTCTTATAAGTAAACAAATAAAAACAATTTTAAATTATAATCGTTTGTGTTACTATTTGGTTCCCAAATTGTTAGTTATAGCATTTCGCAAATTAAAAAACTAGGCCTCATTTTATATTTGTGGTTTATAGGTTTCTAAACTTAAATATTTAAATGATTTTAAATGTTTCTAAAATATAAAGATTTCTCTAACATTACATACAACAAAGAATATTTATTTTACTACCCGTCAAAGGTTTAACCATTTGCTATTTAATTTAGGAGCATTGTAAAAATGTTAATACTGCCAACATTATACATTATTACTACCCTACGTAATTATTTTAATTCTTCAGATATTCGAATTTTTTTCTAAAAGTAACATGTTTCAGTTTTCAAAATTGCTTCAGGTTATAATGTAAATGAATAACAATGTTACGGAAATATTAAATAAACTGAATATACTTTTGTATTGTTCTACTCAAACACCCCTTTTTAATTATTTTTGTTGTATGCTTTATGATGAAGCAGTAATATCATTGATTCATTTGTATACCGTTGAAGTGATGCAATATAAATCTGTCGTACCTAATCCGTTTGTATTCAAGAAGCTTAATGTTTGATTTGCCCCGTATAAATATTCTGATTCCATCTTAGCCGATGTCTCTGATCAATCAATCCAGTGATTGCGTTAAAGAAAAGCGTTTGTTACCAAAATACCCAGTGAAAACGAAAAAATGTTAGAAGCCCCACAGTTTACTTGAAAAACTGGTAAAATGTAAATTAAACACTACTTGAAAAACTGGTAAAATGTAAATTTAACCATTTTTACTTATGGTCAACTTGGAAAACAATAATAAATGAGAAACTCCTGCGCATACCATTATTACAGGAAGATTTCTCAGAAATAAGCTTTGATATTTGATATTTTGTCGTACTTAATAAACTTTAGAAATATATTTTACTGATCTGAACATGCCACAATCGGTTACAGTCAGGGAGGCCCTATGGGACGCCATGTTTCGCGTAACGTGATGAGCAGACGAACGGGCTGAAGTGTTACGGCTGAAAGAAGCATTCGCACGACTCAAAGAAGCATTAAAATCACCGTCTACGAAAATACTCATTCAAGTTGATTGATTATTAATGCACCTTACCAAACAACATAGAATAGCTAATTAGGTGTCTTAGTTAATTTTAGTTGTTAGTTCATTCAGTATCTTTCTATCTATTATTATTACAAACAGAGTCAGATACAGTTTGATATCATATAACCTCGCAGTAAATTCTATTCCAAGGAGAGAGGAGGGAGGAAGAGTGAGAGAAAGAAAGATAAATTGTGAATTCCTGAAGTATTTCTTCATCGAAGATATACCTAATGAAGTCGTCTTAATAAAAAAAGTAATTATTACGTTGATAAAGCAGTAATATTTATGACTTAATTTGACACTATTGAACAAATACAGCAGCCATTTATGGGTTATATGTTACAGAAGATAATATAACTAGGACAACAGTTCACTTCTCCATCATTGCCCCAGATGTGACACTAGACTCTCATAGAATCAGTGGACATGAAGAACTTATTAAAATTCTTTGGAGCTTATGAGATTCGAACTGAGACATTTTACTAAGAAAGTGCAATAACCACTACACCAACTGTTACACTTTGGAGACAGTAAACATTCTTAAAGTTACGGTGACTAAATTTATGTTACAATTAAAATAAAACCAAAATAAGATTTAAAATATGATGGGAGAAAAAATCGTTTTAATGGCTTTGCTTGAGTTTATATAATCAGTTGTGAAAAAAAGGTAAATGGCAGTCGTTCAAAAACAAAGCAAAAATATATTCTACTTGTATCTATAGATCCTATGTTCTGGAATACATAACTCGTCGAACGAAAAGTTTACCGTTTGAAAGTTTTCATAAAAACACATCATCAAAAGTTATTTTGTGACTTGTATGGATTGAGAAACCTGCAGTGTAATGTGGGAAGTCTTTACTCCATTTAGCTCCATTCATTAAAATTTCCGAGTATTTGAGATATTTGATTAAGTACTGTTCGAAATAAAACAATACAGAACAACGCATAAGGTTACATTTATTTAGTTTTGACTTAACTGATCATTTGTACAGTAAAAATATAGAAATCACGGTTTAAAAGCTTACATAAAAAACTACAAATTGCCCCATTTCGAAGTGTTTTCATTTCCTTGTGCAAAACAATACATTGTCTCTTAATATGCAGTAAAGTTTCAACTAAGGATGAAGTTCCATAAAACGCAATACATAATGTTTAGAAGAAACTTGAAACAGTCTGATAAGAAATATATTACATTAATACCCTACATAAAAAGTCTACTACTCAGTTAAATTTATTGCTAAACGCGACAAGAGTTATTCGAGTTCAAACCCCTAAATTACGTAAGCAGCTATATTGGGTTTATAATCTCCAATTTCAGCAAACAATTTATTTTCAAGGGTTGAAAACCCCTAAAGCACACTCCTTGAAGGCACTCTTGCAAAAGCTTTCCTATCTTGTTAAAATATGAATGGACTTTGATTTGCTCTTATTTACAACGAATATCGCCCCGAGAAAAATATTTTTAAAACAATCACATTTCATTTTTTATTAATTTCCATAAGACGGTAAGTTCTACAAAATGGAAATGTATAGAGCAAAAAAATAGATTTGGTAAGTTACTTTGTAAATTTTGATTGTTTGTTTTAATAGGTTTAAATATTTTCACAGTAATCATCTAAAAAAGTTATTTTACCACAAAATATATCATTGAAAACAGATTTTTTAAGACAAATTTTATTACATTTACAATTTTCAAATAATAATAATAATAATAGTTGAATGTTCGTGTTTACGAATACCTTAGTTTCAAAAATTTAAAAAAAAGCCTATGGTACACAGAATATCTTGTTTGAACTAAAATGCAATGTGATAATATGCTAGAGTACCCTATTATTTCATATTTATCTAGTTATGCTCAATGCTGACGCAGCTCTTGTACATAAACAGTTGAAATACATAAACAAAAATACGTCATTGATAATATATGTATGTAATAGCTGGTAAATACGATCTGATAATTGCCTCGATACGTTTAGGTGTTGGTGGATATAAACCTATCTATGATTTAAGGTTAGCAAACTTGCACAAACCTAATAATACTTTTAGCATTCTGTCTGAACGTCTAAATTATTTTATTTACAAGGATATATAGGCCTATATAAATTCCTCGTCCTACACCAAAGATTAAATACCTTGGTAATTACTATTATGTCCTATACACGCACACACTCGAACACACACACAAACTGCCGCGGCCAAACCACTGAATCTGCACCGTCTCTGGGAGAAATTTCTGTCCCCGATTTCGCGTTCCACGCCCTACCAACAAATTACCCACATTTACGCGTTTTCGCGCAAGATATAACTGGTGATGATGGACTATGTAGAGCCGAAACGTGCAGTTCAGCCTCTGTCCAAATATGACCCCCACCGCGACTTACCATATCCTGGTACCTGTGGTGTGTCGAGAGTGATCTGCCAGTGGATAAATCTCTGGACTTTGTTCAAAAACCAACCAAAATGTTCAAACTCATTTAGGTGATAATTTATACCTTAAAAATTGTGTTTGAGTATAAATTTATCTATTACGTTCCTATTGCAATATTATTTGTTAAGAATCTTATTGCCAGTTTAATTTAATAATTTAATTTTATTCATAGGTACTGGTTGGTAAAATTTCATATAATTTTGTTTAATAACTTCACCACAGCTTAATTTTAATAATTAGGAACATTTCCTGTTTGTTCTATTCACTTGAAAAATAAAAATATAAATTAAAATTAGCTTTTGAAAAATATCATTTAATACTTAATTACATTTCATTAAATTTTTGTTATTTATTTACCATTAATTATTAGCAATTCTTTGAACATTAAATATATTTGATTGTTTTATAAAGTTCCTAAATGTTCTTATAATCTTAGCATAACGTTCAATAGTCAATTGGATAACCTATTATTTAACTGTTTCTAATGTTTGAAGCCCTTATGAGAACATTTAGGTTTTATAGAGTTTACAATTTTACACATAAAATCACATACATATTTAAATATAACAAAAGAATAATTTATATGTATTTATTTTGTTTTATGTTTATATAAATTTCTGTAGAAGTAACTTGCAAAAGTACTTCCTAGTGCCTATGGATTTAATTTATATTTGTGCTCCCAAACATAAATCTTAAGGATTTTAGCACCACTTTTACTGGATTCACATTTTTACAGTTATTTGATACTAGATGTTATATTTAATATATATGGACATAAAATATATTCTATTCCCTTAGTTACTGAATCATCTTTTACTGATTTCTTTATAAATTTCTTTTTCATTTTCTGATATTTACTGTAAATACATTTTTTGACTATTCATTTTGAACATATATAGATTTTGACTTTATAAAAACGTTAACTTTATTTTTTCTTGATCTTAAGATTCTAGAACTTTAAATTTAATATTTGAATAACTTATTAAATTATCACCACCAATAATTTTACTCTTTAAAAAACAACCATTCGTTTATGTATTTTTTAATTATTCATTTTGAACAAAATATTCAAGTTATGCATTAAGAAAATTTATTACATGAATTTAAGAAATGTTTACTAGTTTTAATAAATAGTTTATTTCATTTAAAATTTAGACTTGTCCCAAAAAAGTTCTCTGGGATAACTGTCGTTTTTCTGGATTTTTCTGGACTCTTAGTTCTTGTAGCCATCGGCACTGATCGGTTTTAGGGCCGGTTTTTAATACTTTTACCATTGGTTAAGGTTCAAGTTCGATTACGCGGGCGATCGGAGGCAGATCATCTCCACGTCCATCTAGGGCATGGGTTTTTTTCTCACCCACGAAACAGCATCCTGGAACTCTCTTCTCGATCTCCGGATCACGTCCGTCTCCAACGAAAGCTGAATTCCGAGTCCCTGCTAGTGGGCAGTTTCCCTACCCTGCTACCGGGTTTATCAGTTTGACAAGGATTTGTCTTGACTTGTAACATTGAATTCTTTGATCTTTCTTTCGAAGATTTTTGCTCGTTTTTTCGCCGATACTTGAAAATTTCACTTATAGTGTAATATGGTGATTTTTTTAACCCCATAATCTTCTTTACCCTTCAAATTGTTGTTACGAATTTTAATGACAGTTCCAGCCCCCTCCGTTCATAACTTGCCCTATTTCGGCACTCGAAACTATTTCTTCCCGCACTTGACACTTTTTCAATTTTTGGAGCATTTATTTAACCATTTTTACATTACATTTATTAAATAAATTTGTTAATAAATTTTGAATTTAAAATTATCTATTTTTATTAGTTTTGTTTTTAATTCTCTTAATCTTTGGTGGTTTTTCTTTACTTTTATTTTGTTATTGTTTTTTCATAAATAACAAGAATTTATTTAATGTTAAAAGAATTTATTTTAAAATTACATGCTAAAAGAAAAAAAATATTTATTTACAGTTCCATACCTCTATTCCGTGAACAAAGTCGACCGTTTGGACCGGCCTTGTTTACATAAACAGATAGTGCATTTGCTTGACTGCTACTTTATCTTGCAGCGATGTCATTTCTAAACTTTTACAAATTAATATTTTAAAACGATTTTGCCATAAATCGATTTTGACAAAATCTTCCCTTTGAGACCGTTTTGGCCGTCTCAACACACACACACACACACACACACACACACACACACACACACACACACACAAATACTCACGCCTGCACTTACTCTAAAAAAGACAGATTTTCAACATAATATAGTTTGTGCTTCTATTTATTACTGGTAACCTATATCCCATCCTTATTTGCAAATTCCGAAAACTTTGATGCTATGTGACAAATGATATGACACTAATATGTAGACAGCACTTGACAGGTTTTTAATGAGATTTGTAATACTTAGGGGAAACACGACGGAGTTTAAGATATACAAAATATGGAAGGAAACACTTGTATAGTATCAGATGATGTATTTAAGTGTGTGAGTAATAAATAATATACAGCCTATTTACGAAATATTTATTTGTAACCCGCTAATAAGAGGAGATCGCGTAGTTTTTATTTTATTTTAAAAACAAACTTTTGTTCTAATGCTGTCTATTATTTTATTCCTTGACATTTTCTAATATGTCATTAGTTGAGTTGGCATAGGATATCTTTTAATGCCAATTAATGAAGAATAATACAGTTTCATTTAGCTTTGGGGATGGGTTGAATTGGAACTCTTTTTGAATTCCCACTCCTTTAATACTTTTCTTAAGGTTCTAAGAATTTATTGAACGAACAGATGTTTCCGACGCAATATCCTTTCTATTCGCATTGCAAAGGGGATCTTGAAATTATGTAGAAACATATTTTCGACCTTCACAAGTTCTTCAATATTTATTTTTATCTCATTTTTATTCAATTTACATTTGTATAAAAAATGCTTCTTTTATTTCATTTCGTACGGAATTATTACAAACTTTTTTTTATGTCATGTCATAAAAACAAAAATCTGTAAGATATTTCTCAAATATGAGTCATATCTGAAATTTATAATTACTTTATGACCTATCCTGTGTCATACTTATATAGTTTTGTAAATGGAGCAATACAAATTTAATTTTCACAATATCTATCCAGGAATTTTGTTATAGAGAATATTTGAGTATTTATTATCATTTACTTCGTAATGACATTCATAACGTGTCTGCAACATCTTTATTGACATTTTTCCCACTATTTGTATTCTGTTATAAATAATTATTGTGTAACTGATTGGAGACTTTGCAACTTACTTTCTGAACGTTTCGAAACAATCGTTTCACTGACAAAGCCGACTACTGCAGGCGGTTGTTCAATTCGTCTTCTATGCGATTTTATTGTTCAAACTTAGGAGGCCATAAATATCAGAAATTTTAACCAGTGTTGTAATTTTTTAATTTTATTTTAAAATATTAATATCAAATACACATATAGTAGTAAATCTGTATTTAATGTATTTTCTTAATTTGTTGAAAAGTTGGACTGAATATTGGTATTGAAAAAAGCAAAACACAAATAATAAAGTAAATTTTAGGGTCAGGGTATTATATGACCCCCCTGGGGTGTATACGTTCTCTAACAGCATTTTACCAATTAAACAGCGAAGCCGAACTTACCTAATTCTGTTACTCATGAATAGAGATGGTTTTTCCAACTTTTGTATAATATCACTTATCGAACAGCTAATCGATTGTCGTTGCAAATTACAGGAAGTTGCTAGTGTTTAAAGACCGTTGAAAAGCAGTTGAAAACTTTCAAACTTTAATATCCGGAAGGCGCAAAGTTAATTGGAAACTTATAAGCCTCCTTAAAATGTTTGAAACATTATTAAATTAATTTTCGATACAATATATTAGCAGCGTTCTAGAGAAAGTCCTTAGAATCGATTCAAAAACTCAGCTTGTGTTTAAAACCAAGCTTATAAAACTATATTGCAATGAAAATATTGGAAAGAACCCCAATACCACAAAAATAATAAAAAATAACAAATAAAACAAGATACCTAATATTAAAACCTATTTCAAGTTAAGGAGGGTTTATTCTTGAGTAACTTGTTCCATTTGTTATTTTTGATTGTTTTTGTGGTATTGGGCTTCTCTCCATTATTTTCATTGTAATATATTTTACCACTGTGCTCTTGATATTGTATATTATAGAGCTATTGTTTGGTAATCTGAGTACTAACTAGTTCACTAAATTAGTTTAATGACTATGTGTGTTAAATAAAGTTGAGGTAATAATTTAATAGTTTGAATCATTAATTACTATACTATTAAGTTTTAAACATTGATAATTACCTATCATATATTTATCCCAGCTTACTAAAAACGCAAAAAATAAATAAAATTTAAACAAAAAACAAACACACTGCCAAATCAGCCTAATAAAGTACAAGCACTTTGTTTTCTATACATTAAAAATTATTGATTTGCCTGTGTCTAAACATATCGTTTCAAAGTGTTCATATATATATATACATCTATTCATACATACATATATATATATATATATATATATATATATATATATATATATACATCTATTGTATATAAACAATAATTTTCACAATATATAGATTGTTTAGCTAATACTTAACGTATTATATATACACTGGAATATATGTATCTTAAGAACCTTGGGTTATTCGATTTTAAAATTAGCAGAGGTTTTAAGAAAAAAGTAATTCTACGCTGTAGAAGTAGATTTGCGAAAACTTCATGCATTTGGTCTGGTACGGTAGAGAACGTAACAAGTTGTAAAAATAGCTGTTAAAACACCTGGTGTCATGTAACTTCATTGAATACTCAATACTATCAATCTATTGAATACTCTATTTTTATAAGAATCTGCATTTGAACAATATCCAAATATAACCTCCAAATAACACTAAAAAATGGAGAGAGAAGTAGTTGTATGAAATCACATCTTAGATGTGTATCTTAAACTCACAACTGTTACAGGCGTTTGAGATATTTCTCAGGTCAGAATTATACCCAAAATAAATTATCTTTTTTTTATAATAATTTATCCCCAAACAAATATGTTCCTGGTGCTTTTAGTTATAGGTTCTAATGACTTGGAAATGACTTTATAATGAGACAAAAATATTGTATTTTTATTCAAGCAAGATACCTGTTGCCCAGAAGTTTATATTATTATCTCTAATTTTACATCACATCTACAATTAACTACTTTGTGTTTTAGAAAGTTTTAAAAGTAACTTCAAAATATTCATGAGATCCGCTTTTAAAATTCCCTCGGTTAGATTAGACTTTGGAAAATAATAAGTTCAAAGCAGTGAATTAAATTATTTTAAAAATCTTAAGTGACATAAAATACTCTACGACATAGCCTAATTGTTGAAAATTTTATGTGTAAAAAAATAGGTAAACCACTATTCATCCATATTAAAAAAAAACAATAATGTCCATTTCTTTATAATCGCAAGTATAAATGTTCCTGACCTATTAGCCGTTTTAACATCTTGGGTGTGACAAATATTTCTACAAAGGTATTTTCTCTTTCACACATTGTTCATCTTTTGATCTTCACATTCTCAAAAATTTAAACTATCTCTCTTCTCAACTAACTCTACCTTTACCAGTTATGAAAACTGTCATCATTTGAAAACCAACCCTTCTTGTCTTATATGAACATTAACCATCTTATCTCGTGTTGTATAGAAATTAAATTTCCTCCTTCAACACCAATAATATTTATTTTACACTTATTTTTGAATGTTGAGCTTTGTCCCTTAATTCATTTTAACATTTTCTTATCATAAATATATTTTTATTCCAGATCCTATCAATGCCGGTTGAAAAAATCCTCGTGACAATAAATATGTTTATTTTATCAAATACTGATTTATTATTTGCTGTCAGAAATTTCAGTTCGGATCGGTGTTAAATCTCCTTTGTGGCATAACATTCCTCACATGATAAAAACTTTGATTACCACATGTATTGTTGTTTCAATATATTGTTTTCACAATAATATTGTTTCAACTATCGTTCAAAAGAATCATGCAATTTTAAATTGACTTCAATGAACGGTAACATGGAAAACTGCATATATTTTTTAAACTAAGTGAGAGCCTGTAACAATATCATGGCATTCTGATATTGTTATATTCTGATATTTATATATTTATTTATTTATTTATGTTTTAGTGTGTATATATATATATATTTATGTTTGAGTGTATATATATATATATATATATATATATATATATATATATACCTATTTACTTTAAAAAAATAAGGTTACACGTTGAACTCAGTGGGAAATGAAGAAAGCTTGAATATTTTAAGACTTTTCTCTCTTGCGAAATACGATTTTAGGTTTTTACGTGACAACTCGTTGAAAGAAAACTCTTCACTCCCGTGGCTTTTATTTTTTATATTTAAGTCTGAATTTACCTCCAACTACCGCCAAGAAGCAATTTTGCATTTCTTGAAGTTTGAATGTGAACTGAGCGCGTCACAAAGTAAATACTCATGGTGTATTTAAATTGTATATTGTTACACAATACCAACAAATATATCTTAAGTTGCCTGATCTGTGACTATATTTCTCTAGGTACTCTATGAGAAGGCGGAGTAGACCGTTAGAGATTTTTGTTGTTACAAAAATTAGGGTCTCAATAATTCGTCTTATAATTTACTTCTAAATTTACATACGTCGTGGGAAAAAATGTCTGAAATTATAAACGCATTTAAAAAAACCTAAAATTACGATATTGCTGTTTTAAATTTTACTAATAAATATTTTAGTTTATATCATTGTTTTTAGTCTCAAGTTTTTAGAAAGTTATACTCCCGAATAGAAAGTTATACTTCGTTAATACCTTCATAACATGTTTTCAATTTAACAGAATAACATAGAGTGTTATGAATGTAATATCGAAAACACTAAACATTTTTTATAAAAACAGGTTTGTTTAGCAACCTTTAACATGCTCCGCTATGTAATCAATCAATCAAGGTTTTCCGTTCTACCCTTTAATCCAGGCCTCACTGCAAACACGCAGAATTAATTCCAATCGATTTCCACTTTAAATAATTTACTGCAAATATTATTTCATTTTTATTATTCATGGGACATTGACTTTTTCATTTGTCAAGTTAAGCTACCCAGGCGCATTTGGTTTTATTGGTTTGGGTAGTAAATATATGACTGTAGGTTTTTCTCTAGAACATTTATAAACTTCAACGAAGCGTTTTACCCAGAATACATAAGTTATTTAAACGTTAATATTAAGTAACCATATTATATAGTCACACCTTGATATATGACTGTCATTCTATTCTTTTTATAACCTCTGAAGTTTAATAATAACAATTATAAACATGTGAAAGTAAAATTAAACAAAAAGTGTCAGTTAGAACCATTTGAAATCTAAGTAAAAAAAGACCTCG
This sequence comes from Prosapia bicincta, assembly GCA_036971475.1. Lineage (NCBI taxonomy): Eukaryota > Metazoa > Arthropoda > Insecta > Hemiptera > Cercopidae > Prosapia > Prosapia bicincta. The sequence continues at coordinate 124,031,508 of JBAIZL010000003.1, read as the reverse complement.
TACAATGAAAATTTAAAAAACTTTAATACACATTTAGCTGCCACAGTTACAATCATCAAAAAAGGTACAACTGAATTGAAGACAAACAGTCCATTCCTAATGTCATTACCCTCTTTCCTTCGCTTATCAACATATTCTGACTAGTTTAGGAAGAAAAATCAGCCACGCCCACTAACAAATAACCTCAAGCTAGTTCAAACTAATCTCTGGTGAGTGGGCGGAGGAGTGGGCGTGGGCACACTAACGAGCGACTATTTTGCTCAATTGCAACAAACGATAATGATTACTGTGTAAGCTGTACGAGCGATAAAGCTTCTTAACCTTCTGTATTTATTTTCAATGCAAACCGCTAATTTCTTTAATTACGATTTGTATTTGTTTTTTGTAGCTCTAATGCTTGATGATGCTAATTTGTTTATGGAGTATTAAATATTTCATGTCAAAGAGCTCGTCCATTGAAATTTTGTATAATGAAATTAAGAGTAAACTACATAATGATTACAATAAAAATATTGAAAAGAACCCCAATACCACAAAAATAATCAAAAATAACAAACAAAACAAGTTACTTAAGATTAAACCCTTATGTACATTTCGATGACAATGTCATCATCATCAGAGGGTCTTGTTACAAAACACAATCTAGCACACAAGAAGTTACAAACTAGAATGATGAACTCATCATTCTAGTTTGTAACTTCTTGTGTGCTAGATTGTGTTTTGTAACAAGACCCTCTGATGATGATGACATGGTAATCGAAATGTACATAAGGGTTTAATCTTAAGTAACTTGTTTTGTTTGTTATTTTTGATTATTTGTGTGGTATTGGGGTTCTTTTCAATATTTTTATTGTAATATATTGTACCACTGTGCTCTTGATATTGTGTACATAATGATTGGTAAGACGTACAATAATTATAAATGACCGTAGTATCAAGAGAAATTTCGAACATTAATAATTGTAAATTGTTCTTGATATGAAAATAAGAGTTTTCTTCAATTACTTTAAATTAAATGTTACATATTTCTTCCGTTTTTCTGCTATAAAATGGAATTTTTAGTTTTTTTTGTCAAAGCTACTAGTTTATAAAATAAAAGAAATGTATACACAATTGATAAATAATTTCACGCACTTTTGCCTCAGCAGGTCCTACACAATGTTTTACCTGTTTAACCTTTGATATATGCAATATTTTTAACGGGACAAAATTTTTCTTGTTTAAAATTATTCAGCTAGAAATAATAGCTAAAACCTGGATTATGAAATGCGTGACTTGCTAATGTATCGCAAAGGTTTACGATAATGTTTGCAGTGAACGATTGCAAACACGGGCGTATAGCCAAAGCGTTGTCATGCGATTTTATAGAGCGCCGAACGTTATGCAGCTATTGATACGGGTGATAATTTCTGGTGCTTTGTTCTTCCGGTTTCAACTCACATACGTTTCCATTGCTTAAACACTTTCCACCGTAAATTCCGATAGTGTCCAAAGCGGTATTTTTAATGACCGTAAATAGTTAATTTGTCATTTAAAACAGCTCATTTAAGTTTTTCCCTAAAGTTCCTACAACATTCAATTGGCCTTAAAAGACCTTTTTTCTATCTATTTGAATTAATTTAACATATTTTTAACGTGGCTCTCACACAAGAAAATCCCTACGGGGAATTAGGTTTTGTGTGAATAAGTTTGTTAGCGTGCCTGAAAAAATATTTTTCATTGAATATTTTTCGTATTGGCGCCTCGTTAAAATAGTCATGCTTCAAATACATATGGGATATTTACAACTACTTTAGTCTGGATAAATCATAGCATATGATTGTTATTCATCAGCTGATTTTATGTATTAGGTTATGCTGCCGAACAGATGTTTTAACATGTAGCTTATGTTACTTTATTTATTGTAAATTATCAAATGTCAATAGTAATCATAAATATGTGAAACCATTTAATTATTATAATTTATTTAAATAAACATAATATTATTTATAAATACTATTATTTCAATCAATCTTACTCACATTATTTAATACAATGATAATGCGTTGTATAATATAATACGACAATAATATAGAAGTTGCTTGATGTAATCATCTTGAATTCACTAATTAAACTATAACTAAAAATACTTAACAAAGTGAATACATAGGGCTTACTTGCTGACGCGTTTCAAAAGAATCGTTCCTCTACTAATCAAAGCCTCTTCTCACCTTTTTAGTAGCGGCTTTGCTTCGTAAAAGGAACGATTGTTTTGAAACGCGTCAGCAAGTAAGCCGTATGTATTCACTTAATCAAGTATTTTTTATTATAGTACACAATAATATATTTGTATTCTAATTTTTGACATAAGGCGCATTTAAATCACTTTTTAAGTTGTGATTTAAATTTAACTCCTTAAATAAAGTTTGTAATCTGTATAAGCTTCTAATAACATCTAATAAGGGTATTCTAATTACTAATCATACAGTATTTTATTATTAACTATATTAACCCTAGAGGACTCGCGCTAATACCCGTTACACCAGAGCTCGCGCGGGGTAAATTTTTACCCCAACTAGATTTCAGGTAAATATGAGTAAAATAATTGTTGTTACAATTTAAAAAAATATTTAAACATATTTTGTTATACTATAAAAGGCATGAACACTCATGCAACATAATTTTCTTTTTTATACGTCATAATACTCTCCACAATACTTTTACTAAATGGTCTTTACAACCACTTTGCCCACAATTTGCCCAGTTGTTTTTTGGTTCGTAGGTCAAAATTCACACCTGAAATTAAAATATTGTTTGTAATATTGCCAAATATAAAGCTATAGCATATATTGTATATAAACGTTTTTTTCGTTACAATAATCACGAAAACAAAGTATTCTATAAACAAGAATAGTTTATAAATACAATATATATCAAAACATAACTCTTGCCAGAGAAAATAGAATCTGTGTCGACATTGTATACGTTACTATTTGCAAACCAGTTCTGTCTGTTGTCCATATACCTTTAGAATTTTTGTATGAAGACATCATTGCTCCACAAATGTACAAAACCCCTTTAATTTCTTCAAAAGAAGTATCATTTGCGTCTCTCTCCCTTGAAAAATTACCCTTTTTCGTCTGTATATATTTATTTATGCAAGACACTATGAAATGAATCAAGTCATTATAAAAGAACTAATTCCATGCTTTCAGGGTTGTATTCGAATTTTTTGCTTCTTCCTTAACGGCTGGCAAATGAGTTATGGGAAGGAGTTCTTAGATTTTGGTGGGCCGCTTTACGACAACATTTTGTGGGTGGCACAATCAATATAAATTTTTCCTCAATTCTAGATTTTCCGTACTAACAAGTAACGAGTTCACTATAAGGTAAATCATCCTTGTCGAAGGTGTACTCATTGAAGTTCAGTTCTAAGTGACAGTTTTTAGCTTAGTTTTCCTTTAAACTACTATTCATGCTATTTATGTTACCAGAGTTACCTGGATTTTCCATTCCGAAATCCCAATCTCGGTCATCGTCTTCATAAACAACACTAACCTGATCAACCTCACTGTAGGCACTTTATTCCCTCTCAGAGTAATTAACAACACTAACCTGATCAACATCACTGTAGGCACTTTATTCACTCTCAGAGTAATTAACAACACTAACCTGATCAACATCACTGTAGGTACTTTGTTCACTCTCAGAGTAATTAACAACACTAACCTGATCAACCTCACTGTAGGCACTTTATTCCCTCTCAGAGTAATTAACAACACTAACCTGATCAACATCACTGTAGGCACTTTATTCACTCTCAGAGTAATTAACAACACTAACCTGATCAACATCACTGTAGGTACTTTGTTCACTCTCAGAGTAATTAACAACACTAACCTGATCAACATCACTGTAGGCACTTTATTCACTCTCAGAGTAATTAACAACACTAACCTGATCAACATCACTGTAGGCACTTTATTCACTCTCAGAGTAATTAACAACACTAACCTGATCAACATCACTGTAGGCACTTTGTTCACTCTCAGAGTAATTAACAACACTAACCTGATCAACATCACTGTAGGCACTTTATTCACTCTCAGAGTAATTAACAACACTAACCTGATCAACATCACTGTAGGCACTTTATTCACTCTCAGAGTAATTAACAACACTAACCTGATCAACATCACTGTAGGCACTTTATTCACTCTCAGAGTAATTAACAACACTAACCTGATCAACATCACTGTAGGCACTTTATTCACTCTCAGAGTAATTAACAACACTAACCTGATCAACATCACTGTAGGCACTTTATTCACTCTCAGAGTAATTAACAACACTAACCTGATCAACATCACTGTAGGCACTTTATTCACTCTCAGAGTAATTAACAACACTAACCTGATCAACATCACTGTAGGCACTTTATTCACTCTCAGAGTAATTAACAACACTAACCTGATCAACATCACTGTAGGCACTTTATTCACTCTCAGAGTAATTAACAACACTAACCTGATCAACATCACTGTAGGCACTTTATTCACTCTCAGAGTAATTAACAACACTAACCTGATCAACATCACTGTAGGCACTTTATTCACTCTCGGAGTAATTAACAAGACTAACCTGATCAACATCACTGTAGGCACTTTATTCACTCTCAGAGTAATTAACAACACTAACCTGATCAACATCACTGTAGGCACTTTATTCACTCTCAGAGTAATTAACAACACTAACCTGATCAACATCACTGTAGGCACTTTATTCACTCTCAGAGTAATTAACACCTTCCTCAACATTATCACTTTCTTCTTGAAGATCCTCCATTTACTTTATTTTCCGTCTCTTGTAACAAGCGATTTATAAAATTTATGTCGTCTTTTATCACTATGACAAAATATGAACGTAGATAATTTAAAATAGATTATTAGGTTTATAAATTCAAACGAACTTCAGTTATAAAATCTTCACAAAATACGAAAAATAATAAAATTCACTCATAACAATCTTGCAAAATAATAAATAAAACTTAATTTATGTGATAGAAAACTTGCAAAATACAATTTTAAATAATCTTCACTTATAAAAACCTCACAAAACACAAATTTTCTGTTGAGTTCATTTATAAAACCCTCACAAAATAAATATAGAAATAGACCTCACTTATAAAAACCTCGGAAAATAAAAATATACTTCACTTATAAAAACCTAGCAAATTCCAATAGGAATAGATTTATAGGGACGATTTTTAAATAAATACAACCTCTAAGCCACAAATAACATTTTATTTAAACCTTATGTACATTTCGATTGCCCAGCAATCATCTTCAGAGGTATTTAAAAAATATAACAGTTGTATTTTTTAAATACCTCTGAAGATGATTGCTGGGCAATCGAAATGTACATAAGGTTTAAATAAAATGTTATTTGGGGTTTAGAGGTTTTATTTATTTAAAAATAAACATTACGCCACAGTTGCTTCATATAGTTATTTATAGGGACGAGTTTTGTAACGTGAGGACGTAGTAACAATAACTTCAAAACGTTATAAGTAAACAAAAACTGTTAAACTATGTGATCTAGGTACAGAAATAAATACAGGGCGAGTCAACTTGAATGTATCTAACGGGGTGGAAGAATTTCAGGATTTGCAACAGTTTTATAATCCTTGTTGAAAACTAACTGGGAGAATAATTACCCCGCGCGTGTCCTCTAGGATTGAGTAGTTATCTACTTAAACCTCTATCAACTACATGTTCCAATGTACCCACGTCTTTCGCCCAATCCCAATGACCACCAAATTATAATTTGATCCTCGTTTCTGTTTGGGTATTATTATTTACAGTTCGCGTTTAATAACTTTAAATTTAACCATTATTTTATTTGTTTTTATTTCAGAGGATATTATTTTGAACAACAGCTAATTTTAGCAAGGAAGACATGCTTTATTTGAGGTCAAGAATTGAGAATATCACCTTAAATAAGGCTAAGATTCGATATTATTGAGATAGTAACGTTACGGTGGAATGCATTTAATTTCAGCTTGCACCTTCTGGATGAAATAACTACATAAAGGATTCCGACCTAGCAGAAGGGGATGTCATCCCTCATTGCAGGGGATAGTTAACCCCACTCAGTAACAAGATTATCGTCCCTACAGTCTTAATATGCACTGAACATGAATATTTTATACCAGAATTTTAGCTTAGCTTTTGAGCATAGTTGTTATAGTTTTCATGGTTTCTTGCCTCTCTGCCTTGTCCACCTATTACATTCCTTTTCTTAATTTAGCCAACCCTGCCATGGAATTCATCTTTCACCTTGATTTAAAAAAAATCGTTTTTGCTTATCCACGTGCCTGACCTTTTAACTTTATTCCTGCTCCAAAAACCTGTTCTTTAGAAACTGCAAGAACTCGTGGCTTTTGCCCTTTATAAAATTACCTCTCTGTAAGTCATAATTTTTCTAACAAATAGAATGATCGTTTTTTAAAATAACCCCACACAAAATAACAACTCTTCTCTACCGATTTAAAATAGTTCCATAATTAATCTAGATTGCCTCACAAAAGTAGGTTCTCAGTGGTTATTCCTTATTAGCTATAATTAAGGAA
>JBAIZL010000003.1:124014898-124019898 GCA_036971475.1 Prosapia bicincta | reverse complement strand
ACTTGAATCTCCTCAAAACCTGCTCCAAGAAAGAGCCTCAAGAAACAATCAAGAGGAAAGGAATGGAAACTATTGCCAAGATTTTAAAACCACACTTGATCGCTGCTTACACCGACGGCTCTAAGAATTCTGACTGCAATAGAGGTGGATCCGGAATATTTATAACCTAACCTGATGGCTCAACTTCCAGACACAAAATTGCAGCAGGCAAAATCGACTCCAACTTCACAAGCGAACACATCGCAATCAGGACGCTCTGAGTATTTACCTCACTTGGACAACACTCAACCCCTCTGATGGCATATTAATCGTCACGGACTGCAGATATGCTCTTCAGGCCCTCCAAAAAGAAAAAAAATACAAACCCCGCCCAAATGATCAATACCCTCCTGTCCTTAATTGAGGAAAAATGAAGCTTTGTACGCTTCAATGGATCCCGGCACACGTCGACGTCAAAGGGAACGAAGAGGCCGATTCTGGCCAAGGAAGCGAGGACCATCGAACCAGCCCCCGTGACTACAACATCTTCCGACGTCAATGCCGTTGCAACACAGAAGATCTGCCATAACAACCGAAGGAAATCATCACTTTCCGAGCCTAACTTCGACAGGGAAATAACAAAAACAATTGCCAGACTGAGGACAATGCACTTCAAAGACATGAAAATCTTGCCTGATGGATCAAGAACATACCCTGAATGTAGGCACTGCCCAGTGATACAGCTTAACCCGATCACCTCTTCAACAGTGCCCGTCCATCATTGCAGCACTATTTAAAATTTACTTAAACTGTTCTAGGGAGACCCTGTATACGGACAAAGCTGCAGATTTGGCCAGTGCAGTGCTTTACGCCCTTGGACCCGTATAACTGTGCTCTCTCTACCTTTCTCTGAACACTTTTTCCAGTTTTTTTTGTATTGTTTTTATTGCACTTGTAATACGACGACAACAACAACAACAAGGGATTTAAAAGTTTACATTCATTACAAAATTTCACACACCAACTCACATACTAACTTATAGATACTAATGAATTTTAGAAACATACAAATGAATTATTATAAAAGATAAAAGAATATATTATTATTAATTCAAAATTGTGTATGTGATTATTATTAAATATCGTACTTTGTAAAATTTATATTGTACAAATTATTGGCGCATGTTCGTATTCCTAACTAATTACTTATAAAGGATATTTTGTATCTAATGAACTATATACATATATTAATGTGTGTGTGGGGGGGTGCCTGTGTATGTGTACATATATATTTCTGTAAATACGCCAGAAGCGCCCGCACCAAATTCCTGTCGATAACCCTGCAGGCCAAATCGGCCTGTCCCGGGTACATACCCCAAAACGGTAAACATACATTCCGGAGGGTGAGTGGGGGTTTGATGTTGTTTTGAAGCAATATATCTTGAAATACTTAGCATTGCTTATCGGAAGTGGTTACGGCCCCATTATTTTGGATAAGAGGGGTTTTAACATATATTTGTTATATATTATTTTGAAAATCGTTTATAAGTTGGAACGATAAACGCTGAAAAATCTACATAACTTGAGTCTAAATTACATTAAGTAATAAAGTATTTGTTTATAATAACAAAATTTCGTAGTTTATTAACTTTAGTTTTATCAGAACCATTAGCAACATTGGGATCAGATTTAGATATTAAATATCCAAGTCAACATAATTTGCCGACTCCTTTAGCCTACCTCACTTAACTATTATAAAGCATCAGCACTAATACATGACCAGCATTCAGACATACTCTTTAACACATTGATGGTCCGAGAGACGGGGTCTCAATAAATATGCAGGAGATCTAACCCGGACTACGTCAAGAGTAACTCCGGCAATACGAGTGGACGTGACGTGAATGTTGTAGAATATCTGCAAAGCGAGTCACTCCGTATTAAAATTGATCCTTTCTGAAACCGTTACACCTTTATAGTCGTTAATTTATTACAATAAAAGAAAGATATCAGTAATTAAATAAATGGCATTTAGCGCTGAATTGAGAAAGGAATGAGTAAAATTAATGCATTACTGGTATCGTCATTTATTCTGTATCTACTTAATAGGTAAAATGGAGTTTGGAGATGGACAACGTACAAGTGTTTGCGAAAACATCGGAAGTAGAACTACTTAGATAAACAGAAATGATGAAGTTTTATTTACTCAGATCAATTATTTTCGTTGTACATCAGAGAAAATAAAACTAACCCTTGTCATATCGCTTAAAGGGTATAACGCGATATTCAGAATTCGATTTTTGCCAGAAGAAAACCAATGACGTCCAATAACCCAAAATTGCTCTAGTCAATGTTCAATCAAGATATGTTCGGAATGAACAGCAACCGAAAAGTAACACGATCAATGTAGCCAGCAAATTATATCGGAAAGTTGAAGCCTTATTTCAACTCCTTCTATTAGCTAACACTCTCCTGCTATCTATCTATCTATATATATATATTGTACAAATTTTCAATCGCTAATAAAAATGTATTTTATTTTTAGATAAAAAATAAAAGTTTTTCAACCTGTAGTGGACGACAATTGATGGTAACACAGCATTTTTCAAATATTTATTAAATAATTAAATTGAATATTTCAATATTAAATATTGAAAATTCAATTATAAAATAATTAAAAACAAAATTTCGGAGGTGTATGTCGTATTTGAACTGTGTATCTTCATGTTCGAAATCTAGCGCTATTGGCACTGAACCCACTTTCCCATAGCTAGAAGTGAATTTCTCAAAGAGTATATCCATTTTTCTTTTGCTCTCCTCCAGAAATATTGTCTTCAAAACCTGCATTGTACAACCTTGAATTATTGCCATGGTTACCACACGATGTCATAAATAATGCTCAAAGTTTAAAAATGAATGAAAAGAATAATATAAACAAACAGGATTAACGCTATCGATCCTTGCTTCGCAAACGGGCAATGCGAAACCAAAGCGAAATGGAACTTCAACACAATGCAAGCAACAAAAAGAAAGAACGCGTATGAATAGTAACAAACAGAATTAATAGCCCAACACCATACATAGAGAGGAAAATGAAAAATTTTAAAGTAATTCGAATTCTATTTTGCACTTAATATTGTTATTCTAACATATGTATATACATTTTTATATGAGTTGTAAATATAAAATATAAAGATAAATTGTAATTATAATTTATAACTGTAAATATAAAATATATCTTTGTTGACGTTAATAGGAATTTATATTCGGCATTTAGGCCAAAGTGCTTAGAATTGTAAAAACTTTAAATAAATAAAACGAATATTGTAAAATAGGACAAAATAAATGAAAGTAGGGTAGGCTAGGGAGGGTTTTAATAATTTAAAATTATGTTAAAAAATACAAGGGATAAACCCTCAATTTTCTCCAGACATGGATTGGTTTAACAAATTAGAGAAAGAGAAGGAAGGAGATGAGTTGGCCGGAGGTATGATAGTAGAAAAGGGTTGAAGGTAAGCAGGAAATAGGTTGCAGAGTTGAGAATAGCTAGGACTTGCGGTTTGTATTTATAAAGCGGAAAGTGAAACCATACAATATTTTGCTGCGTCATACTGTGGAACGGTTTGACTAAGAAAAGGGGAAATTTAAATGTCAAATCTCCTTCCAATATTGAGGAATAAACGTTATATAGAATAAATACTAAACTATGGTATTTTAGTTTTATGGTGAAATATGGTAATTTTGTCTCCACTGGAAGAAAGTTTAGGAAGATATTTTGTTAAGAAAATAACACGATATATAATCAAGGAGCAAAGATATATTTTGTTCTTTAAACATGTTAATAAGTTACACTTGTTTGTGGATAAATTACACTAAACGCGTCTGCGAATAAATCAGTGAGCGGGTTTTTTTGCCAAGTTAATACAAACAAGTGTAATTTCTATAAAAACCTCAAGATGTACAACACAAAAACTGCAAATTTAATTAAAGCTAAAATGGGAAAGCGATGTAGAAGGATTTGTCCTGTGTTATTGGCGGAGCTAGGTTTATCCAGACGTAGATAACACGCCGGGTTTCAAGTTTTTAATTAGATTTATTTTGACACCGACTAGAGATAAAATTCATGAAAAGCGGCCTTCAAAACTTTATTTATGACATTGTCTTATTTTGTAACTGGAATAAGTTGTGAAAACATAATAACTAATAAGAAAAAATCATTACGGTCCTAAATGTTAAATAGTATGCCAACCTAATAATACAAAATGATGAATAATATCGAAAGACCGACTTGATGGTGTTTTAGAAATTACATGTATGTGTTCATACAAAAGTGAATATTTAGGCTTATGCCCCGTTAATAAAATTATTACTAAAATTTAAACATAGCTTCAATTCGATAAAACTGACATATATGTAATTCATGTTTGTTGTTTTATTACAAGCCTTTTTTATATTGTTATGTTGTCATATTATAAAAAAAAAATTCAAAAATACAAGAGATCTCCTTTCTTAACGGTGAAACTCTGTTACTCCTTATAAGTTTATGATCTAACTCTAACAACTACAGTTTCATACAAGAACGAATTCCAGTCCAAAAAAGCTTTCTTCAACATATACCGGATATTCTGACCGTCATTTGATTATTAATTTTTAAATATAGGTCATATATTCCAAAACGCGTCATAATATATGTAATGACGTCACAAAACAGTTAAGGTTGGCTTTAATTTTTTTTGCACTTTAAAAACAGACTTTGACAACTTTAGAACTTCAAAGACTTTAACGCTCTACATACTTGAAAGAATATAGAAATCTTGGAATACATTTTACCACGTACAGAGCATTTTATCTCCGTCGTGTATATCTGTAGCTTGTCAAGTGCCGAAATAATAAATGTGACAAAACTTTGCTGCGTCTGTTTCACATTATTTGGAAGTTGTGTTCAGTATTGGAAACAATTCCTACAAAGATAATTGCAATTCAAAACGATAATATAGAGAATGTGCTATAGTCTACTGCTC
>JBAIZL010000003.1:123977398-124009898 GCA_036971475.1 Prosapia bicincta | reverse complement strand
CAAGTAAAATCTAAATTTGATAATATATTCAGTGTTTGTAATGTTAGGGCAGCAAAATAAAAAAATAAAAAAATTTAAAAAATAAAAAAAATAATAACAAAAAATTTTAACAACATTTTAATTGATTTGGCATAACTATTTATTTGATCTAATTTGCACATATGTTAATTTTAATTGTTTAATATTCCTGATGATGTTGGTACTCTTAGCCAACGAAAAGCTTTGAATTGTAAATTCAATTACAATTCTTGTATTTGTATTTAGACTTTTGTTCTTTATATATATATATATATATATATATATATATATATATATATATATATATATATATATATATATATATATATATATGTAAAATCACTTTCAGTTGTTACTATTTGAAATTTAATAAATTTTTAACATTTCTTTTGCGAATATATCCATCACTATAACGGAGAGTAATTGTATTATGAATAAGAATAGAATTGTATTAGGTGTATAAATCTCCATGTTACGGGATGTAGGCAAGGGTTATACAGCGCCAGCGCAACGTCACACTTTTGTAGTTTCGGTGTTGTAGCAAATTTATACCAGTTACAGCCTTTTATAGGCACTGGAAGTAGGGAAAATGTATATGTAGAACGCCTTCATTACCGCACCTTGAAAGAGCACACACTAGAAAAAATCATGGTAAATATAAAGTAAATTTACAAACGCATTTCTTTATAGATTATTTTCCCTGTTGTCATTTAGAGTTTGTAAAGTAAACATACTACAAACGATTAATAGCTTTCTAAATAGTCTATTTGTGGATAAATAAATATGGAACTATAAATAGATGGTATTTTTCTAACCAGCTATTTTGAGAAATTAAAAATGTCTTTACGAAATTCAAACGGAGAAGCGGCCATTCAGAAGGACCTCTTGCGGCTAATTGTCCAATTATTGAGTGAACATTTAATGAACTCATTGCAGGGGTGACGTCAAAGCCTTTGTAGTCACATGACCTGAACATGGCGCTGTCTGTTGGCAAAACGTGGAACGTAAAGTACTTCCGTTGGAATTGTTATTGCTGAATTAAAGATAAAACCACAGAGATTTGCGGAAGGTATTTATTGGATTAGTTTTACATTCCATCTGAACTAAAATGTTTTTTAATATAAGTCGTTTAATTACAATTAGTTTTTTGAAATTTACTGAATTTATTTACTTCATTATTTTACTCATATAAAACATGTTTCCCTGCTTAATTTGAAGTGTAATAGTGGTCAAGCTTGTTTAACGATCGGTATCACTACAGGGGAAACTCAAACCTTAAATACTAATAATATTGTGAAACTTTATTTATAATAGGTCTAATTATAAATATTAATATTTATTATAAAAACACAGTATTATTTCAACAACTTGAAGCAACTGTGGCGTAAATGTTTATATTAATTAAGACAACCTCTCACCACAAATTCAACAAATTTTATTTTAACCTTATGTACATTTTGACTACAAAGTAATCATCTTCAGAGATATTTTTACAAATAAATTATTTGTAAAAATACCTCTGAAGATGATTACTTTGTAGTCGAAATGTACATAAGGTTAAAATAAAATTTGTTGAATTTGTGGTGAGAGGTTGTTTTAATTAATATAAACAGTATTATTTATCTATATATTATTTAAAAAAATATCTGAAGGGGAATTTACTAACTAAGTTATAAAAGTTAATAGGTCTAATATATATTAGACCTATTATTAATTAATTTATCATTATAAGGATTAATAATTTAAGCTATATATGTAAAACTTTATTATAAATTTTATATCTTGTAAAGATAAAATATTCTCTGTACTTTCCGAAACATTTAAAATATTTTGCCCAAGACTTTTACATATTTTTTTAAGGCCCATTTTCCGATGTCTTACATTTATAGTTACAACTCAAAGTTTTAGGTATGTATCATTAGTTACAAAATAAAACGTTCTGATTCAATAATAAAAAATGCAGTATCGAAACAATAACTAATTTATGAATAAAATAATAAATATACTATGACTCACAATTATGAAAACCTCATTATCATACTCGTTTCAATGACAATAACCCAGCATCTTCAATGATGCTAAACAATTTAAACCTAATTGAAAAAAACAAGCATAATCTATGATGTTTCAACGTTTAAAACATTATAGGGTATGTTTAGTTTCTTCAAATAAGTTTACATTTTTGTAGCACCATTGAATATGATGACGTATTGTCAATGGAAAGCGTATGACAATGAGGTTTTTAAAATTGTTAGTTGTAGCATATTTATTCTTTTTATTTATAACTTTCACTCACAAGCCAGCTCGCATATTGTTTATAATAACTAATTTTATTACTGTTTTTAAGGCACAAACTAATGACTTTCCCTCTGAAAGACTCTCACGATGTGAGGTTAGGTGATAGGAGAGATTTACTATAGGTTTCCAGAAGAAAATGCCTTGAAACCGTTATTTATTTTAGCTATAAAATAAATCTCAAAACTTTAAAGTCAAGTAAATGATTTAGTCTACCATTTAGTAATAAATATATTACTATTATTGATTTAAGTATTGGTTTAAAATAAACAATTTGAACTTAAAGTTTACGCATTATAAAAAGAAAATACAAAATTAAACTTCTATGATTGGCAGAAATTTTATATTGATCCGTAAAACCACCGTCTCTAATTGTCAAGAAATATTGTTATCCATCCACAAGCTACAATGGTATCAGATATATTTAATTACACAAGAAATATTCACGCGAATATAGAAAAGAAGTGTCGTAAATTGAACTCACAACCTTTTGAAAGCAATGATCAGTTTTACTTTTAATTGAGTAACTTACTTGCAATAAAATTAGGACAACTAATTTATTCATTGACATTTACCAGTGGTGACGAACAAGTTTAAAAACAGAAACTTTTTATGATTCGGTCGGTTTTGTCAAATATTTGGTAAAAGCTAAGTACCATATTTAGCATGCCAAAGACATCGTTAGAGTGAAAATGTTTTTGTTTTAGAAATACAATTTTTACAAATAGAAAAGTATGCAAAATATAGGTTTCGTAAAAACTGATTGAGTGCAAAAAACACTCAGATTTTAAAAAAAACAATCAAATTTTTTGTCATGCCTCTATTGCAATACTATTTGTTGGAACGAAAAAATGCCTTGTTTTGTCCTTATGAAAATTCCGACTTACTATATAGAGCCCCCAAGTAGATGGTCCGAGATAAACATTGCACTTAACCTGCCACATGAGGTGAGACAGAAAGATCTTTATGTTTAAAAGCGAAATGTATTTTATTATGCGGGACTGAAATCTTTTTTTAAAGAAGTGTTATCTCAACGTTCACATCCGTAGATACAATATAGTATCCTACTAGGGAAACTGAAAATTAAAGATCTTTAATGTTGCACTTATATGGAAAGATATGGTCTGTATATAGGGGTTTAAGAAAGAGAAAATATTTCACACTAAAATTGCGAGATATCGATAATACATGAAATTCGCGAGTGGGAGAACATCATCGTTTGCGTGAAAAGAATCAATAATAAATATATAAATAGAGACAGAGAGAAAACGAGAAATAGAGAGAGAGAGAGAGAGAGAGAAAGAGAGAGAGAGAGAGAGAGAGAGAGAGAGATGTCTACGTCAGAAGTCAAAAGTATTTTGTACAAATGAGAACCAGTGAATACGTAATGACATAATACATTCTTTTATTGTGGCCTGTACAGAAAATAAGAATATAGGTGTAATAAATTATGTACAACATAACTAACTAATATATTAAGTAACTGTAAACTGCAAAAATAGCATTTATCATTTAAACCGTTTACCGTTGATTTTGAATAATATAACCGGAAGAGTAAAACAAACTAATAGAATTTACCGATAGAAAATTCATTTACTAGAGTTAAAGGGTAAATAACCATCTGCATTATGTTTGGACGATAATTAATTATATAAAGAGGTTTTGCCCAGGGGAAATGACAATCACATGCGGACACAGCATGAGAGGTTTGACCAATGTACCGCACACCCCTACCCCTATTCATGTAGTTGGAAAGTGTCATTTATGACATATATTTATTGAGATAAATGTGTTTTTTATTTACTTTAACTTTTAAAAGAATGATATATTTATTATTCTTCATTCAGCGTCCGAAAATAATAATAATTGTTTACATGTATAAAAACTATTATACAAACCTATATTCATAATGGTTTTTTATGTATTACTTACTTCCGTCTCTTATAGGCTGGACAGAAAGGAGACAAAACGTTTTATGACAAACTATAGAATATTAATTTTCCGGCTTCCAAGTACAATACCTAATTCGACAAATATGTTTACCCTAATTGCGCAAAATTATTGCAGTGAATTTCCATTGATCACGTGATTACAGTTGAAAACTGTTGAAATCGTTTAACTGGAACTTCAGCTTTCCCACGGGATACGCAATGCAGTTAAGTTGCTATCTAAATCAGTGGGGGAATAATAGGGTATCTCGTCTATTAGGCTTACTAATGCACAAATGTTATTTTGTTGCTTTATTTATATATAATGTTGCAAATTTATTTATATTGGTTATTATTAAGTTAAATTGTAAATATATAACTTGTTTTAGAGTTAATTAGGAATAAATATTTCCAAATAATGTTAGTTTATAAATTCTTTTATTAAAAGATTTATTTATGATAAACCTTTGGTTATAATTTTGTGTTTTTTTACTATTATAGACTCTCATATATTAGTTGATCTCGGTAGTTTTATCTCGCAAGTACACATATTTGTTAACTTCAGAATAATAAGCTACTGGCACTGTGCAGAAGAAACTTAATTCAATAAGACTCTTTTAACAGAAACATTTAAATCCTAATTTAGTTACATTGAGGCAGGATCGTAACCTAGTTAGTCATTTATCTAAGTAATTTGACATTGCCATTTGAGTTGTAGAAAGGGTGGTCAATTTAAATATCCAGGGGTTAGGTCGATAGGACCTGTTTAGAATATATGCAGACACAAAAAAAACAATCAATTTATCTGTTTTTTAATGAATATTTAACAAAACTGGTTTGTGAAATATATCTGTCGATATAAACTTTAAAAGAACAATAAAACTATTCAAATAAGAAAAAAATATACGTATATTTGTTTCTTCTAAATATTATTATATTTTATAATATTTTAAACTCTTCTTCATGTGTTTTACTCAGTTTGACATAAATAAAACCATTAAAAGAAATCAGTCACTTTTTCAATTATTGAAATTTCAGTAAAGTTTATAAAGTGAAATAAAAAATAAGCTGAATATGTTACAATATTTGGATAACTAAAACATATTATACGTATATGATATTATGAAAAAAACAAATAACAACTCGTTGAGCAAGTTAAATCAAATTACATAGACTAGATTGTTTCGCTGTAATGGTTGTATTGTTTTCAAGTAAATGGTATGTGGTTTTATTATTGTTTGTTCTCATTGTTACATTGCGATTTTAACTAATTGTAAATTTCAAAATTTGTTTATGGATTTTTTCAATTAAATTTTGATTTATCTATAGCATATTGTTTATATTTTGTATATCTTCTCTTAGTCAAAAAAGTTTCTGCGTCATCAGACTATTTGTAATGCTAGTCGGGGTAACATAACGTTATCACTATCCCGATGAAGAATAGGTTTACCATTGTCTTTATCCTTAATTACGTCTCATACTAACGTCAGAACTCTCGTTATCTAAATTATTATCCAAAACATTCTTTTTACTTTTAAACAGTCTTTTTTATATTATTTTTAAAAACACCCATTTAAAATAACAGTCAGTGTAGAGCTACGTGTTAAGCCTATTTTCTGTTTAATTACTTGAAATATATATCACATATCATTATTTGATTGAGCAAAAGTTTAAAAACAAATCTAGTTTGTAACTAAATGTTTTCTGTTTAACAGACGGTGGAGTAATTATTTAAAACATCCCTTTATATTTCCGCTGTATTCGAAAATTTAAAGTATTATAGACTGTACGATTGAATTTATAAAAGCTATCACAGTAGTTGCTGTTTGGTAGAGAAAATAAATACATCAAACAAAAGTATATTACACTGAATGGAATCTAATATGGAAGGATATAAAGTGAGTGGTCAAGTGCGATTACGAAGCAGGTCAAAACGAACCAATCATCGGATTGTTATCTGTCAGTACACATTTCAATCAACTTGGAATTGATTTTTTCTTATATATTGTGAATAGCTCAAAACCGTGTTATGTTCTAAACATATATATATTGATATTTGTATAATAATTTTATACGTGATGATAAAAAGTATAAACATAATTTTAAATCCTAGAGGTATTTAAATGTATTAGGGTTCCTTTAAATAAAACAATATGTGAGAGGAAATACGTCATACAAAAAAGACTTGTTACAAAAAAAAACATTTTTTTTTAAAAATGCGATGGGGACTTCACGTATTATGTCTTTCTTGTTAAATTGTTTAGTCTTTGAGCTCTTTAATATTTTGTAAATATTTTCCAACATAACTTTAATCATTGTCACCACCTTATTGAATAACAATGATTAAAATATAATTTAGCAACTCTATATCACCTGCGCCTGAATTTTGGAATATAAATTCATGTGAAAACATTAAAAAGTTTCTCGTACATAAAACTTTGATCTGTCTTGACCCTAGAATGTGAGTAATTTTGAGTTTTTTTCGCACAATAGGTGGTTGAGTAAATATTTATTATATTCTATATGCGAAAAACGCTTGATGATTTTCATCATATAAATTTTACTTGAATCTTAGATTATGTTTAATTAAAACAAAAAAATATGTCATTCTTTTATGAAAATATACGGAATATAGGAAAAAGTGTGAATTTACGTATTTTATAACATCGTAGCTTAATTCAACATAACATGATGTACAAATCTTAAATAACCAATTTTCTATTCCTCTAACTTCGGCATTAGTGGTTTTATCGATACGTTTGTACTATTCAGAGAAGGTAGACACAAACTGACTGTACTTGCTCAATGTAGAGGTAATCTTTTGTGTGTTAATAATTATATGTGTCAACAGTTTCGGTAATTGAGTTATGGAAATCTGAAAACAGGAATCAATCATCTGCTAAAGTATAGATCGATTTAATTAACCCTATTGAAATTGACCCGATATTTTATAAGCTATTGGTAACTGTTGACATCAAAGAAAAATTAACTCAGTAAAACTGTTTTTAAAAAGGTGTTAGAAAAATATGACCATTGAGGCGAGGATACATATATTTCCTTTGATATCGACCGCTTCTCTGGAATAGTTGGAAATTCGCCGGTATTGCATTATGAGACAGTGAAAAGGGAATGGATTCTACACATTCGAGCGTCGGACTAGGGGATGTATTTCATGGGGGATGATGTTAAAATTCATACTGGAAGATGTAAACTATAACAAGCTACTATTTGACCAAGTAAATTGCACGGGAACTGTGAGATATTCATGGTCACCGCAGTAAATTTCGATACGGGTAATGTAACTAGCTTTCGATTATTCCCCGATGATAACAATTGTTTCCACATAGATGTTGTCTCTAGAGGAATTAAAACGTCCTATATCGTAGAATTATATTCAGCCTCCTTCAGATGGAATTGGTTGCGAAAATTATAAAACCTAATTCTTGTACAAACACATTGTAAATTTTCCAAAATAAATAAAGTAACAACACACCTTTTCCTTCACAATCATAGTTGCGTTATTGCTGAAGGTCATTCGAAACGTTATTTGCTTGAAAAGGTATAACGTTTTGAGAAACTATGATATAATAGGTTGTATTGATATAATAATTGGGATGTATTGTAGAAAATGTGTTAGAGAGAAATCTAACATATGATTAATTTTCTAATAATCGTTAAAGATTTAGAGAATATTGATATGTAATTGCGACAGGAAAATTGCGACAAAGTGTAGCGAATTTGGTAGGATGCCAGAGTGAACAAATAATAAACAAACCTTTGCAGTTTACAGTGAAAATGCAAAATATCTTTTTAATAAAATCTAAGTATAGTGTTAGAAATAAAACACCTAAACTCTGTTCAAGTATTTGCTGTACTCACAAAGTTAGAATAGGCCATACATAAGTGAAGCTAAAGAAAATACGATGTTGCATAGATGAATAAATTATACCGTCAGAGATCCGAAGCCCATTAGACACAGTTCCTGTTGGTGACTTGAACGAGCAGAAAAGAGAGAGTTATATGATTTTGTTGTGAAACCTTATCTTACAGGAAGGAGATAGTTGATTCTAATCACTCATTAAATTAATTGAACAGGAGTCTTAAGACAATGTATTCGCAACGAATAATTTTATATTCATATATTACATCATGCTTATGGCATTGCCTTATTATCTCTTGCCAATGAGTTTTGACAACTCATATACATATCCAGTTAAAAGTTGAATTTAAAGTATCGAAACCTACACAGTAAAATTTTGAAGTTGAGATTATATACAAGGTTGTATAATATTAAAATGACTACTCATCAATATAACTCTCTACCTTATTAGGAGTCTATCTGCATTCCAGCTATTATAAAAGAGTTTGAAACTCATTTCACTTGAACGATGTGATAGAAATATAGGCCTAGTTAAATTTCTATGATGGGTTAAGAGGAATGAAATTAGCCATCCTTCGTGGTTGATGGTACGAGGGTATGTCAAATATTATCCGCAATATAGGTATATTTTTTGTTTACGTTTTCAGTACTGTCCTTTTGCGTTGATGACGCATGCTTTGTTTATTCGTTGTTATGTCTATGCACGTTACAAGCTGCTAGGTTAGTTTCGTTATCGCTGCCGTGCTGTTAATAATGGCCGCTCCACTTTCTATTTGCACCAAAGAAGAGCAAAGTTCAGTGATCCGTTTTTTGTGGTCGGAAGGTGTATCAGGGGCCGAAATTCATCGAAGACTTTTGGTACAGTACGGGAACAATTGTTTGCCACAACGGAGTGTCTATGAATGGATTGAAAAATTCAAAAATGTTCGCACAAGTGTTACGCAAAATGAAGGAGCTGGACGACCAGTTACCGCCATAAACGAGGAAAACATTGAGCGTTCACGTGAAATGATTCTCTCAGACAGACGGATAACTGTTGACGACGTGGCAAATCGTCTGCAAATTAGCCACGGTTCTGCCTACGAAATCATTTACAGCAGACTTGGGTTTCATAAAGTTTGTGCAAGATGGGTTCCAAAACAACTGACACAGTTGCATAAACAAACGCGCTTGGACGTGTGCAAAAAACATTTGGATCGCTATGTTAACGAACGGGATAACTTCTTAGAAAGGATCGTTACTGGTGACGAAACATGGATCCATCATTACGAGTCGGAGAGTAAAAGGCAGAGTATGGAATGGAAACATCCAAATTCGCCGTGCAAGAAAAAATTCAAAACCCAACCGTCCGCAGGAAAACTTATGCTTACGGTTTTTTGGGACTCACAAGGTCCATTACTGGAACATTATCAGGAAAGGGGCACAACAATAAACAGTGTACGTTACAGTGAGGTGCTTACTGCTAAGCTGAAGCCTGCAATTCGTAGCAAACGCCGAGGACTGCTGTCAAAAGGCGTTGTGTTGTTGTACGACAATGCCCGTCCGCATACAGCTGCCCACACTGCAGAAACGCTTCAGAAACTCAATTTTGAAGTATTGGATCATCCTCCATATAGTCATATAATCTAAGTAATAAGAAACGTTACTCTTACTGAATTCAGGGATCAGTTAATATTTTAACGAGGTACAGATAAAACAAAGTAACGATATGTTCAAGTATTTCCATCTTTCTAGATATAAAAAAAAACTGGTTCTGTAAAGTTAACATCACTCTGTAAACTGTGTATCTTGAGAGCTGTTAGTTTTTGTTAATCGCAACATGGAATTAAACTCTAAAGAGATACACAGACCAGTGCTATGGTGTTTTCTTTTTCACCAGTTGAGATTAATTAATCATCTTACATCAAGCCCTACGTGACCTGTGTTGCATAAAGCAGGAAACACGCTACTAATTAGATTCCAAGTTTTTTATATTAAAGTAAACTAGTTAAATATTGGATGGTTTATAGGAAATGTGGATAAAAGCAATGGACAATAATGTGAACACATTGTAAATAAAGAAGAGGATTTATAATTCAGGCTGGGCAACCAATTTTCGTTGGTTTTTTTTAATAGCCGTATAAAATAAAATTTAACGTACATTAACCCATACGGAATACATTCTAAACAACGTTTTTTGAAACATCAACTGCTGCGACAAAAAAGTACCGTAAAAAAAACTAGAAAACTCTTACGTAGTGTATTTTAAAACGTTGAAGACCCTGTATCAAGGGAACAGTTATTGGAATCTTTACCTAAATTTATAAAGAGAAGAAGATAATTTATGTATTCCTTTATCAACAATTTTGGTAAATGAAGAGTAGGATTGCTATTGCTAGGATTAAGATGTGTCACAATAATCATTCGATACAGAGTTTTTTATTTCATGAAGGAAGCCTTCTTTAACGGGAAAAATAAATATATTAATTATTACCAGTTATTTATTTTCGTAATACCAAAGTTATTTAATTTTAGTAATTTACAATTATTATAACCTCCTATTTAAATTTAGCCCCTTTCCTTGACGACAGGTTTATCTAGATGCCATCGACTTCAGCAGTATAGTTTGCGCTGTGGTTGAGATATACGATATAATTTCGCTTTTGTACTCTCTTACTAACGTATTTGAGTGGAACGCAATCAGGGGTGATCAGCCTTTGAGCAATCTACTACGCGCAATCGCCTTGGTCACGCACAAAACTGTTTTCATAGAACTATTGTTCAACTGAACAAACGTACGCTATTAAATTATCTTTATTTTACATTCATATAGGCCTATATGGTTTGACAACGAATATTTTTACCACTTAAAAACTAATTCATTACACGCACGTACTTTTCTTTTACTAGTTCGAATTTTACTGAAGCGTTTTCAGCTTACAATGAGTCAGAAGACCCCAACATGGACGGTTAGTTTTCTTCTATTTTCTGTAGCATGTTTACCTAACTCGTTTATACATCAAGTTTCACAGAATTATGTCTAGGATTTAATTCTATTCTACTTTACAAATTATTACCCCAATATCATATTTCACAAGATTTCACATTTTTACTTCACTAAATATACACACATAAGTGGCTAGATGTGGTTGCCACAGATGTTTTGCAAAAACAAATGTGTCAGCTGAACTCTTATCAACGAAAAATGATAATTTACCAGAGAAAAACAAATGCGATATGTGAACACAAAATCAATACATTAAAAAATACAATAAAAGTCGAGTTTCGTGTATATTTGTCTACAAACACGAGAGTCAGAAATGAACAAATTCGAAAAACAAAGAATAAAAAACACTTTTGGTATAACTAGACTATAAAGGCATTAAAGACGATGAAAAAATTAGATAATTTCTTTCAACACTTGTTTAAAAAACAAGTAGATAAAACTTAATTATTAAACCATAAAATTTTGTAATAAACCAACTATGTTAAAACAAGACCGAACATTTTAGACGGAATCCAATAAGCATCTAATTTGTTACACCTAATGATTAGACACTGGATACTCACAATTTATATAAGCCTATATAATTAATCGTTTCAGGTTATTCTAATGTAACGGATTACTAATTGAATATATCTTTTATAAAATACAAAATTAAGGGATTTGTTGGTTAAAGGGTCGTGAAATTTAAGGGAAAACATATTACGAAATGAACTCTATTCGGGATAAAGACACAGGGATGGGGCTTCGGAATAGGGTTTGGGCTGCAAAAATCAATAGAGTACCACCTCCCCACACCAGCTCTATGCCGCCCGAACAACGTGGAGCTAAATAAGTTGAAAAACTGATATAAAAATGTGTTAAGAGACTTTAACAAGAGAGGCGGGGCGTGGGCTAAACTATTCACACAAAAACTACATATTGACACGCCGCATCGTTTAAAGTTTTGGGAAATGAATTAAGCTCCAATAGGTAGAATAATGTTATAAGGTTTATACTTGTTATAAACTTGTTATAAACTTATATACTTGTTATAATGTTATATGAATGTAACAACTTTTACAAAATTATTAACAAACAGCTGAGAGGTAGTGAAACCCTTTCACAAATGTAAATACTAGGAAACTACCTTTACTCTATCAGTAATCAACTAATACACAGGTATGACGTTAATAAATACGTTTAAAACTAGTTAAAATTACTATTGGTAAATAGTTCATGCATAACAAAAATATACGATTTCTGTAATAGGAATTAATATCTCCGAGGTGGATTAAATTTGATATTTACACTTACCAATGACCTCTATGAGCTCTATAATTTATCATTAATTTAGAAACATAGCCATCTCATATATATATATATATATATATATATATATATATATATATATTAAATATGGTGATATGTTTTCTTCAAATATAGTTAATAAATTAAAAATATTTCAAAAACAATAATACTATTAATACATATATTATTCAAATCTTTTCGCCGATAAAACAGTACATCTTCAAGAAAAATAATTATTTAGATTATTATGGTTACATCCTATATTAATATAACAAAATAATTATTATTATGGTTACATAATTATTTTCCTGAAGACGCTGGTACTGTTATATCAGCGAAAAGCTGTGAATAATATATGTATTAAAAGTATTCTTGTTTTTGAAATATTTTTATATATATATTTTATTATATATATATAATATTTTATATATATATATATTGCTTTGCAACACTGTTTTCTTGTAATCACTTATCACTTTCACTATATGTACTTAAACAAGAATCTTACTCGGTATTTATGCGAGTTAACTTTCAAAGATTGGTAGTATCTCCATCATCAAGCATCACTGACGGGGGGTTGTAGTAGACTGCGAGTTGTGTATGTGTCCCACACACACACACACACACACACACACACACACACACACACACATATATATATATATATATATATATATATATATATATATATATATATATATTCTTGTTTAATAATTTAAAACAGCTTAGGGTTTTCAAATACAATTAATATTCTTGTGTTTGAATAACTTATGTTGTTTTAAAATATATATATTGAGAAGTTGATGCCTTATTATAATTTATTCATTACGTTAGATAATCTCTACAGCTCTGATGATGCCAATGGTGTTAGCGAATTGTAGGTTAAAGGTATTTAAATATTTGTAGAAAGGGTTATTGTTGTTTACTGATTATTATATTAGTTTATTTTGTCATCGTAAAAATTTTAAAGTGTTTATTGAATGAAGCTAAAGAATTAAAAAATTAAAGCACTCTGAGTATACACTGGCAATAAAGTTAATATCATTTTATTACCTTAATAAGCTCTTCACCGTTTATACTTTACGAGTGATACAATAAACGGAGCTGTAAGTTAAATACCCATGAAATGTGCCTGGGAATTGCAGAGACTTGCGTAATAAATTATAGATTAAAAAATAGGTTATATTAAAGTTTAATTTAGAAACCTATGGTTAACATTTATTCAAAAAATCTAGGCAAGTTAAATTATTGACTTGTAGAGACCGTCACAATGTCTCATCTGATACAATCCAGTGACTAAAACATAGAGACCAGTGGTCATAAGTATTAACGCAAGGTACTTTAGGGAAGCTTTGACTGAAAATGTAGGTTGATTAGAAACGAAACGAAGCGAGAAACGATAAAATGTTGCAATTGTTTTAAAGCGACTTTACGTAAAGCTCGCTGTTATTATAGCTTGTAAAAGGTAAGGTTCCGGAACGTGAGAGGATCTAAGTTAATTTGACTCTGACGTAGAGAAACTTAGAGGGTCAGTGTAAGAGGGGTTTAATTTATTAATGCATAAATAGAGCTAACTCTGATAACACATTCTCATTTCATTTATAATTTTCAGTTTCGATTTTCTCCTTGTTTCTCCTTCGTTTCTCTATATGTCTGTTTATCTTTCAGTTTTTCTTCCTCTCTGTTTTTTCTGTATTTTTTATAAAATATATGTTTACTTTTAATATACAATATATATATATATATATATATATATGTTTTTCTTAAATACATTTATTTATTTACTACTTGTTCTTCCACTCTTAAAATATTATATCCACCTCTTCAACTACTATTGAGTACTTAAATTTCGTATTACACTATAAGCATTGACAGACTTCTTAGAACTTTACACAAAACTGTTTCTCTAATACAAGTTGCACCTTATCTCAATCAACTTTTGAAGAACGGATCCAAATTCACTTGTTAACGGAAGAGTAAATCTCAAATTACATGATTTACTCCAAAATACCCATAATTAATAATCCAACTACGTCTTTGTCGAATTAGGTTCGTTGAATAAAAAAAAAACAAATATCAATTTGTAAAAACGATTATAAACGACAAACATAAATGATAATATAATCTATTTACAGAAGTATAATTTAAATTTAATTATTGTTTAGCTTGTGAGAACAATTCATGGCTGTAAATATTAAAGAAGTTCACCTAAAATCTCACTACACATTTGTTAATTAATATATACTAGTTTTAGCGACGATGTAACCTTCATCAATGATTTTCTAACACAAGTTCACTAAAACACTTATAAATAAATATTGTACAACTATAAGATAGTAGCACTTACTTATATTTGTTGAGGACGGCTGCTTTTGGAAATGTGTGCCATTGTCAGGTCCGACGGTCTGAGTTGACAATAGGACACATCTCCCGCAAATGCCGTTCTCAACAAATATAAGTAAGTGCTACTTTAGGCAAGTTGTAAAATATTTACAAGTGTTTTAGGGAATACTGGTACCACACGTGAAGATGAAATAACACAGTGGTTTATTTATAATTTTATTCACATATAAATATTGTCTTTGTATACTTTGGTATATATATATTTAATTATATAGGCCTACATTTTCTTTTGATTTTATCTTTTGAGACAAAGGAGATAATTAATGAATACTACACTTACTCTCAAATAAATACAAATCGTAGTAATTTATATTTTGTAATCATTATTTACTGATAAATATTACGTTGTAGTCGAAACGTGTTTTGAGTCAGCAGAATTTAATTTAATTTCTTTCATAGAATAAGGAGTTAAATTCCTCTTTCAAAAAAAAACACAATAGAACTACGTGTAAGTTTAGATTTCTTCTCCTATCGCTAATAGTTTCACAACTAATTGTTTTTCCAAAGTAGGAAGTTCGCCCGACTTAAGCTTCAACCTGTATATCGCTGCACAGGTTTTGTCAGGGTATATTTCTTGCTTTAACCCAACCTGCCACAAACATTGCCCCTCAATACATCTAATGCATCTTGCTCTACAAGGTTTTTTATCTTTCAACTCTTTTCATTTAATTACTTCTTATCTCTCTTACAGATATCCACTCCTTGAAATTTCTTTTCATGTTTTACATCTCTTTTACTCCTATGTTTAACTACTGTAAAATGTCTGTCTGCGGTGTGTGGATTTATTTTAAAATAAGAATCTCTACTACCCTTAAAATTGAAAAACCACTGTCGAGAATATAAATTTTAAAATACCATTAAGGTGAATGTTTTCAATAGACGTAATGTCGGTGGCAATATTTGGGGGAGAATCAATTTAATGTTACCGATTCTGTGTGAAAAAGTAAAAAATAAAAATTTTACTATTGTTTTTTAATGTTATTTTGAAAACGTTGATAAGCAAGTAATATAAACATGTTCATCACTTAAACGACATTTCTGCATCTAGTTTTTTTGCCCTTATCAAGTTAGTTTTACTATAAAAATGCGTAGTATTAAAAATATGTGTATGCAAGATATCACTTCCCTTCTACACTCATCTAAGCAAATCTGGCTATTGGTTCAATCATTTTTTAAAGTAATTTTAATAATGCATAAGTTAAGGTTACTAGGCCATTAGCTCAAAGTGAATATTTAGTAAATTGTTGAAGTATTGATATTTTGCCTTCTCATATTAGTCATCTTAATGTCAAATATAAAGACTTCCCTTTTGTATGGACTACAAAAACATACTCGATAAAGACAAGATGTAGTTGTCTCGGTTAACCAAAACACGTTTACACGAATGCCAAAATAATCAGCAATTATAACAATTTTACTAATTAAGTTCAAATTTTGGAATTGTTTTTCCGATGTCTAATGAGTTACAATATTGGTTAATCATCTAACTCAATGATATTAAGGGAAATAATGATTAATATGTCAAATATGTGAGATATTGAAATCCATTATTTTTTTATAATCCGCTTTTGCCTGCTTTCAGACACAATATTTTTCTTCAATGTTTCCGATGCTTAAACAATTTTCTTAAAGGTGCTGAAATATTTATTTCTTTGATAAGAATTCGTGAATTAATCATAAGAAAATATTCAGTTAAGTATTTTATTCCAACTAGTAGAAGGTGCCCTAGAATAGCACAGCCACCCCTAAACTCGGCCGCTACGTAACCTAGGACTATAGGGGTAGTTTTGGATGATGCTCAAGGTCATCCCTGCCCTGACCCCAGACCAAGGGGTGGTTTCGACCACGTTCAGGGGGGTAGGGGGTAGTTTTTCGAAAAAAAAAAAAAAAAATCGGCCGCTACGTAACCCAGGACTGTAGGGGTAGTTTCGGATGACGCGGGCGGACGTCGTGACCCCGACCCTAGCTTTGGGGGTGGTTTCGACCGCGTCTAGAGGGGTTGAGGGTAGTTTTTCGAAAAAATTTAATTCCAACACACTAACCTAAGCCAGCCAAAATGGATCTAACCTAACCTAACCTAAGTGTAGGGGGTGACCTCGGCTACGTTCAGGACATTCCCCGGCGGATGCTCCGGGGGTAGATTGGGG
Organism: Prosapia bicincta; assembly: GCA_036971475.1. Taxonomy (NCBI): domain Eukaryota; kingdom Metazoa; phylum Arthropoda; class Insecta; order Hemiptera; family Cercopidae; genus Prosapia; species Prosapia bicincta. The sequence continues at coordinate 123,992,954 of JBAIZL010000003.1, read as the reverse complement.
GTGGGGCGATTTTCGATAAAATTTTGGAACATGTGCTTTGTCCGATAGGGTGTGTAACCTAGGACTATAGGGGTAGTTTCGGATGTTGCAGAGGCCTGGTGGCGACCCTCACCCCTAAGGGCGGTTTTGACCAAGCCTAGAGGGGCGGTAAATGGAAAAAAATAAATTCCAACCAACTAACCAAAGCTAGGCAAAACGGATCTAACCTAAGTGTTGGGGGACATCTCCGGTACGTTTAGGACCTTCCCCGGGGGTTGTCATGGACGAAGGCAGCCCTGAAAGACCTTGATCACTGACTACGTCTAGATGTAGTTATTGGAAAACCTCGCTAGCCAAATTGTATCTAACCCAACATACTCCTAATTACAAGGGCGATCTTAGCTACGTTTAGGACCACCCCATGGTGTTGATCATAGACTATGGGGTTTATAATCGACTAACCTAAGCCGGCCAAAATGTATCTAACCTACCCCTAGTAGATTGGGCGATCTCAGCAACAAACAGGACCATCTCTGGGGGATGTTATGGACGAGAGGAGGCTCTGAAAAGCCTTGATCATAGACTATTGGGTGTATTTGACCGTGTCTAGAGGTGGTTATTGGAAAAAAAAACTAATCAGGCAAGCCTATGACGTAACAACCTACCCCACGGACAGTCTCAGGATCTGCCCCTGAGGTGGCTACCAACGTGGGTGATATCGCGAGATATAATTGATTAATATATATGAAATATCAAAGCTCGAATGATCCCAGGGCCCACCCAGGGAACCCAGGTAACGAGGGCCACAGGTTGATTGCTAAACAAAACAGTGGGCTATGATCCATGACTAGCTAGCGACCCGCGCTACAGATTATCAAAAAACATATAGAGTATGGCCCACCTTTTAGAGGCGAAATAGTGTAACAAGGCCTTATAGCCTGAGTGAACAAGCCTAACCTACATGTGCAACCATGCAGAGATAACGCATAGAACCGCAAAGACACCTGGTGACCGCTATAAACCGCACATCCGTGTTGTGAGACAAGGCTATTGTAATTGTGTCAACAAACGTATCGATTTATTACGCATGCTAGTAAAAAGTAAACAAATAGCTGTGGAAGAGTCCATCCGAGAGGGGTGGACGAGTCCATTCGAGATGGACCGATCTCTATTAATCTCGGGGGACGATCCCATTTGGTATGGAGGGGCAGGCGTCTATGAAGTATAAATCCCATCGCGAAAAACAATACTTGCCATACAGCTTTGGAAGAAGAAACATTCTGGTAAGCTATCTTGATTTTACTTTTCTCGTGGGAAATCTGTAGCCTATATTAAAGCAATCGCTATTCATTGCGACTTGTGAGTCGAATAACTCGTATAATCTAATATCATTGTTGATCTGAATATTTATGAAAACAAATTAATCACAATATTTTAATAATTATCTAACAATTGTTAGTATTAGCAAACAACTAGATTTAATTTTAAATTGTTCAACATATACCATTGTCAATCTTAGTAATCTTATTCTAGTTATTTTCTCAAAACTATTTCACATAGAATCAATTTGAATATATAGCATATACCTGTGTTAATTTAAGATCCATTGTAGTGAATTGTATCTGTAAAATGGCCGTACGTGTTGTATCAACAGAACAGACATATGTAAGGAAATTCCGTTTGAACGGTACTAGAGTGACATTCAACTTTAACCCCGTACCAGCCACGGAAAACGAGCTGATGTGGGTGAGACGAGGACTAGAGGAAATCCTAGAGACGATGAAAAACAACGTTACCGAAGACATACAACTGGGCTTCACCATGCAGAGCCTAAATCTCCGAAACCACGCCCCTGGATATATTGCATTTAGAGCTGCCTCTGCGACAACTGTGGACGCCTTGTTTAACATCCTAGGCTCAATAATCCAGAGCAATGCAAATACATTTAAAGCCGACGACACCTTCAGAGTGAGCTGTACAAAGGTTAAAGTACCTATAGGGCGAGGGCGTGGGCGTGTAAGACCCGGACTGTATAATAACTTCATAGAAGAATTGCACTGTAGAAAAGGAATTGTTACGATTAAAAACACAGACAACCTCTGTTTACCCCGTGCTCTGGTTGTAGCTATAGCGCATGCGTCAAGAGACCCAGAGTACAAGCTTGTGTGTATGGACAGATGCAAACGTCAAACCAACAGAGCAAAACAGTTAATGACGGACGCAGGGGTGCAGATAGGAGAAGGTGGTGCAGGCATTAGAGAGCTGCAACAGTTTCAAGATTTACTCGCCGATTATAAAATCACCGTCTACAATTACGGCTGCAAAGGTCGTGATATCTACTTTGAAGGGGACGTTCAGAACCCCAAGCACAGGCTAAACTTGTTATATCACGCCAACCACTTTAATGTTGTTACAAGTCTGACAGGTGCGTTCGCGTGTAGTTACTATTGCGAATTGTGTCATGTTCCATACGACGATCGCCTGCACCATAGATGCTCAGCCCAATGCAACTCTTGCAAGAGGACCCCGCCATGTGTGCTTGAAGACGACGGCATCCTGTGCGGCGACTGCAATAGACAATTTCAAAATAGAGCCTGTTTTAAGGCGCACATGAAAAGCGTATGCCAGGCTATAAGAAAGTGCCCAGACTGTAATAGATACATTCTAACGAAAAAAAGAAAAGCTCCTCACGTTTGCGGCGAAAACTATTGTAAAGTGTGTAAGGATTACATGCCTGCAGGCCATCTGTGCTACATGAGAATTGATACACGTCGCCCGCTATCAACCAACTTTCTGTTTGTCTTTTTTGATCTTGAAAGTCGACAAGACGAGGTTATTAACGACGCTCGTGTGCATCGAGTCAACCTGTGTGTATCCCAGCAATACTGTTGGATGTGTATGAACGGGGGCGGCGCCTGCCTACAGTGTACGGATAGAACCAGAGTCTTCAGAGAGGATCCCGTCAACGGGTTCATGGCGTACCTAATGGAAGTGCGAAAGGCGTACAAGAAGGTGATTGTTATCGCTCACAACGGCCAGGCCTTTGACTTCCAGTTTATCCTAAAGTACGTGATAGAAGAGACACAGTTTACACCCGAACTGATTATGCGAGGTACCAAGGTCATCCTCATGGAGATTGATAACACAAAGTTCATTGACTCTCTCAACTACATGCCTATGGCTCTATCAAAACTGCCTAAAGCCTTCGATCTGCCTCCGGAAAAGAAGAAGGGATATTTTCCGCACCTGTTCAACACCCTGGCAAACCAAGCGTATGTAGGCCCCATGCCTGCCAAAGAGTACTACTGCCCCGACTCCATGTTTGACAAGAATCACGAAGAGTTCACACTATGGTACGACGAGCAGGTGCGCAACGAGTACGTCTTTGACTTTCAAAAGGAGATATTCGAGTACTGCCTATCGGACGTGGAGATCCTGGCACAGGCGTGCCTGAAATTCAGGGCCTGTTTCCTACAAGAGTGCAATGTTGATCCGTTTCTGGAGGCGGTGACTATCGCCAGCGCATGTAACCTGGCGTTTAGAAGGAACTTTCTGAAACCAAACACCATAGCCATACTACCAAAGGCTGGCTACCGCCTGGCCGATAAACAATCGTATATCGCTCTGCAATGGTTGTTGTGGCTCGAAACAGAGGGCAACCTGCGAATAAGTCATGCAGGTAACGGCCGAGAGATGAAGGTCGACGGCTTAAAGGTCGACGGACTGTGCACAGAGACAAACACCGTGTACGAGTTCCAAGGATGCTGGTTCCACGGCTGCCCCAAGTGCTTCCCCAACGCCCTGGAGGACGATCCGGCGGACACGCACAACGCACGCCTCGAAAGGACAAGGGCCAAGAACGCTAAAATCTCACAGGCCGGCTACCAGGTCGTCGAGATGTGGGAGTGTGTATTTAGGCAGCAGAAGAAGGACGACAAGTCCATGGATTACCTCGACAACCACCCCGTCCTCAACGCAGCGCCTCTCAACCCTCGCCACGCATTCTTCGGCGGCAGGACGGGAAATATAAAGACCTACTGCGCCGCTAAAGAGGACGAAACCATCCAGTACGCCGACGTGTGTTCCCTCTACCCTTGGGTATGCAAGTATGGAAAATACCCGATTGGACACCCAAAGTTGGCCGTCGGCAACGACGAATGCAGGAAACTGGGGATGAGCGCCGAGGGGTTGCTCAAGTGCACAATTCTGCCGCCTACATCGCTCTACCACCCCGTATTGCCGCTAAAGATGAATAACAAGCTGATGTTTGTACTATGTCGGACATGCGGCGAAACTCTCAATCCTGGCGATTGCGACCATACGGTGGACGAGCGCGCTCTGACGGGCACATGGACCATGGACGAGATACGCAAGGCTGTAGAGAAGGGCTATGTTGTTGTGGAAATGCACGAGATGTGGCAGTACGAGATGGCTTCAGGGAACGACGGCCTGTTTAAAGATTTTATTAATAAATTTCTAAAGATGAAACAGGAAGCGTCAGGCTACCCCGGCTGGTGCAAAACTGAAGAGGACAGGGCCCAGTATGTAGAAGATTATTTCACCAACGAGGGTGTCCGTTTGGACCAAACAAAGATTGTCAAAAATGAAGGATCCCGCTCACTGGCCAAACTAATGTTGAACTCGTTTTGGGGAAAATTTGGACAGAGGGAGAACCAGACTAAAACGTCGATTATCAGGCAGCCTCAGGAACTGTTCAAAATGCTGCAGAGTCCATCCATTGACGTCAACCACATTCAGGAAGTAAACGAAGACGTATTGGTTGTGAATTGGCAGTTTGCGGATGACGTTTGCGAGATACTGCCCACCGTCAACGTTGTGCTGGCCGTCTACACCACTGCTCACGCCCGGTTAAAGCTTTACGAATATATGGACGCTCTCGGCCCTCAACTTATCTACAAGGATACAGACAGTGTGGTATACCTTCATAGGGAGGGATTGCCAAGAGTGGTGACTGGAGATTATTTAGGCCAGATGACTGACGAGCTCTCGGAATACGGCCCTGGTTCCTACATTACCGAATTCGTCTCTGGAGGTCCTAAGGTCTACGCCTACAAAGTATGGTCTACAAATAAAAACAAACACGTGACCGTGTGCAAGGTCAAGGGCCTGACTCTCAATCTCGGCACATCAGCCTCGGTCAATTTTGAATCGATGAAGCGGATGGTTTTGGAGGGTAGCGATCCTATAGTAACCACCAGTGATAGGATACGCCGCACAGAAGATCGTGACGTCATCACCACGTCAGAAAGTAAAATCTTCAGGTTAACTGGTGCAAAGAGGAAGTTGGACGAGGACGACGGATACAACACACTGCCTTACGGTTACAAGCGTCCACGCATGAGCGAGTAGCTATATTCAACTTGACAAACGCTAATAGATTAATTTTGTATTAATTCTGTAAAGTGGTTAGATAAGCATATTGTAATTCAGCCTAACAAAAGCTAGATTATATATAGGTATTATTTATTCACATTGATTACTGTCTAGTGATTAGGTAAATATAATAATAATAATGATTATCTATATACTGTATAAACAGTCTGTTAGGCAGAAGCTAGATTATATATGTATTAATTATGCACATTGATTATCTGTATATTGTATAAATATTCAACTAGATTATATATAAGTATTAATTATGCACAATGATTTGCTATGTTTTCTATAAATATTCAGACTAACCAACTTGTGGCTACAAAATTCCACGAATGAGTAAACAATATGAATAGCTGACGAATGTTGATTTTTTCACACACACACATGTTTTTGTAAAGTAATTTGACCCCCTGCTTGGCGGGTAGTGTGAAAGAGACGAATGAAAGCCCACTGGCGAGGCTCTGCGTAGCCCGTAAGGTTGTATGCATCCCCTCTGGAGTGGCCGTAAAGGTTCGTAAGGGTGAATGTACTTGTCAAGCAGGAGGGTCGTTGATATACGGAGGCATCAATTTGATTTTGGAGGATGTCACGTGGAGTAGGCGGGGCTTGGGGCCTCTCCATTCCCCCTTCGGGGGATATTTGTGTGAACAAAGTATAGACAATATTATTGCAATAACCTTTATGTTATATATATTTTATACTTGTAATCATTTATTTGAAGCACCTATTATATTGTAAAACATACAGATTTAGAATTTTAGACTTTACAGAGGCCTGATAGTACTAACAATGACTTTGCTGTGTTTTGCTGCTAATCAGTTTATATTTTTGTTAGATTTAGCATTAGACCTATGACATGAATTGTATTTAGCCTAAATTATGCCATGTGATTGGAATATTTATGAGATATGTCTAAGCTAGTGTCTATAGTTGATGTATTAATTACCTAGATATGTCTAAACTTTTGTAATTGTGTATAAAGCAATTGTAATTAGATTTAAGATTGAATGTTTAGTTTTGTACATTGTTTAGATCATAATGTTATTGTAATTATACAGTTTTATTGTCAAATGACTATTACTAATTACCTTATCCTGTGTTGACCTTTGCATTAAGTGCAAGCACATGTAAACATAGTCGCTTGAAGGAACACACTGAATTAGACTCTTAGCGTAGCGGATGTCTGTACTCTTGATGGTTCAATGCACACCCATTGAGAAATTGTTAAATGACTAGCGTCAGAACATGATCATAGGCATTGGTATGTAACTGTCCTGTAGATAGCAAATATAGGTGGCAAGTTAATCCTATACAGATGACTGTTCGGACGCCGTCTTGACCGACATTGAGTTTGACGTCATTTGCTGCGGTTATGTCCAGAGTGTGCTATTGCGGTCGTAACGATATTACTGTAAAGGATTTAAACAAGCATTGTCGAGCTGTGTGTATGATCTACACCTGCAATGAAGCGTAATAACACTGTTTATTGACTTGTAGGCCTATGTACCGTATCATGCATATTGGTTTAATACAGAATGTGTGTAGATTTACAGGTATTTCAACCTAACACAATATGTATGCCTATGTAGGTTAACACTCATATATACTTAATACAGGTTTACGTGGATATTGGCTAAACACAATCTGTAGGCTAATGTAGGGTAACATAGATATTGGATTAATACAGAGAGAGAATGTAGGTGTCCTTGCTTACTAGCTTGTTGCGTAACATACATAATGGTTTAATACAGGCTGTATACTATTGTGATTGGTAGTTGTTTTACCACTCCAAGGTAGCTTTACCTAAGGCCTGGGTGGCTTTACCTGAGGTATGGCGTCGAGCATGAGGCTCTACCTCTCGGATACTACGAGATAAACCATAGTCAATCGGATACTGTCTGTTAGGCCCTAGTCGGACCGTGCATTTTATATTATGTGTTAACTTGTATTTAAACTTCTCATAGGATACGATGTGTTTACCTCTACAAACAGCATCGCCCGCTTTGTTGTAATCAACAGTCGCGGTTGTGACGTAATTATGGATCAGTCCAACTTGCTTGGACTCGTCCACTCACCTCTCAAATGGACTCTTCCACAGCTATGTATAAAACATTATATACAGGTACAAACAGCATCGCCCGCTTTGTTGTAATCAACAGTCGTGGTTGTGACGTAATTATGGATCAGTCCAACTTGCTTGGACTCGTCCACTCACCTCTCAAATGGACTCTTCCACAGCTATGTATAAAACATTATATACAGGTGGAGATATAGTGCTTTTGCATAGTCTGTGTTTAGAGTGATCTGTGTGTGTGTTTGCCAGTAAGTAGTAAAAATGTCATCATCAGTGTCGGCAAAGTTTTCAGCTTTAAATTCTGTAGATTCTGTGCCTATACGCGATCTAATGATAGGCAAGGCATTTAAAATTGTAAATGCGCGTTTTGTCGAAGCAAAGTATGGTACCGCCGTACTTGTAGACTTACGGGTAGATGATGAAGACAGACGCGCTGTCTTTCTTCCAAAGCGTTACGCTACGGCGTTGACTGTGGAAGATTTGAGCTCTATGTTGGGCAAATCTTTAACTGTTATCAAACATGTAGGCCAGACCGTGAATTTGGCCATTACAGAGTAATATTATTCATTAGCACGTTTCAGCATGTTTATTTTTTTTTTAAATTTTACAGTGCCTCTGTCTTTGTTTAATCTATGCGCTATTGAGGTCTGCGCATGCGTACAGAACAGAAATGATATAGACAGTTTGGACTTACCTGTATCTGTAAAGCAAGTGTTGATAAAATCTTTTAAAGACTATGTATTGATGAAGTCTTGTGATAGCTCTGATTTTGATTTTTCGTCTATAGATTTCAATAATTTAAATTTTTCAGAATTTTTAATGTTGATGAACCACCCAGACGAGGTGCCTGTATTTGTCGAAGAGAGGACAATTTTCAACTTTATTAAATTTCACTACACTGGTCTGTCTGATAATATTTGCCGAGAGTGTTTGAGTAACTTTGTGCTCCGTCAGGCAGAGAGTTTCGACATCACAAGCCTTAGATCACACAGTATATTGAATGAGTGGTAGTCTATTTTCAACAGCGCCTAATACATATTTTGGACACGAGGTAGCGTCATGTTCAAATTATCTGAAGCCTAGATCATAGATTATATTCGATGGTAGTTTATTTAGACTCTTTTTTCTAGGCGTACACAGCGCTTTCAGATTCTTCACTATCCTATTCGCCTCTACTACTACCTATGGGCTCGTCTCCAGGAGATTTACCTACCCGTCCGCCTGGCATTGATACGGACAGCGAAGAGGAAGACCATAGACCCTGCTACAGTTGTGATGATTCGTTTTCGTTTCGCCTGCACGATTTCCTGATGGTTTCTCATCCACCGAGGAACCCGCCTTCACCCCGCACATGCATACAGACGCTGGATTACACCTTGATGCAGCTCCAGCTGGCTATTAGGGATCTACGGACGGCTGCCTCGAAATCTTACTACAAGACGAGCCGGACCTTTGCGTATAACGTTTGGGGTATGACGAGACGATTCCTACAGGATATTGTGGTGGCTGGAGACTACACTGTCCAGCGTACCAATAATGTAGATGGATTTTCATATTATTTCAATTGGCTTTTCTTTCAAGATATCTGGACCTATTTACTAATCATGTTGTTTCCTACAGGATTTGTATATGTATATACAGTTGTTACTAATTGACTTTTTTTTGCCTTCAGCCACAACCGGCAGAGTTTGGCTTATGCATTATATGTTGTGAGAACCCTCGCAACGCTGTTGCCACGCCTTGCGGACATGTCTTTTGCTTAACCTGTCTCTCAAGATGTATTCACTGCCCACATTGCAGATCTCGGATCATCGATATATTTAAATTATATTTGTAATATTGAGGAATAATTTATATCTATGCACTGTAAAATTATTTTTATATGTTTGTTTAATAAATCGTCATGCTGAATATACTTATTGTATATATTATTTCATATACCTACCCTTTTCGGATCCTTATATCGTTGGCCTTAACCAATATTATATGTTTATATTGCTAAGCCGCTCTGTTGAATAGATAGTTGGGTTCGTTTTATAGCATATATTTATTCATGTTATGTGATTGGCCTCTTTATTAGTGTTTCTCCATAGACCTTTATATCTAAACCTATTTACATTATAGAATATATACATAGTAGCTATCTGTTTACTTAATCTACAACGGCCTAATACGATTATATTTAAACACATTTTTGGCTGTAGGGTGTATACATATCTGACTTTTTATTATATATGTATGCCATGGTATAACGATATTACATAGTATATCGATGCAGTAATCAAATCGACATAGCCGTACGTGTTTTAGGCTTGCTATAGCGGTCACCGGTTATCATTGCGGTTTTCTGATATTGCGTTATCGTTGTCTGTACACGTCTGGCACACGGTCAGGCGTCTTCCAACATAAGGCTTTGTCGCAATGTTTCACTTTTAGAGGTAGGCCAAACTAGAAACCTCTGTATGTTTTTAGATAATCTGTAGCGCGGGGAGCTAGCTAGTCGGGGATCGTAGCCCACTGTTTTGTTTAGCAATCAACCTGTGGCCCTCGTTACCTGGGTTCCCTGGGTGGGCCCTGGGATCATTCGAGCGTTGATATTTCATATATTAATCAATTATATCTCGCGATATCCCCCACGTTGGTAGCCACCTCAGGGACAGATCCTGAGACTGTCCGTGGGGTAGGTTGTTACGTCATAGGCTTGCCTGATTAGGTTTTTTTTTCCAATAACCACCTCTAGACGTAGTCACCCCCGGTTCCATGCTCATGGTCTTTCAGAGCCTCCTCTCGTCCATAACATCCCCCAGAGATGGTCCTGTTTGTTGCTGAGATCGCCCAATCTACTAGGGGTAGGTTAGATACATTTTGGCCGGCTTAGGTTAGTCGATTATAAACCCCATAGTCTATGATCAACACCATGGGGTGGTCCTAAACGTAGCTAAGATCGCCCTTGTAATTAGGAGTATGTTGGGTTAGATACAATTTGGCTAGCGAGGTTTTCCAATAACTACATCTAGACGTAGTCAGTGATCAAGGTCTTTCAGGGCTGCCTTCGTCCATGACAACCCCCGGGGAAGGTCCTAAACGTACCGGAGATGTCCCCCAACACTTAGGTTAGATCCGTTTTGCCTAGCTTTGGTTAGTTGGTTGGAATTTATTTTTTTCCATTTACCGCCCCTCTAGGCTTGGTCAAAACCGCCCTTAGGGGTGAGGGTCGCCACCAGGCCTCTGCAACATCCGAAACTACCCCTATAGTCCTAGGTTACACACCCTATCGGACAAAGCACATGTTCCAAAATTTTATCGAAAATCGCCCCACCCCCAATCTACCCCCGGAGCATCCGCCGGGGAATGTCCTGAACGTAGCCGAGGTCACCCCCTACACTTAGGTTAGGTTAGGTTAGATCCATTTTGGCTGGCTTAGGTTAGTGTGTTGGAATTAAATTTTTTCGAAAAACTACCCTCAACCCCTCTAGACGCGGTCGAAACCACCCCCAAAGCTAGGGTCGGGGTCACGACGTCCGCCCGCGTCATCCGAAACTACCCCTACAGTCCTGGGTTACGTAGCGGCCGATTTTTTTTTTTTTTTTTTCGAAAAACTACCCCCTACCCCCCTGAACGTGGTCGAAACCACCCCTTGGTCTGGGGTCAGGGCAGGGATGACCTTGAGCATCATCCAAAACTACCCCTATAGTCCTAGGTTACGTAGCGGCCGAGTTTAGGGGTGGCTGTGCTATTCTAGGGCACCTTCTACTCCAACTAATTGCGTTATTCAGTATAATATCATTATACCGACAGCTATGTTTTGAAAGTATCTTTCCACGTTAAATTCTTTGTCTAATACATTTGTGTCTACAATTTTTATTAGTTTGCTTATAATAAAAAGAACATGTTGTCCTTTAGAAAAATACCACTATAATTTTTTTTTGGATGCAAATTATTTATACTTATTTCTATAGCTTGAGAAGTGTAGAAAATAGGTCTTCTAGTTTAACATTACGTAAAGATAGAGACACAGGATGTATAAATATGGATCTGTGAAACTCAATGTTATACTTAACCAGAGCCTAAACTCTTAAAAAAATATTAAATTGTTAAATAAGTTTTTTATTCTCTTATATACATTTTATGGTTGTACGAATGCATGGCACCTGTAAAATATAATGTAAAAACATATTTGATTTGAAATAAATTTTAAAATTACCTTAAAAAATATTTATAGATTTCTGCTATCCGTGAATATTAAAAATATTTATGACAGGATCTGAAAGCGGCCGTAACCGTTATATAAATCATATAAGCTAGATTTAGGTACTTGCTTTTCGGTCAACTGAAAATCATATTTTTATTCGTAATTGATGGCTTTAAAATAACTAATTAAATTTTTGTTTATTTACATCTTTATCTTTACTTAAGTATGATAGGACCTTTGATTACCTATGGTACATTGTGTGCTTAACAGTAACAGAGGCGCCTAGATGTAGGTGACCGAAGAGGTTTGTTGTTTTAGAAAGCGATGGAATCGCACAAAATAAATTCTAGAAGCACTCGGTTACCTGCTTTTTACAGCGATGAAGCTATTTGTTGTCATATGATAATTTTGATTCTTTCATTTATCATGGATTAAAATTCAAGTACGTTATTTAGACGACGTGGGTATCTGTTTGAGCTCAAAACTATTCGCTGAAGGACAAGCTATGTTAGCTTGGGCAGATTAAGATCACTGGGTGGAAATCGGATTATAGATTTGAATGTTTCAAGACCAAATGGTAAAAACAACTAATAATAGTATGTTAGAAGAGATGTAGCAGAGTATGAGAATTATAGAGTAAACGTTAATTTAACTTAGTTACAATTTAATAATTCCCTGTTTGAAAATATTAATATTTAATAGTTGAATATTAATTTTTATTTCTTATAATTAGATAATATTTGAGAGTTTCCTCTTGTGAAAAAATTAGAATGAATAAACTTTTTAATTAATATAACTACAAAAGGAAAAAATAAAAATCTGAACATTGAAAACAAATATTTTTCTCATATAAATTTAAACATTACTGCAATCATATTTTAACAAAACCTTGCACAAAAACGTAAAAAGTAACAAAGTTTGGAAAGTTAAAATATAATTTTTACCTTGAAAGCTACATATTAAACCTTATAATACGTTTAAACGTTATCTATTACTACTACGAAAGGGAAAACGTTTAGGTGCGCAATTTTATTTTCATTTCATTTTCATGATTATTTTGCTAGAGTAAAATTTTTGTAGTAACAATATTTATATAATTATTACGTAATTAAGATATGTTGTGATTACACATGAACTATTACACATTACAACTGATCAATCGGTGGAATGTTCACAAACACTGCCTCCCTAGCGTTTTTCATTCTCTATCATGATAGAACATTTTAGAAACAAATAACGTTTAAAATGTAAATGTTTTGGTAAAAATTATATTTCTCTTTTATTATCTTTGCTACATTTCGCGTTATACTGTAAGTTTGTATTTAAATATCATTGTAAAAATGTTTACACTTACCCGAGGTAAATGTACTTTGAAAAATAATTTTTATTATTAATTTTTTACATTGCATTCACTCTGTTTATCTTTATTGTGTACTATCCATTTTACGCTTCAAGTGGAATACTGAGCTAAAGTGTGGAAGAATATAATGTTTACATTGTCTTTTCATTTTATTCCAAGCGCCTAGAATGTTGAGACAAATTTCATTAACTGAGGTTAGCTTGTTTTTTTCTAACTTTTAATGTAATATTTATAAAATATAACCACATGTCATACAACGGAACTTAACGGTTTGGTCTTAATACATAATGCGAGTTTAGTACAACCTGCTCCAAACAAACAGTCTCGACGCGATTAATTTGCAACTTTCATTAAAGTTTTGATGAAACGACAAATTTAATGCTGGGTTTTAACATATCACATACTTATTGCACCTTATCTCGGACCACGTCACTACCCTTATACCAGAACCATTTTTGTATTACCAGTGATATTTTTACTTTTTCTTCAAAAGCAAATAGCTTTGTCTTTATGTTAACATTGAAATTACCAGGGTAATCTGGAGAGAAAGAAGATAAGACAGGTTAAACCAGATTGAGTAGGGGACATGATGACTCCTTGGTTCTCTGTATGGGGGCAAAATGATGTCACCTCGTGGGTAGGATCGCTTACCAGGAAGCTCGCACTGTTCTCATTCGGGGTTTTCTCGAATACTCATCAGACCGACGATGAGTTAGGATCATAACTGCATTCCTAGCAATAAGGGAGATACTCCTCTTCTTTATTTCATGGCTAGGTTCTTTGTTTGTCCTCGACACAATTAAAATTCACTCTGTAGTACAAAATATTACCAATTACAATTTGTAAAATTTTAATTGGAAATTTTTATTAAATGATAACTAAATAAATCATCTACTATATTTACTCTGCCTCAAATATACGTCGAAACGACTTCAATATAGTTTTCCTCATAAATGTATTTGATTAAAAATTGTATTCAGTGATTAAACAAGTAGTTTTAGAACTACAGAAACATCCTACACATACAACACAGAATTCAATTCACCCGGGTGACAAGTCGCCATATTCATACAATAGTCGTGCATTTCAACAGCTTCAGTTTCACCAGGCATTCAAATCACTGCTCATTAAAACTATTCACCCGAGTAATTAATTATGCACCATAGAAAGCCAGAGCTGTTTGATCAAAATGGCTCGTTACAGGTCTCAATTACAAACTCACAACATTAAACAATAAAATTCTTTATATGATGCATTCATAAATGTTAATAAAAACCTAGCCAGGTTGTTGGAATGTAGATTCGCCAATATTTCTCTGACACGTTTTTCAAACGTTGAATAAATTGAACGTTAAAAACTTTTTTCAACTTCAACCTATGAAATGTGATAGACAATTCTTTACTGGAAACAATAAAAGTCTGAGCTTCTCATTGATAATGATGATAATGCATATACATGACGGATCTTCTTCAGGTATTACCGTCGATAACAGATAATGGATAACAGCTCAAGCAATCGTTACTATGTGGTCATAAAAAATAATCACTTCCAAACATAAAGAGATAAATTTGAGTAAATCAGGAAGGATGGACAGACATTGAAACTCTGTGCTGGCGTTAGTTCCATGTCCGCGCATAGATGGCAGTTTAGGTAGGTTTTTTTACCCACTTTATCGATATTCATACCTCTCTAATACCCAAGTATTATTCTGAGTATGGTTTTTGGTATAAGTCGATTCTCATTATGTTACACAGCTGTGTTTCATTATAAGTGAGTTATTTCTAAATTTCTATTTACCGCGGCATTTGCGTCCAATAAGGTCACATTGTTGATTGTGTCTTTGTTAACACCTCTAGCTGTCTCTCTCGGTTTATTTACGAGCTCGTTGCTAGTCAAGTGTTTTTGTGCTGCAGCAATTGGAAAGTGGAGGTTTTACCGCATTAAGGATTTAGTCATGGTGGGAGCAAATCCCATTGGTGAGTAATGAGGCCACATTCAAGGTCTGCCCTTGAATCAAATTAAAAGACAAGGCAGATAGCTTGTACTATTGTGTGGATGGATTTATACTTGTAAGTGCCTCTACCACCTCCACATCTCCACAAGTGAAGTTAGAGTCTACAGCTCTGGCGCCAATCTTCCACACGTAATCCGTGCCTCTTGGAATAGTCAGGAACGCCCTGGAATATCCAAACGTTATTGTAACATCAGAAGAACCATCTCTATATGCACTCATTATGTACTCTCTTGGATAGACCGCAATGCTCCTTAGCCTTTTTTGCCCTAATGATGTCAGTTGACCCTTAAAAACTACATGGCTCTACCAGGTTCGATACAATTCTACTGTTCGTAGGAGGTCTGGCAGTGAATACCCTTAGGGGAATCTGGTAGATATGAAATTTGTTGTGCTTGAAGTCAAAAGTTTCTCCAGTTTCCATGCCAAATAACACAGAGGATGGCCTTTTTAGTCTTAAATTGTTATTTAAATCTTTCTAGTGCCCGACGTCTCCCCTTGTAGTGAACGCTATCGTGTCACTTTATCCTGTTTTCAAGGCTT
>JBAIZL010000003.1:123919898-123972398 GCA_036971475.1 Prosapia bicincta | reverse complement strand
GGTAAAATTGTAAAATAAATCAACTGGATGGATAAATACAAATGTGAATAAAATAATAATCCTACATCACTAACCGGTTCATTATACACAGATAGAACAGTAAGTAGATGGTTTATTACTCTTACAATGTGACAATGGTGGGTGAGAAAGAAATATATCATATTCAATTTATGTATTTTGAAGTATAAGATAATTATATATAAGACCTATTATAGCTAAACAATATTTTCAATTTTTTAAACAACTATTCAAAGTTATGTTATCTGCGTCTAGTACTCGCCTCTTTTAACACTTCTCTCTCTCTCTCTTTCTTGTTTACTGTGCTCCCACTTCATCTCCTTTTACTCATACGTCCCTTGTTCTGCTGATCCCCCATCTCTCCTTTTCGTTTTCTCTTCTTGTACTTAATCTCGTCTGCCCATCTTGTCCATCTCCAATTCTCGTAATCCCACTCATTCTAGAGCTCTCCCCTAACTCGATTGCTGTACTCCCATTTCTCTGACCCCCCCCCACTCACTTCCCTTCTCTCTTACTGCTCCATCGTTTTTTCTCTCTTACTCTCCGTAATGCCTATCCTCTCCCAGTAACCCGCTCTTACTTTATATAGCTAATCCTGTATATAGCTTCACTTGTAGTTGGTTGATATCCTTCTAATCGTGGTAACAACATATTTTAAAATTCAATACAATTTAATTTTCAACTGTCTTTAACATATTCAAATTTAAATATTCTTATGTAGTTGCTTATAATATTGAAATATAAATATTCCGTCTACAGATATGAGTCTAATCCTAATCATTAGAAAACAATTACCAAGACTTTCCCGCGAGAAGTTTTTCCATAAAGGATTATTCTTTCTCCGTTGTAGATCCACTGCACTCCCTTTGGTTAAATCTAATTCGTATCTCTATGTGAGTGCGATGTATACAGACAAATAGGTTATACTATACAATTAATGAACTGAAATCCTAATCAGTATACAAAATTGCTTAATTTACTTTGCTGTATGTTGCAAGAAATGTTTATGGGTATTTATGTTTTTAAATAGCAATGTGTTTTTAATTTTACATTTTCGTTATTAATTTTATTTTCAAGACTAAAGTTAAACCAGTTTCAAACTGATTTTAAAATAAGTTTAACTTATTTACGTTAAATCTTAAATAGGATTTGTATTGTTAATTATGACACAACATATTTTTATATTGTATTTTTAATTATCTTATTGTTCTATATGTAAATTTTTTACAAATATAAATACATTTATCCCAATTTTAAAAATATATTTACAAGTTAATAGTGCCTAAATATATATATATACATTAAAAACACGACTATATTGTTCAACTATTAAAATTTGTTTAGGATGTTTAAATTCAAAGTAAATAAAAAGCTTTAAGTATTTATGGGTGTGTTTTATTAGACTATAGAACGAATAAAAATAGCTTAGTAGATAACACGATTGCCAATTTAAAAAAAAATATTTTACCTCCATCCTATGGCATTGGTAATTAAAGAAACACTAAACGAATAAATTTAGAACTGTGATAGAAACATTTTTTGAATTGCATAGATAATGTGGCGATGTTTGGTGAGATATAGTATTGCTAATTAGGAAATGAGACTTAGAGAAAGACCCTATCAGAGCTGAATAATATGGAAGAATAAATTGAATAAGAGTAGCTGTAGCCTATGGGTAAAACAGCACGAGACGGGGTATAATAGGATGGAGGAAAAGAGGGCGACGTAGGATACCTTGGATAGATACTGTACACGTAACAATAGTAAGAAGAAACTCGAAGATGAGGATTGATAATAGAGAAGGAGATTGAAATAATTTTGGATAAAACAAAAACAGTATCAACTTTATCAGTTGTGTATAAAATTTATTATGTGAATGAAACCCATTTTATATAAACGTTGGCTATAAATGTCGTCATGGAGAATATAGTGACTGGGTTTGGTATTTCAGTTTGAATCCAATTTCAATTTTAAGGAAAAATTTGTCTAGTGTGAGAAAGTCTAGAAATGTGACACATTTTGTGGATCTATTTTCACTTGGGTGAATAATAAAACTGTTCCGGACACAGTCAAGTGTTCAACAATCGAGACTTGTGTATGATCACTCAAGTAGAAACACGATTTCATCAACAAAAAAACTACTTGTCACAGACGGATAGAGTGTAGATATTCCACAAATGTACAGGTGGCAAAGTCACGTAAGTGTCCAATGTAAGAGTTTAGTATTACCTGTAGGATAAATAACAGCGATCCACTTTCATAACACATTAAGAGTGTAACTGGTAACAGGATTCAACTTAGAGTTATTTATTAACGTTACATTATTATTTCTTAAAAACAATTAATAACATGTTATTCGAAATTATAAATAACTTAGTATACGCCTGCTATTATTTGAAAGTATTTTATTTCCTGTCTATTCCATCGTTTGATTCAACCAAACTTCACAGTTCACTCTTTCAGTAAACGGAGTTTCATTGTTTCGCATATTTTTATACATTGTGCTACCAGGGAATGTCACAAATCCGGGGATGACATTCTCAGCTATTGTCACCAGGACTCTACATGTACTAAGAGAGAAATGTCTGAACAGAGAACTTTTTTAATAAAGCGTTTTTAATAAAGTGTTTTAAACTTACAACTACTTTATTATGAGTTTAGAAAGAAATCGCCTTAAATTTATAGGGCGTATATTATTATTATATTGTAATAGATTAAAATATACATAATATTACACACAATCGTTTCAAAATCAAGGATAGTCACAGACTTAGTTTAACCGTTTGGCCAATTAGCTGGGCTGGCAACCTCCCCGCTTATACATACCGCATTAACAGTTGGTATGGTATTTCAGTAAGGAGAATTTTCTTGATATTGAGTGCACCAATATTTAATATTTTTCGATAAAGTTCCATGCAAACGCACACAGAATGTATATATACATATATATATATATATATATATATATATATATATATATATATATATATATATATATATACACGCGTATGTATGTATATGGATTTCTCTTGGCGTCCATTTTACAACTTTTATCAATATTTCTTAGTTCACAAAACTTTGAACATAATTGTACCATAAAACTTTTTTCCCGCCTCTTGTTTTCTTAATTTTGTAACAAAAAATCCAGATAGTGCAGTCCATGAACGTAAAAATAAAGTATTATCTCAGAGTTCTTTTAACCCCCATTGATTTACATAAATATTTGCAATAAAACTTAATGTACCCTTAACTGCAAAAGTGACATTGGCCCTGACATGTAGAATGAATGTCCTTTAACATTTTGAAGCATGATTTATGATTTCAATCAATGTTTCAACCCTTATAAACCCCTCGTGAACCGAACATCATGAAAAAACTGTATTCTCTCCTTGAAATAATAAATCGCACACTACCAATGGGTAAATAGTTTGATTACTGCTTATGATACAAATTATTGATATACTTTAAATTTTTAATACTTAAAAACCACCCCCATCCTGAATTCAATCAAAACATAATTTCTTGGCAGTTTTATTCCTTAGTTGAAAATTAATAGCTATTAAGATCACTTCTACTGAATATAAACGAATTAAAAATTTTTATGATATATCGTGCCTTAAAAACCACTCTTTATTTTGAAATAATGAAAACAATTATATTTCTGCACGTTTGGCAGTTTTAATTGGTTGGAAACTCTGCTTCTGAAATATTTCATTTTAATTTCTCAACTTCCCTACGTTTATATGACTAAGAATAAAATACCTAATATATGATATTCCAGATGTAAAATTAGTACTTGTAAAATATTTCTACACAAATTGTAACACTGTTAAAAATAAGGTGTTACATATAAATTCATTTATATATTTAATTTTATATTTAATAATTATATCGTCCCAATATAAAAGAAAATTTTTGTTTTATTGGTGCACATTTGTGAATGTAGGAAGTAAGCGCTCCTAGCGGGCGAAATTGAAAAATATCGTACGAGTTAGTAACTTAAGGTAATTAAGCACATCACGCCATGTGACGTAAGCATTTGGCGATACCTGTGAACCAATCAGAATATTCATATATATAAATAAGGGTGGGAGTTTGTTTGAAAATTTCAGTTAGCGCGTCCTTGCAACGACCCCACTTCTCTAAAAGTCTTTGAACGAGACGGACGCGATGGCATTTTCCGACATAAATTAGAAATTAGTAAGCTTCCAGTATTCAAAATTTAAGATGGCAAGGCCGGTACCAAATTTTATTAACGCAATGAAAGAAGAAGTCAGAAGCGATTATTTATGTGTTTCAAATAAGTAAAAATTTGTATTTTTTGTTGTTGTTTAAGAGCGCTGATTGCAAGAGCGATGTGCAGTGATTAGTGTACAAAAGCGATGTGTAGTGATTAATGATATGTGTTATAGTGTTTTACAAGTAAAGTGCACAACCAGGTACGTTTTTAGAAAATAATAAAGAAAATGTATTTTAATGTTAACTAACTTGAATTTTAAATGATAAAAGATTAACACATGAACGGTAGAAATTCATTTATGAGCCTTCATAAATTCATTTATTCATGAGCCTTTGAATATTCATTTATAAAATTCAATTGGAAAACTTAAGTTACTACCTTCTCGATATATGTATATTTGAAAAGTTAACAAGTAATTAAAATATGTATGGAATAGTTAGCAGTAATTAAAGGTTAATTATTCGACACATTGGTGTCATTTGTTCTTTTGTAATTTGTCATTGATTAATAAATTGTATAACTTTGTATTTTAAAACTTTCAATTCTTATTTCACAAGTAACCTAGTTCTAGCTTCAAGAAATGAAGAATGTTACAGACAGACAGTACTTGCCTGAGCTGCAACGTTAGAACTAGAAGCCCAAGCAAGTAAAATTTATTATTTTGGTAATAAGCAAGCAAAATAACACATTTCAAATAAAGTAAAACTTACCCCAGGTAAAAAGGGCCTCAAACGTTACAAAATGACATTGCTTGTCTTATTAACTTGGTTTTTTTGCATGTTATCGGGTACATCCAAAAACCATTTTGAAGTAAATTTAAAGGGGAAACCAATTGTTATTCAAATTTGAAGGCTCAAAATGCTCGAGTCACATGATCCTCACAACAAAATTTACAATGTTAACCCTGATACCTCGATTTTTTTTACCCTACAAATATTTAAAAAAAAAACAAAAGGTTTCTTAATACAGCACCTAGGTTTTTGTTGTTAGCCGTTTTGTTAATAAATACGTAGTAGTTTTAGAGTCATTAAAAAATGTTTTTTTGAAACATTTCGAAAATTCTGATTTATTTAAATCGTATTGTTTTCAAAGACAATCATTTAAAACCAGACAAAATTTTAGAGCTATGACCTTACCAAAATTAAGTACATCTTACATGGATTTTCATAAGTTTAAATTTTGGTGGAGCTACGTAGGTTTTATTTCTCACCTTTTCGTAACAAAATTTGGAGCTCCATTTTATTTTCATCATAACTCACTTAATTTAACGCTAGATACTCCATTTGCAGCTCATTCTAAACGTCTCTTTACGTAATATGAAAAGTCTTCTATAGGTATTTGTTACAAAATGTATCACTTTTCCGTTATTTAACCGCAAATACTTGGATTCGAGAATACACAAAAATTGAGCCATTTAAATACTTATAAGTCGCTTTAGATTAAACTTACAACATTCCTTCAATAATCAATCTCTTTGTTTTTATTCCCTTCAATTTTAATAAAAAAAAAAAAATAAAAAAAATACTTAGAAATACCTATGACTTTGGAGTTATTTGTGATACACCGTTTCAAACATGCATTTTCTCAAGAAAAATCAACATATTGAACCAATAAAAACGCATATGAAATTAATGAAATATATAAAAAAAAGTAAATTAACATATGAGATAATTAAATTCAGTTTGGAATTAGCTAATTATTTACATATATAATAACTAGTTTAAGAAAATGATTTCGTAAAATGAAAAGTGCTTAGAATTTGTAGTTCTATCGATTTCTTGAGATTTTTTATTAAAGAAATTTCACCCTGAAAAGGGATGACATTCACCCCAGGGTAAAAACACAAATCGCCACTGTCATTTTGGATTATGGAGGCACTCTTTAACTACTCACAAATTTTCATGCAAATGGATGAAGGTTCAAAGATTTCGGAGGGGAAAGCGTTCATTGACTGGACTAAGGGGACACTATTTTTATCTATATAAAGGTTATTTCGTCCGTGAGACTCTTGATCAAACATATCCTTTAGAAAATGAATCAATAAGACTTGTTTATTTAATTTGAAAAATAAAAAAAGCAGGAATAAATTGTAGCGATGACCCTTACAGAATTTAAACATTAAATCTTTTTATGACAAATATACTATACTCATAATTGTAAATGTAATTATTAATAAAATCTGATCAATAGTAATAAATGTAAGCTTTAATCATGAAATAAAATATTGTTTTCAAAATGTAAATATTTAAACCATAATGAATTTTACATTAATGTCGTAAACTGAAAATTTTCAAATTGACACCAAATAACCCACATGTTATTCAGGAACTATTAAAATGTAGAAAAAAAGTTAAAGGTATATTTCTGATCAGTAATTTCATAAAAAAGTACACAATCTTAAATAACAAGCGAAAAGTTGTACACTCACCACATCGATCAGCTGAGACAGTCGCAGCCCCATTTTGACCGTCAGTCTGTCCGAGTTGTTTCCCACCGGCCGGATAAGTCTGTTATAGTTGCTCAGCAGGTCATCGTAGAGTCGCTTCGCTTCAGGGTTGGCCAAAGTGTGGCCAGTGATCACCGACACGACAACCAGTAGCAGACCGACCATCTTAGCCCTTGTCCATCCCTGAAATACAACATACGTTTGTCACAACAACAAGACATACAATTTAATATTAAACTTTATTAGTGAGTAAATGATGAAAGATTCTGAAAATAAAGAAAAACTTTATTTAAATTTTAAAAGAATTACTTGTTACGGCAAATGGCATTAGCTGGGCGAAGTGATGTCTACTTGTAATGTGATACAAAATAAGAACTAGGAAAAAACCGACGGAACATACAAGTCCTGAGAAATGAGACCGGTAAAAGTGGTTAACGGCAAGAGAGAATGAATACGAATAAAATTAACAACGAAGAAAATAAAAACTAAAGATGAATGGATCAATGGCACAAGAAATTACTTGTATTAACATTATTTGGTACAAATTGAAAAACCATTGAAGTTAAGTGGATTAAAAATACAGAGATTCAATTGATATTGCACACAACTTATGTCGTTAACTTTATGTACTACTGAAACAATAATTTATTTGCGAATTTATGTCCTCAGCCATTGTAGTTGCTTTTACATGTATTCTATACTTAGCATAACATATTATTCTTTTCTAACCTAATGAGTAAACCCCTAAATCAATGATTTTAAACTGAAGGTACTCCAGGCGTTCCTGAGGAGAGGAATGTTACTGCAAAACATCTTCAGGTTGGCATTATGCTCTACACATCAACATAGTTGTATGTTTGTGTACAACTATAAATGTTTTCTGTACCACTATTTTAGCTTAAATTTACTGCTAACACATATTATTTCACACATCAGGTAATTTTATGTTATAGGTTAAGTTATAGAAGAGCTGTTTTATCACGTAGCGTAATTATTTAATTTTAAAACATTATCATATATATATATATATATAACAGGCAATAAATGTATTCAATAATATTTTATTAAAACCAGATACAAATGATTCAGTATAATGATAATGAGCTATAGGTCATATATATATATATATATATATATATATATATATATATATATATATATATATATATATATTCTTTACAATTTATAAAATGAAAACGTCCTTACGCTTGTCTGATACTAGAAACATATTTTAATTAAATTTATATAGTATATTTTTCAGCATGTAATAACGGGTTACTAAAACGTACATTCTTTTTTTAATTACTAGGTTTTAAAAAAATCTTTATTAAGTCAATTGTTCAAACAAAGTCGGCACTTCTGTTGTTCAGTCTCAGTGACTGACATTTGACCTCAAAAGTTACTTTAAACTTTAATACTATGTAACCTCTGTCAATATTACTTAATGTAAGAGAGCGGTTGTCTAGACCGACGAATGGTATGACCGATCGTAAACAGGTGAAGGAATATTCAGGCGAATGTGGCAGGTAAAATTAGAACCAGGACATACCATTTTAGGAGAATTAAAAGTAATTCAGTGAGACAGATTGAGAGAAGATGAATATGAGAAAAGAAGGAAACATGTAGGAATAGAGGGAAATGGAACAGAAAAGAAAAGAAAAAAATACAAAGAAAGAAAAGAAAAGATGAAATGAAAATGGGTCGATAATTTTTTTATATATTGACTTTGATTTATTGTTTAGAAAGCTTGAAAATAAATCAGAGAGAGAAGAGAAAGGAAAGGAGGAAATTGTGGGGGCAAAAGAGATGGAGGAGGTAAAAGGATAAAGATAGGAAGATAAGAAGTAAGAGTAAGATAATTACGGAATAAAGAAAACAGGGAATTATTCCGTATACATTTTTTGGAAAAAATGAGTCTTGGATCTAGTCATTAGGAAGAAATATACATTCATTAAACAATAATTATTTCTTCATTGCAAAAGTTCATTATATATGTTTTCATATAACAAAATTTTGTATTACACTTGATACGATGATAATTATTCGTGATATAACGTTTCCAATTGATTACGCTGATTATGTAGCGATACAACCGACATTCTAATAGGCATATTTGGTTCATACAGGCATTATGCTGAGCGGTACGAAGCCGATGCGATTTACAAACACCTCATTACACAAGATGTACAGGCTTTTGTTTTGGTATTTAACTCGGCAATTTATTACTTTGCGCTGCCGCACAAAATGCCCCACCGCTGTTGCTAAAGTTATTGGCCTGTTGTGATGAACGTGTCAACGAGCATATTCAAATGGAATTAATGTCGTGGTGGTGTAGCATTCAAATATTTAAAAACTCACACAACCGAGTTTAAAGAATCATCAACAAAACACAGAACGATTCTTTTATATAAGGTAACAAACTGAAGACTATATCTAATAGGAATATGTAATATGAATACGGTATATGATACGGTAGAGTTTGGTGCTGGTCTTTTTTTAACAACAATCTAAAACATTTAGTACTACATTTTTAATTTTGATAAATACAAAAACGACCCACTGACATCGCTTTCATTTTATTCCTACAGATTTACAAATCGCCTATAACAATAGTTCGATAGAATTAATACGATATGGTCTAATAACATTTAAAAAAATATCTTTCCATCAAAAACATTTAGCCCTTCTAATATTAATAGACAAAAAGTTGTATTCACATAAAACACTGAAACAAAAACGAGATAACATTTTAGATATAACTATTTTGGTAAACTTAGGGTTTTGATTACATATTTTATTTTTGTTAATATAGGAACATAGGCAAAAGTTTGTATCTGTGGCTTCGTCAATTGGTAAATTTGGACTCAATTTGTCTGGATAGGCCAAACATTAAACAAAAACAATACTTGTACTTAATATTTGTATAATCCATAAAATTAAAGTTTATACACCGAACCCCGAGAATCACAAATCACCTCTAGTTAAAAAAAAAACAAATTAATTTAAACTACACTAAAAAAATATGATAAAACATCTTATTTTAAAAAAAATATGATATATAAAGCTAAATAAAACATTTTTAAAAAGCGTTTTAAAATAATAAACACAAAAAATTAGTTTAAAGTGTCAACGATATTTTACCAAATATACAGAATAAAATTTCTAAAAACAATTAAAATCGTCCATCACGATGGAATAAGTTCCGGAATTTCTCGCCAGAATTATTTAAACCTAATTCCCCAATCAAAAATTCTTTCGTTTGTTATAACGATAAATTACAATAAAAAAAAGATTCTATCTTATATGAAAATTTAACAAGTCGTTTGAATAGCAATATGCCATTTTGATTAGAATCACCAAAATTAAAACTAAAAACGTATCAAAGTTTGTGTAACTGTATTTCTACAAAAAGAAAGGAGTCATTTCTCTCTCACTGTTTTATTTTAGTATATCTATGTTCGCCTTTAGTGTGTTTTGTTTATTCAAAATGTATTGTTTGACTACATTATTGTAAACTTTATTTGGTCTTAATTCTAGCTTTTAATGTACATCTCCTTCACATTTATTACGTAACTTAGCGAAACATACACATCTACCGCAGATATTTTCTATTTAATTGAAACAAATAATGTTTATTTGGATTTCATTTAATAAAGAGGTCGCGCGGAATATATTTACTTACATTTATAGCATAACATATATCTTGTGGTTTTATTTCTTAAATATGAAATATCACTGCAACCATTGTAATGTTTTTAATAACAACCTATCTCGGTATACAATTGTTTTAAAACAATTTACCACAAAAGTAAATTACAAGGTCCTAGCAAATAATTCCCAACTATAACCACAGGCTTAATCTACTACACGCATTATATATATATATATATATATATATATATATATATATATATATATATATATATATACCATGCGCAACTGATACACACCCACCCACCTACCTAAACACACAGAAACACATACATACTTACATATATATATATATATATATATATATATATATATATATATATATAAATATATATATAAATTTATTTATAATTATTGAGTGTGAGTGTGTGTGTGTGTGTGTTTGTGTTCCAAGGGAATTTTTCCTTTGAAATATAAACAAATTGAAATTAGTTTAAAATTCTTAAAAAATTAAATTATAGCTAATACATTTTTTTATAAAGCAATTATTTAATAGTATGAAGAGAAGAAATATTCTCTTTTCAATACTCAAATTGTTATTGTATAATAAATTCGATAATAAAAAATACTAACTTGTGAATAAGGCCACCTACAACCATCATTTACATTTCTATTGAGCGAGGAAATTGTGAGAGAAACAATAGTGAGAAATAGAACATACAATTTTATTATACAAACAAATACAAGAAAAATAATGAAAAGGCCAATTTAAAAATAATAATGCTATAAAAACCGATATGTAACACGGTTCTCGAATCGAAAAACATCGCTACGACAGGTCCATGAAGTTACGATGAAGGCTAGATAGACCAAGGACATAAATGGAGAAGAGGCGAGGGGAGTAGCGGTCAATGCATATATAAAAAAAGGCGGTAGTGTATCAAGGAGAACCATAAAATAATAAATTGACCGTTGCCGGACTTTACTAAGATGGTTTGCAACTAGACAGTTCGGTCCTGAAGCCAGATTGGGTATTCCAAGTATGTTTTTATCGTCTGCTTATAACGAAAATTCTAAATCGTTTAGTTGGCACTCGTCACTTTAATTTCAAACAGTGTAGTTGAATTCGTTTACGACCTGCCACCGTTTCGCTGTCCTGGGATCCAGAGGAGCCAAAAAGAAGAAGAGATACAGACACCTCCGAGATTCATGGGACAGGAACGCAGGACGAAAGAAGTGATAACTTTGGCAAGGCATTTTTCAGTCAAATTTATCAGGTAAATTTTAGTAAACGTTTTTCACAAGAATATATTTCAAATTGTAAATAGATAAACCATGACTTCACTCGAAAGCATTTTGATATTACAATTTTTGAAAGAAAAAAATTATTATGTATAATTGAAATGTTCAGAATCATTTTACTGTCACGGAATAAGTCAGTTTTACAGAAATGCAGGTTTTTCTATATAAATTATTCCAAACTCATTTTCAGTATTTAGACAAGTTTAATTACAAAGAAACCAGGCAAAAGAAAATTTATAAACATACTAAAATGATTTCGTTCAAAAACTAAGACTACTTCAATTAATTTTTTTAAAATTGTAAAACTTTAAAAATATTGAAAAATAATAAATTTAAGTGATAATTTTATGCAATAGTGGTCAATAACTTGAAATTTGGTAAACAACTAGTATCATTATTGGTATAAATAATTGTCGATATTTAATGGTGAAAATTTAAGAGGAAAAGAACTAGAACAAATTCAGTTGTAATTAAAGCAATAATTAGTGTGATATATGAAATGTTATAAAATATTCAAGAGAAGAAAATTATTTTTGGTACACAGGAATTCAAAAATAATATTTAAAATCACAAGTAGATTAAATATATTTAAAAATTAAATGTAACAGTTGAGTATTATCGGTTTTAATGTTTTATCCCAAGTATGAAATATAGTATAAATGAAGCAAAATGTAATTATATTATGTTTTATTTTATCAGTAAATTTTACATGCTTCAAACTGTTAAAACTAATATACAAAATATTTTTGATTTATTTCTAAAATATGGTGTAATAATAGATAAATAAAAGCCCCAAACGTTTGCCAACTAGAGAATTAAATAGTTTCCAAATTATACTTAAATAGTATTTAAATTCATAAAGTATTAATGTAATTAAATAAAAGTCTAATGTTACACCATGAGGGTAAATAAATTACAAATATTGAACTAGTTGAAAAGATATTTGGTTTTTAAATGAAGTCCAAGGACGAGTATCTCTGCCAGGCGCTGCTTAAAAGTAACATAGGAGCCAACAAAATGGTAAATTAGGCAGGATCATATTTTCACCCCCATGTCAAGAATATGCCACAGGGTAGGATTGCATGTATGTTATAATATGTTATATTGCTCATATTCTTATGTCCGTTTTCAGCTGACAACGCACTGACATATATATCCACAAGCCCTGACAATATCATATGAAAAGTAGGTGGGTTTTGAAAAATAAAACAGTTCATTTTCATGTCGTTGCACGTAAGTAGGTAGAGGGATATCGTTAAATAGCGGAGGGTTCGTTGCAGTGTGGGTGTGAGTGTCTGTCTGTGTGTAAATATACAACGATAAGGCTAGCAACAGTGAGTTCAGTTTTAATAATGTTGACAAATTATTTTAAACTTTAAATTGTAATAATGTTATTCTATTAAACTTTAAAGCTACAATAAAGATAGGCGTGTATAACTCATTTCTTCTATTTCACTTTATTGGACATTATCTGAAACGATTCACTTGTCACTACTTGAAATGATGGTATTTTTTTTGTACATAATATGTTATGCTTTCGAATTGTAAGAAAAGAAATCACAAACAGGATATCACAGACTTTGTACGTATAATGCACTTTACTTGCGAATAACCTTCACTAATTTGTTTATATGTCTTAGGCTGCAAGCGACATAAACTGCTCCATATCGGCATCAAACAGAGGTATCTGATACTACTGGATATGTATGTATCGTGTTAATTTTATATAATATTCGAAACAGTTTTCGTACATGGAATCAACCATTTTATTATATTTTTACCCAGTTACAAACAAATAAAATGGCGTAGGAGTGAATACACCATATATCACATTTATTCTCCGTATCTCTCAACGTGTATCAATAAAAGTATGGGTTTAATTTTATTTCATATTTCTGGATGTATTATTTTAATGAAATTCAGCTTAAGATTTAGTAGTAGCTACTATTTTTCGCTTTTTTATTCAATAGAAACTCTTTTATTATTGCTGAAAGGATTTTCGTCATCGCTTGGCGCAACTTCTCATTACAGCAATTAAAACTTTAATGCGACGTTTATAATTAAAACCCGAGCTGCAATATATTCAGGTATTTTAAAAGGGATGATTTCATGACAATAATACTGTGTTGGACAAAGAGATGAAAGATGGATTGTAAAAGCGCTCGTTAAAAATCCCTGCTTCCATCATGTGACGTGAATGTATCGGAGGAATAATGGTGGAAAATGTACAATTTTAGATTTTTTCAAACAAAAACAGTTTTGTAAAGCTATCTGTAATTTTATGTTTGAATATTTGAAAAAAGTAATGGTTTTACTTAAATTACGTTATGATGGAATCTTTTGTATTAAGGGACTATAAAAGCTTCAGCCAGATTATCAGGCAGTTTTAAATGATTAATTATTATAAGTTAGGATGATTTTAACGAGAATCAAAAGTATGAAATATTTTTCTAAAACGTCGAGTATGTAATAACGTAGTTCCTCTAGAAGTTTGTGTGTAATTGTAGTTTATGTAGAGTTTTGTGTTTTCTCTATAATTTAAGTAATTTAGAACTCAAATGATTCTCTTAATGCTCAAAAATAAATGAGATATTCGAGAGACACCAAAATTTGTTTTTTTATAGAAATCCATATTCTGTAATGATTTCACGATTCAAACGTCTCATCTATTTTATGCCTGAGGAGAATCAATGGGGCTTATTAAAACTCATCTTTAAATTACATTCAAACCTAGATTTAACCATTGACTGGTTAGTTGTATTAAATATATTTATATTGGTAAAAAAAAACAATAAAAAAAACTGGAAACATACAAAAATGAGGAACAAATAATATTTTTCGTGTTAAGTACCATCGGTAGCAAACTCTTATTCATTTAATATATTTCCCTTTTATGAACATATTCTTAAACTAAATAATATATTATCATATTGTATAGGTCCTAACTGTATTTAAATAGTTATTTCTAATAAAGCGTCTAATTTAAAAACTCCCCCGGATTCGAAAATTAAATGTCTCCTAAATGAGAAGAAGAAGTATGGGATTTACTTAACGAATGAAGAGTATAATCAACTCACTATCGGCTCCGCTGTTAGGGTATGTATGATTAAATACAAGATTCCTGAATACAAATTTGTCTATTAACAAATTAACTTTACTATGCATCTACGCTTACTACTTTCAAACATTTCAAATAAATTTATAGATTTATTTTTGGCTTAGCTTATATGAAGTATTTGTTAAATATCCCTAGATAGTTGTTTTATTTGTATTTGATCGTTCGGAGAATATGCCATTTGTTAATTAAATTCTCACTAAAAATTCATACGAAACAATTTAAACTGTTTACTGTAATATGTTTTAGCTCTTGACAAAATCTGAATCCATTCCATCAAAATGTACTGTTTTCTACATTGGTGACTAAATGTAACGTATAACTTTGGAACACTGTGATGGCGCAACTGTGCAAAGTGCTATTGTTATATTCCGTACTTTCGACCAGTCTTCTGCAAATATACCTCTACTTATACGTATACTTCCAGTTATAATATACTTTCCCCTTTAAATATTCTTGTCATAAAGAAGTCTGCATTATGCTGATCCTACACGTTTCGTTCATAATATTTGGTTTCCAGAAAAAGCAAACAGATGCAGTAGTAATTTTGTAGCAGTATCACTGATGATGATGACATAAGTCATTAAAACGTGTATGACAATAAAGTATCTTTAATGATGTACAATTACGTATGTATTAATACCTAACACTCACGTGACATCTCAAATATAACTTACAAATAAATATTGCCAAATATCAACAAAGCACCTGTCGTGTATGCGTTCAGATGTTTTCAAGACGGACGCGGCAACACAAATATTACAGTCAATATACTCGTATATTACGACCGAATACAACATCTGTATTTGACGTGCTAGCGATAAAATTAATTCAGAGATCCATCACTTACAGCTGATATCGTAAAAAAATGAGTTTTATTTTGGTGGCAGGAACGATTAGAAGTAAGCGCTCGTCTTGAATGGCAAAAATTATATTACCTCGCCATAAACTGATATTCCTTTGTCAAACTCCATAAAATAAAATGTGATTGGGTTTGGTAGAATAAATTATTAATGAAGTGGTTTTGAAAATGGTTTCGTTTATAAACGACTTATTAACGTAAACATTCCAATTCTTTCACCATTCTTCAATTTCATGTCTCAAGTAGAACAATTTCAATGAAAAAACTGTGCTAATAATCAAAGTTTCTAGGCTATAAAAAATTTTATTTTAATTGTCTCTTATCTTCCTTGTCTACAGAGCTGCCAGGTACAACTCACTTTGCGCATTAACATTTTATTATTCAATCGTTTACAAACCTATAATTAAAATCTATTCCTTTCCGCTCTAATGTTTAAACGGGATTTTTTGTTTAGAAACGAAGATATTGTCACACCTGCGTTCAAGCTTCTCCAACCCATTGTAGTTATATTTCGACCAGTTGTAAACATAAATATTTATTTGCAGAAATTAGATACGGCACAGTAAACAATAAATTCCAAACCTGACATTGACAGGTTTCCGCTACATATAAAACACATTCTTCCCCACCCATATTCTTATCGAGCGGAATTCTCATTTCTTTGCCTTAACCACCCCTTACTCCGGCGGAAACTTTTCCTCCTCACGAATTGGATTACTGCACAGTTTGATTCAGAGAAACTCCATATTCTGTAAGTATATTCGCAAAAACAAAACAGTGTGTAAATAACAAACAGCTGTACCTCCAACATATTGCAAATTTAAAGTAGGGTTAGTGATGCAGCTTACATTTTAAACACCACATGTTTACAAAAAAAAAGGAAATTAGTCATCTGAATGAATGAATAGAAAAAAGGCTTTGTGACAGTATAAAGCTATTCCAGCGAGACCTGAACCCTCTGGTAACACATTTCATCGTTATTAGTAATTAAATATTGGCATCTCTTATAAGCTACATCATTTTTTAATACTTATACGGGAAATACGTTTTACAATGTATAACAATTAAACAGAGACATATAATAACAAAATGTTTAATACAAATTTATTTTACGAATAGTAATTTATATACATTCAAAATCAAGAGATAAATATGTACATTGAAAAACGCTATTATCTGAATACGTGTTGAGGAATTGATTATAAGCAAGAAGAGTTAAAGACGATCTTCACATTGGGGAATCGTCATCAGAGGGGTTTATTGTTGGATTATTACAAAACTGTATGGATGATTTACTATATTTATTAGGAAACCTCTCAAAACGAATAATAATTTATTCTACTAATAATCATTGTAGAGAATAATTCATTTTCAATATAGAAACAAACTGAGGGTTATTGTTATAAAATTTATACTTATTTGTAAAACACTAGGTTTTTTTTAAACAATAAATAATATTTACATTTGATGTTTATGTACGTAAAGAATCTTCATCTTCAGAATTTGAATTTATTACTGATGCATATTTTGGAGATGGGAAATGGTTTTTCCTGTCAATGACAGATATAAATGCCCTGGAAAAATTTCACCTGAAGAAAGAATTAATTTTTTATTGCGGATAATCTTTCATAATGGTTTTTAATTTTTTTGTGATTATGAAAAAAAGGGTTTTTAATTTATTATTTAAATTTAACAAACATAATAATCAGTTGATACAATTAAGCTTGTTTGTTTTTTCATAGTGCTAGGTAAAGGCAATCAAATTAAACAAGAGGTAAAGTAATTGATATAAAATTGTAAAAACAATTTTTAATTAAAACTGACACAGATTTAAGACGTATATTTTAAAGCGATAAATTGTATTGTCTACCGGGACTCAACAAGGTAATGGGTTGTCTCCGCTACTCTGCCTAATCTGATAATGGGGAAAATATGACGCGGCGGGCGTCGCACTACCTGCAGGGGAAATATTACACCAATATTGATGCTTGAAATATTAAGATGATATTGGCCTGAAAACTGAGAGCTTAGTTACTTTTGCGTAAAAGATATTAGTATACACTATACACTTCTTTCGAATAATAGACAATGCATAAGCGTTATAGGTATAGCATATTATGAATGAAAAATTTATAGTCTTGGAAGAACGACGCATAATGGGGGAGTTGTGTTTAAAAACATCGTAATTTATTATTAGGAATAAACCAATATGTATTTGGGAATAATGTAGCCCAAATCAAGTTAACCTTCCTAAAGCGGAGAGTGATTTATGCTAGGGCTCTTGGGTTATTTGAAGCTTTACGTTTTGGGTGAAAGAAGCCTGGTTGAAGGACGCCTAGTCGTGGCAATACTAGAACTCGTAGTATCTTCTCATTGCACAACGCTGTCGATCCTACAAGACGCAAATGCGGCCTCGTCTCTCTCAGTAGCATTTGTGTGTATGACATTCGATCAGCGGCTGACCTTACACTTAGCCTACATGTGTGGCGCTGACGTGAAAAATGACCTGCCAGCCCTTTACGCCTCCCTAAAAGTGTAGCGTCTTTGGTAGCCTTTGGATTAGGCATCATAAACCATAGACATGCTTACAATTCTGTTGAACCAATCTAATATTAATTGATTACTTTGTAGGCGAAACCGTATACATTTGACTAAAACAATGGAATGACATAAATATTGAGGTGTACAATAAAATAAACAGAAAAAAGATAAATAATACGTGTATATTTTTAGAAAGTTAAAAATTTTAGAAAAATAGCAAGAGAGAGAATCAAGTATTAGACATAAACCAGAATGGTTCATACACATATCCATAAACTATAACCTATGTTTTTGTCTGTTCATATTTGCTGTAATATATCATAATTCAAATAACAATTTATTATAGAATTAACAGTGTCACGCAGACATTACGTGGTTTGGAGGGATAACTCATACACGTATGTGCGGGTCTGTTAGGTTTACAATCCCGTATCGCTCGTCTTTACTGGCAAAAATGATATTAACACGCCATAAACTGATATTCCTTTGTCACACTCAATAAAATATCTGTTTGTGTTTGGTAGAATAAATAATTATTGAAGTGATTTCGAAAATTGTTTTGTTTTTAAACGACTTATTAACGTAAACATTCCAATTCTTTCACCATTCTTCAATTTCATGTCTCAAGTAAAACAATTTTAATGAAAAAACTGTGCTAATCAAAGTCTCTAGGTTATAACAAATTTTATTTTAATTGTCTCTTATCTTCCTTGTCTACAGAGCTGCCAGGTACAACTCACTTTGCGCATTAATATTTTAATATTCAATCGTTTACAAACTTATAATTAAAATCTATTCCTTTCTGCTCTAATGTTTAAACGGGATTTGTTGTCTAAGAAACGAAGATATTGTCACACCTGCGTTCAAGTTTCTCCAACCCATTGTAGTTATATTTCGACCAGTTGTAAACATAAATATTTATTTGCAGAAATTAGATACGGCACAGTAAACGGTAAATTCCAAACCTGACATTGACAGGTTACCGCTACATATAAAACACATCCTTCCCCACCCTTATTCTTATCGAGCGGAATTCTCATTTCTTTGCCTTAACCACCCCTTACTCCGGCGGAAACTTTTCCTCCTCACGAATTGGATTACTGCACAGTTTGATTCAGAGAAATTCCATATTCCGTAAGTATATTCGCAAAAACAAAACAGTGTGTAAATAACAAACAGCTGTACCTCCAACATATTGCAAATTTAAAGTAGGGATGGTGATGCTGCTTACATTTTAAACATTAGAAGTTAATAAAAAACGGTAATTAGTGATATCAGTGAATGAATAGAAAAAAGGTTTTGTGCTAGTATGAAGGTATTCCCGGGTGATCTGAACCCTCTGGTAACACATTTCATCGTTATTAGTAATTGAATATTGACAATTTTTATACATCATTTTTAAATACTTATACGGGAAATGTGTTTCATATTGTATAACAAAAAACAGAGAAATATAATAACAAAATGTTCAACAAAAATATATATTATGAATAATAAATTATATACATTCAAAATCAAGAGATAAATTTGTTTACATTAAGAAACTCTATCATCTGAATAAGCAATGAAAAATTGACCATAAGGAAGATGAGTTAAAGAAAATCTTCGCATTATGGGAACGTCATTAGAGGTGTTGGTTGTTGGATGATTACAAAACATAGGTACTATATTTAATAGGAAACTTCTCAAACGTATAATTTATTCCACTAATAATCATTATAATTATTGTAGAAAATATTTCATTTTCAATGTAGAATCAAACTGAAGGTGATTATTATTTAACATTTTTATAAAATATATATTATTTGTAAAAAAATAGGTGTTATTTAAACAAATCAAAATATTTCACGTATTCTATTATTTTGTTGTTTATATAGGTAAAGAAATTTCATCCTAAATATTTGAATTTATTTCCGATGCAGATTCTTAAGATAGGATATGGTTCCACATTCTACGACAGACATAATATGCCCTGGATATTTTTCAGCTGAAGAAAGTCTATTTATTATATTTTTTTACGGATATTCCATCACAGTGGTGTTTAATTCCTTTTCTGGTTACAAAAACGTTGATCCATTTATTTCTTTAAATGTTTACAAAAATAATTTTCTGTTGGAGATTTTAAGCCTATTTTACTTTATCGATGTCTTTTTGTAGTGCTACAATCAAATTAAACCAGAGGTGAAGTAATTGACATAAAATTGTAAAAACAATGTTTAAATAAAACTGACAGAGATTTAAGAAGTATAATTTAAAGCAATAATTTGTATTGTCACCGGGACTAGACAAGGTAATGGCTTGTCTCCGCTACTCTGCCTAATCTGATAATGGGGAAAATATGACGTGGCTGGCGTTACACTACCTGCAGGGGAAATGTTACACCGATTTTGGATGCTTGAAAGTTCAAGATGATATTTCCCTGAAAACTGGTAAACTTGAGAGCTTAGTTATTTTAGTGTAAAAAATATTAGTGTATGCTATGTACTTCTTTCGAATAATAGACAATGCATAAACTTCATAGGTATAGTAGGTCTATTATATAGTCTTTGAAGAACGACCCATAAAGGGGTAGTTGTGTTTTAAAACATCGTAATCTATTAATCGAAATAAATAAATATATTTTTGGGAATAATGTAGCCCAAAATCATGTTCACCTTACCAAAGCGGGCTAGGACTCTAGGATTAATTGAAGCTTTACGTTTCAGGTGAAGAAGCCTGATCAAATTATGCCTGGTCGTGGAGATACTAGAACGCATAGTCTCTTCTCTTTGCCACAACGCGTTCGTTCGTCCAAGACACAAGTGCGGCCTAGTATCTCTCAGTAGCATCTGTGCGTATGACATCCGATCAGCGTCTGACCTTACATTTAACCTACATGTCTGACGCTGCCGTGTAAATAATCTGACTATGGCAGGCAAGCCCTTTACGCCTGCCTGTAAATGTACCGTCTTTGGAAAAAGTAGGCCGTAGCCTTTGGATTAGGCATCATAAAACTTGGATACGCTTACTGTTGACCCAATCCAATGTTAATTGATTACTATTTAGGCGAAACCGTATAAGCTTACATTTGACTAAAACAATGGAATGACAAAGATAATTTGGTCGACAATAAAATAAACAGAAAAAAGGTAAATAATAAGAGAATATTTTTAGAAAGTTTACAATTTTAAAAAAAAATGGCAAGAGAGAGAATCAAGTATTAGACGTAGATTAGAATAGTTCATACACATATCCATAAACTGTAACGTAGGTTTTGTCTGTTCATATTTGCTGTAATATACTATAATTAATTCAAATAACAATTTATTATAGAATTAACAGGGTCACGCGGACATTACGTGGTCTGGAGGGATAATTCATACACGTAAGTGCGGGCCTGATAGATTTACGATCCCGTATAGGCTGCTGTACATAGACCGATGTGGGTAGTACGCTGATATAATGGATGCCTAACTGCTTCTAACCGCTGGATATGGACTCAAAACCCCCATTATTTTATCAGCTCCAATCTACAAATAAGTATATCAGTGTCGCAACAATAAGTTCTTTAATTATAGAAAAACTTTATCTCACCACGACACCGTTATTTCATCTCTTATGTTACACGCTCGGTCTCTAGGGATAATGTTACTGTCAACACAACCGTATGACACCCTCTTTCAACTCTTTTTTTTCCAAATTCTCATTTATTTCCCAATATCTGTCATGTAGCAGAACTTTAGAGGAACAAAGCCAACTCTAATTGAATACTGGAAGCTCCGATACTGGAGTAATTAATCGAACCGGAAATTCATTTCCTTTGTGAAAAATATACGAAATTATAAGAAAACGTTTATTGTTTAGTACGTTGAAACGGACAGAAATGAAAACTATTTGTAACATCTATTTTAGTGTGATCAGTTATTGTATTATCTTGATTTCATACATTTCCTAAATTACAAAACAATTTTACTAATGCGTATAATTGTTAAATGAGACAAAACATACGATTCATATTCTAATATCCTCTTTAAAATAATATGATGTTAGATAAGTGGTAGCGAAATATAGATTTTAATTATTCAATGATAAAATCTAATTTAAAAAATGTGTAACATGTAAATACGTTAGATATATAAAATAAAAATAATCTGAGAATAAAGTAGGTTTATACGTAAAATGTAAAAAAGAACTCCAAAATTATTTTTAAAATCATACTGTTTATAATTTATTTAATAGATATTATCTATAGCTTAGGAGGTAAAAT
The DNA here is from genome assembly GCA_036971475.1 of Prosapia bicincta. NCBI lineage: Eukaryota > Metazoa > Arthropoda > Insecta > Hemiptera > Cercopidae > Prosapia > Prosapia bicincta. Next base: position 123,949,977 of record JBAIZL010000003.1, on the reverse strand, counting down.
AATATTGTACGATAATATCTATTTCCCATACATTTTAAATGTCTGGTAGGGTTTTCTTTATTGCCATCATCATCTATATTCATATATCTAACTTTCAAGGAGGTATTTTCAGATTGTAAAGTTAAATGATTTAAGGCTGAATTCTTTCAAATTAAAATAGTTTTTTTTTAGTTAACATGTAGAATATTTGGTTCACACAGTCTGTTTTAACTATAATTCTTTTTAAAAAATTGTTTAATAAATAGTCAGTCACAATTTAAACTTGTATTGCTTGATCATTCCGCTATACAACAGATGAAATCAACTAAATTTCTTCAAACGATTATTCTCTGTCTTTTAACCCTTAGCACTCAACTGTCGGGGCAGCCCCGCCAAGCGTATATTGCAGTTTACTCGTATGTCGGGGGTCACCCGACACGATTTTCAAATGCCTATAACTCGTCTACGGCGAAGCCCACGACATTCAATCTTTTACCGTTTGGTGCTACAATCTATTGACAATAATGTGAACTAAATTGAAAATGTCTAGCAATATGTGAGTCATCACAAAATCTATTTTGCCACTACGTTGTAAGCTGCAAGTAGGTTACAATTTTGCGGGTTATTTGTTTACTCGTAGTTTGCCGTGTCTTCACGTGCAATTAGTGATTCTGAAATTCCTGATCTTTTACTTGATCCTGATTTATTAGAATGTAGTTCAGTTTCAATAATTAAACCAACAGGTATTTGTAAATATAACCAGTTTATAGGTGGTGTAGATTTAGCTATTCAATATAATGAACCGTGAAGTTTTACGAGAAGAACAAACAAATGGTGGAGGAAAATGTTTTTCTGGCTATTAGATGTAGCTGTAGTAAACAGTTTTATTATCTATAATAACAAAAAAAAGGAATTGAGAGAAAATCCTGTTAAACAAAAATTGTTTCGCCAAAACTTGGGGAGGGCACGCATTGGTAATATTAGAAATTACCCGTATAGTAAGAGGGGTCGGCCATCAACTACTGACAAAGAAGAAAGACTGAATGGGAAATTATATTCTTTTCCAATGATAAAAGTAATTCTAAGGATTGTGTAGTTTGCAGTAACAGGAAGATAAAAGTAGGTAGAAGGGAAACAGTTTTTCACTGCAAAACATGCAACAGAAACCAGGACTTCATCCGGAAAACTGTTTTCAAAGAAATCATACTCTGAAAAACTACAAATAAGATAATAAAATCATGTACATACAGTAATAGTGAATAAAAATAGCTTAGTTTTCTAAAATCATGTAAGAGAAAACAAAGTTTTCCATAAATAATAATGCAAATTGCAGGTGAGGAATTTGTCTCTATTTAATTACAAGTGGGAAAGCAAAGCATGTTAAAAAAATCCGAGCGATAAGGGTAGGATTCTACGTAAGTGAAATTGGCCAGAGGGAGTGAGGATTGCAGCCCCCTTAGCGAATAGGAAATTCACATCTTGCTGCGTAAGACTATTTATCATTTTAAACAGTTTTTAATTTTAATAAACGATAAACTGCTAAAGGATTCACGCAAATTTACTGCTATTATGAGTTTGTAGCAGCTACAACTTAGGATTGTTGAAACTTTATAAGATCAGAGTTAACACTCATGGAGAAATCTTTTATTAAAGATTTAATCTTTTCTTACAACCAGAAAACATAGGACTATTATACACGAAATAACTACTAAAATCTTTTTGTGAAGTAATTATTTATAAATTTTCACTTTCAGGATTACAGTTTCTTTGAATATATACTGCATTATAAAATTTCTCAAGCCTTCTATAAATATAAAAAACTAGTTTCAAAATATTGATGATAAAAAATGTCATATCTTAGTAGGGCTAAAGACATAGCATTTTGCTCCGTTACGTTTATTTAAATTAAGTCATTGCATCCTAAGAGAGTTGTGCAGTGGGAGGTAACAGGGCGTGGATCTCTGTCTCTGTTCCTGACTGAAGACTCTAAACTTGCTTTCTCTAAATGAAGCAATTTGTTCTGGAAATCACTTCAATAAGTTTTGTAAAGTCGTTACTTGGCTATGGTTTAAGTTATTAGAAGTTTACAGTAATATTGTATTAGAAACGCTAATGTTCAAACAGTTTGAAGTGTGACGTCAGAACATTTAATTTGTTTTACTGAGATATATATATATATATTAAAATTGATGACGAAATCCATAACATATCACTCATCAGAACAATATTCTACTGATCCGTGGTCAAAAGAAGAAATAGTGTATTACTAAAAGCATCAATATAGCACATCTAATATTACATAATTGCCCAATATAGTATGGTAGGCTATATAGTTGGGCTATTAGGGCACTATGAGACATTGGTGTTGTTTCTTCAGCTACAAATAGTAGTTGTCAAGAGTATGGAGTATTAAGGAACTATTTTCACTATTCTGATTTGAGTTTAAAAAATGTTATTCCTGTGAAACGGTTCTTATGAAATAATTCTCATTTTTAAGTGGGGGAAGAAACAATTAAATCTCAACTCTTCAAGAGACAAACGATTGTGTCATTAAGTGAGGCCGATTAACATCGTAAAAGGCCAAACGGACAAGAGAATGCTCTGTCAGTAGTCTGACGTTTTATAATAAATAATATACACAACAAAAAATGTTGGAGTTCTTGGTGGGGGCAAGTAGTGTTGTTCATTACAATTAAGTTAACTGAGTAGAGGTTCCAGTATGTATTGCTATGTCTCTAAGGATGGTTACTTTGTAACCGACACGTACGTAAGGCTAGAATAAAGATATTTGTGGTTACAGGTGTTTTGTATGTACTATATTACTAATAACCCACAGAGTTTCATTATTCAAAGTAATTACTAATGTTTAGATTTACGAACCATTTTCTCTATTAATCAAGAATCCTAAAACGATGTTTTTGCTTATCCAGTCTCAAAACAAAACTTACAATTCTTAAATATATTTTATGTATTAAATATAATATAATGTAATTTGTATATACTTCACAGTATAAACTTCAAAGGTGAACAAATTCCTTGATGCAACGGATGCAATGGCGATAAATAAAGGCGATTATTATATTAAAGGTACATAAAAACACGAAATACACAGTCCATCAACAAATTAGAGAAATATAAAACTTTTTATCGTTCAATGTTGCCATCCGTTCTGAATTTTTTTTAACGATTTCACACAATATTAGTTACAAATACCTATAGCTGGAAAATTTCGTAGACGTCGCTTAGTCTCCATCATGCCATACGATCAAAGCTTATACACCAAGTTCCTTACGATACACCCATTATTATCATACTTTCCATTCCCAAGCAGAGACATACTGTACTGAAATACACTTCTCTAAGTGCCCAAACTCTCTCTAAACAAATCTTTTAATCCACGCCAACCTTTTCTCGCTTAGCGTTTCTGTAGATACTGTTCGATTTTCAGTTAATTATTATTCGCTTTCTCTTTTTATTTATTGCCCGTTTTTACGTTAAGTTTTTTGTCATTTCATTTTATATTGTAATTCTTCTTGCGATCGTTATTATTCTTATGAAATTTTATTCCCCACCCATTTCGTTCCTATCTGATTTAATTGTCTAGATTTCTGGACACAGATTAAAAGGTTTGGTATTTCTAACTAGATAAATTAAATTCATTAAAAATTCTGTATTTAATGTAGTTATTTAATTAAAAGTAACTTATGTAACCATTATGTAACCATACAATTTTTCTTTGTTGACTTAAGTAGGAAATGACTTGTTGTGAGTAGTAATGTTGTGTTTGACGAACTATTTTACAAGTTTTACAGGTATGCACTTCTTTATACCTACAGCTAAATGGTGTTAGACAGATGTTTAATATCGTTCAAATTTTATTCAATTAATTAGCTACATGAACAGAGTTTTGAAAACGATACATGAGTAATGAAATTAAAGAACAAAAGTAAATTGGTTTGAAGATGACAATCCTTTAATAGCTGAAACGCGTCTAGAAACAGCATTGAACTTTCGATGCATAAAGTGATAGTAAAAACACTATAAACCCCGTTTATCGACTCATAACTCTTATTTGCAACCTTTTGCATCTCTAAATACGTAAGACCTTTTTATTTCTTCGATTCAAATTTTATTGAATTCATAGATAAACAAATATAACATACATAGGCATAGAAATTGAATTTTTGAACAACTGTTTACATTTTACTATCGAATCACATTAAGTTATTTGTTAAAAGTAAGCATTCAGATATATTGCTTAAATATATTATTTTATTACTAATATTTATTGGCTTTCCAATAACGCCTATCAATGTACTTCCGACCTACTCGTACTATGTGATAAGTACAAAGCCTCATTTCTTTACACATCTACAATGTTGCAAACGTGTTTATGGATTAATTTCATATGAACCGTATCGCCAGTACTGCCTTTATGTTATCCCTACGCCATCCTATGAGTAACCAGTAACGCGTAAGGAAAATCCTTTTTGAGGTGGTTTGGGAAACTGGCATCAAATTCATAACACGGAAAATTTTGTAAATTAAGTCTTTTTATGTAATTCCAACGTTTAAAATTAGAAACAAGTTGATAAAATAAATGATTTAGATTTGATTTAAATGGATACCAAATTTAAAGAATACTTAATGAACATTATATTTAAGAGCGTGTATGGGGCGTTATTTATTTAATACATCAGGTTTGCAAATACATATTAATATAAAAGCTAAAATGTTTAATATAAAGTCTTGCAAAATATAGTAAGTTCTTAAAAGCATTTCTAAGAAATAATACAAAGAAATATTGTGTCAACTAAACTTTCTTAAGAACTCCTCAACACCCTCACCCTCTCTAATAAGTACATGTCACAGCTTGTCCAATTTTTCTAAACAAATACATAGCTATATAAGGTTTATTTCTCACACCGGGTAGAACGGATCTGGATGGGGGCAAAAAAGTTTCTATGGAGAACAATAGCCTCTTACGACACCGGTTGAATTTGACACCAACTGTCAACCTTTGTCATCATTCAACAATACTACTTGTAAATTCTTGGTCTAATCGTGAGCCAGTTGGTTGTCTCATTCCTTGCAGAAACAGCTGCTGTATCCGCGCCTAAAAACGCTGTCGAACTCGAGGGTTTTTCCGTTGAAATAACCTATCAGCTTTCACACCATTTAATTTCACCTTTTTGATCTTCAACCCTCGTCACTGAAAGACTACACGGATTAGATGTCCACTAAACGCTATAACGATAATCACGGCCTCCAGGCGGGAGCGACTTCGCACTGTTTCAGGAACACGCATTAGAATTCAACCCACGCCTGCTCCAAGATGTCTACATTCGAACATAAGTGTTTCTAAAATCGAGTGCACATACGTTTACATTTCTCAACTTTTGTTCGTACCAACTCGCCTTTCTGTCTGCCATTGAGTCGAGACAATAGTGTTTGATTAAGGGATCAGTTATTTTTTTGAGTGATACGTTTCACTAGATAATGTTTAACAGAGGAGAAATCTTGCTGTGTTAGATATCTTATTTTTTTCAGGACAAACATTGAAAGATTTTGGTTGCTTGAATAAATCCAAGGGCGTGCCATTCAGGGAGTCAATGAATTTAACAGCAACCAATGCATTAAAGCGAGTTTAGTGCCCCGTGTAGTTAGTTAGGAAATAAGTTGAACCTTTAACACGTTTTAATACGAATTGTAAATTGAAGTTTTTGTCGCTGTAGGAACAATTTTGTGAACTTGACGTAAATGCACTTTTGTTAGTGAATTCCTCTTTTACAAACACGCAGAGTTTTTCATTTTAAAGATAGTCACAACATAGGTGTCTATAGAATAAATGCAAAGACAAAAATATCTTAGTTTTAGCAGGATAACGGATGAACCATGCGGATTAAGGTAGGTGCTACAACGTAGACCTGGCCTATGCGGAGGGATTTGTCATGAATATTATCTTACACGAAACGTACTCGACAGGGGTGAGACACAGTAGCCAATGATAGAAGCGGTAAAGATAAACAATGCTTCTATTTGTACTAAGTATTCTCATATTGTCGTGTTTCTTGTAAATTGAAGATAAAAGAATATCCTCAAACTCGAAAATTCTCGTAACATTGAAATCATGTTGAGAGAAATTAAGAAGATATTTGTGGCGAAAGTATTTTTAATATTCGTATTGAGACGGTTCCAGGACAAACAAAATGCAGTAATTGTCTAAGTAGTAGGGTTTTGAATCGCATCAACGATAATGGAGTTGCAAAAATATAAAGTAATTTCATAAATTGAATGCTTTGCTGCAGAATGATCTAGAAACTGACAAATATTTAAAGAAATAAATTCCTCTGCTAGGTCATCTTTTGCTTCTCATTCTTCTTTCTTAATTTGGATAATTTAATTCTAATTTCCCAAAAAATGGTCATATGTATGAGGAACCGTAATAAATCAAAATATCAAAATCAATGAAACTGCATTTCATATTAACTCTAGGTTTTCCGTCCGATTAAGATCCATAATATAATTTATTACAAATAATTCATGTAATAATAATAGTAATAATATTAACAACCAATGAAAGACAAATTTAATTTCTATAATCTATAAGTATTTAAACATTTTACAAGAGAAACTTACCATATTTAGCATTCAAAAATATAATTTATTCCAACAAAAAAATTTACTTACAAAACCTGCTTTTAAAATTTTGTTTTGAAAATTGAGATAATATAGTAAAATAAGTTTACATATAACAGAGAAAACGATTTTTCCTTCAATATACTTTTTACTGAAACGAAAGATATTATTTTCTAAAAATAAGTTTTACTCACAATACAAATAGAATATGCTATGTAGTAAAAAGTGCATCTTCCATTATATATATAATACCCATTAGAATGTAGCCATTTGCAATACCCATTGCCTAATGTACAGAATTGTAATACCATCACCACGTTAGCAGATTTAAAATAATTAAAATCCATTCTTGTTAAATTAGCCGTCTTGCAAAATACATTTTAATATGATAGACTAAAAAATATTAAAACTATGAAAATGATATTTAAAAATTAACCAATGTATTGAGTATAAAGGTTGAATTCTTATTTTAAGTCTTAACGAAATTAAACTCTGAAAATCCTTAAAATTTGGACTTGTAGATATTATACTAATTCAGTTTATGTCAACAACAATGGATGATTGTTGAACTGTTGCTAAGCAAAGAGAATTGTGAAGTGAAGTGAGTGTAAAATGTTAAACCAGTCTAGTAAAAAAGTACCAACGAATTGAACACCTTCTTACAGAAGAAAATATAACTGCAAAGTTATAAAATGATTGTGATTTGCTGTGATTAGATCAACTACGGACTTTACTTCGGGTGTACGGGACTTGTACGGCTTAGATATCGGTCAGGCTAGTTTCACCTCGGTCTATCGTAGTCGCACTGCACGGTTTAGTTCTGTTGCTAGGCTGGGCGGCCTACTATGTAGCCTTGAAGGCTTGGCTTAAGCTTATATCTCCGCCTTCTGAGGTCAGGGTATAAGGTTTCACCACGGTTTCAAGTCTACGGGTCGTCCAGTCCAAACTGCAGGGATCAGTTTGGTGTCACTGGAGCGGTCGGTACATTGTTATGCTACCGCATAGCATTGTACCAGGGCTGTAGCAGGGTGTTTGTTAGGCCTTTCGCCTGGTAGCTATAGTTGTTGATTTATTTGCACTAGTTTGTCCAATACTTCCCGTGTAGGTGGTTAGTTTCTAGGCCTCGGTAGTTGTCGACTTAGTTGTTCTAGCAGTAGTTTGTCCAATACTTCCCGTGTAGGTGGTTAGTTTTTAGGCCTCGGTAGTTGTCGACTTAGTTGCACTAGCAGTAGTTTGTCCAATACTTCCCGTGTAGGTGGTTAGTTTCTAGGCCTCGGTAGTTGTCGACTTAGTTGCACTAGCAGTAGTTTGTCCAATACTTCCCGTGTAGGTGGTTAGTTTCTAGGCCTCGGTAGTTGTCGACTTAGTTGCACTAGCAGTAGTTTGTCCAATACTTCCCGTGTAGGTGGTTAGTTTCTAGGCCTCGGTAGTTGTCGACTTAGTTGCAGTAGCAGTAGTTTGTCCAATACTTCCCGTGTAGGTGGTTAGTTTCTAGGCCTCGGTAGTTGTCGACTTAGTTGTTCTAGCAGTAGTTTGTCCAATACTTCCCGTGTAGGTGGTTAGTTTCTAGGCCTCGGTAGTTGTCGACTTAGTTGTTCTAGCAGTAGTTTGTCCAATACTTCCCGTGTAGGTGGTTAGTTTCTAGGCCTCGGTAGTTGTCGACTTAGTTGCACTAGCAGTAGTTTGTCCAATACTTCCCGTGTAGGTGGTTAGTTTCTAGGCCTCGGTAGTTGTCGACTTAGTTGTTCTAGCAGTAGTTTGTCCAATACTTCCCGTGTAGGTGGTTAGTTTCTAGGCCTCGGTAGTTGTCGACTTAGTTGCACTAGCAGTAGATTGTCCAATACTTCCCGTGTAGGTGGTTAGTTTCTAGGCCTCGGTAGTTGTCGACTTAGTTGTTCTAGCAGTAGTTTGTCCAATACTTCCCGTGTAGGTGGTTAGTTTCTAGGCCTCGGTAGTTGTCGACTTAGTTGCACTAGCAGTAGATTGTCCAATACTTCCCGTGTAGGTGGTTAGTTTCTAGGCCTCGGTAGTTGTCGACTTAGTTGCACTAGCAGTAGATTGTCCAATACTTCCCGTGTAGGTGTTTAGTTTCTAGGCCTCGGTAGTTGTCGACTTAGTTGCACTAGCAGTAGTTTGTCCAATACTTCCCGTGTAGGTGGTTAGTTTCTAGGCCTCGGTAGTTGTCGACTTAGTTGTTCTAGCAGTAGATTGTCCAATACTTCCCGTGTAGGTGGTTAGTTTCTAGGCCTCGGTAGTTGTCGACTTAGTTGTTCTAGCAGTAGTTTGTCCAATACTTCCCGTGTAGGTGGTTAGTTTCTAGGCCTCGGTAGTTGTCGACTTAGTTGCACTAGCAGTAGTTTGTCTTATACTTTCTGTGTAGGTTGTTAGGTAGCTCCTCTGGTCTTTGGTTTTTCAAATATCTTGGTACTTCTCCAGGCCGTTTTTCAGTGGTCGGCTTTGCTGCAACCTGCAGTAGCTTAGCCTAAACTTGCTTTGTGGCTGGATCGAGTCTGGGGCTACCTGCACCTTCTTATCTCTGCTCTAACAAGTTTCCTACATTCGTCGTTTGGTCGCTGTTGGCTTGACTAATCATGGCAGTGGTTAATAATGATAATACACTTTTGTAATAATGATTGTCAATAAAAGAAATTTATATTGTTGCTACTTTAAAAATTCTGTATGCTACTTTTAATAATATTTTAACGTGTTTAAATAACTTAATTTTAAAGGAGTTAATCTATTTTAAAGATTGCAGTAATTCGTTACACAATTAAAGATTGACCTGCAAATTCAAATGCTCAGTTGAAATAAGATGATGTATTACACAAATAATTTAGACACAATATTAGTTCAAACAAATTAAATTTTACTCTTGCAAATTAGGAAAAATTACAAATAAATACACTTTGGAAATATTGCCTTAACCTTGTTACATGCATATTTAATTTAAGAGATTTATCAATAAAAAAATTCTGGCAGAGCACGAAACATTTCATTTAAAATGCTTGGATATTTTTAAAATGTATTAAAGATTTTACATTGAATTTAAATGAATTATTTTACATTGCACTATTATTGGAAACACTTTTGTTTTATTTAAAAACTGGCTTATAAAGCCATGGAAGATCAAAGTTAAGTTTTCAAACGCTATTCCTTTTTAAAACACATAATTTTTATAGTACAACTTAGTTGATTCCTTTTTGTTGTGATGCGATAAGACTTAGTTTGAAATGAAATCCCCCCATTCTGCGCTTCGGCAATTATCTTCCCTGTCTAGGTATTTATCAAGGCAGCAACATTCCTTCTAACGAAAAACAAAGAATTTTATTTAAAATGCTTTACAGAAAAATAAAAGTTTCCTTCGCTCCTGCATATTGAAAGAGGTCCTTACTCGTTCACATTTCAAAAAGAAGAGAGAGCCAGCCTAGCTTGCGTACCGGCTATCAAGGCTTGCCCGCACCTTCTACTGGGCAGCTCGGGCAAAACTTATTTTGTGCTCTAACATAATAATCTCGTTTTACAATTTTTTTTATTATTTAAACATATGTTTTACATTTTTAATATTTTGACGTCCCGTTTGTTTTCTGAATTTATTTTAATATGTAACACACCTAAAATGTGTTACAATATGTTTACAATAATACTCTAATACAGTGAACATATTATTTTGTAAAGAGAACATCATTGTAATGTAGCCTATTCATTCACTAAAGTCCATTGTTCTCCCAGTTTGTTCGTCTTTGAACGTCTAAGAAGTTTTTAAACTGATTTTAGTAATAAAGGCCATCATCAACTACGAAGAATATAAGAAGATTTGCGAAAACAATAATGTTAATTAGTGCGGTCTCAGCACAAAAAGTCTCTGGTGGAGCCTCTTGGTAACTCTGGTGTGGATAGACAGATAAAAAATGGTATCTGAAGTAAAGGTTTGTCTAAGGAAAGAGGCGATAAGGGTTTTGTGAAAGAATAAGAATGGTATTTAACTCAATGGCATTGTTGTAATAAAAACGCGCTCTCTTTTTTCTCTCTCTCTCTCTATTTCTCTTACTCTCTCTCTCTCTTTCCCACTTTCTCTCTCTCTTTTAGGTTCACGAAGAGGTGTCAGCTTGGTACATTATTATTTAAAAATATTGTTTAAATTATATGCTATACAGATATGATAGCAGTCTTGTGACTAGTGCGGTCACAAAAAGTCTCTGGTGTAGCCCCTAGTTACTAATGTACGGAATCGTGGGGTGGACAGAGAAATAAAAAATGGTAAATGGAGTAAACGTAAATGTAAAAGCCTAAGAAAGCAGGCGATATGGGTTTTATGAAGAATAAAAATAAGAATGCCTAGTATTTAACAGAATCGCATGGTTGAAATAGACACGTGCTTTCTCTTCTCTCTCTCTTTTTCTCTCATTTAGGTTCACAAAGGGGTGTCAGCTTGTTACATTATTATTCAAAAAGATTGCAATCTTGTTGCTGTTCATGACGAGCTGGTTGTAAATTACACCACTTTAGCTATTACTTGCGACCAGACTTTTTGTTAACTAAAAGTTGTTAAATTGTAACTTACACTTGGAGGAAACGTTTTAGTCTTACGACTTCTTCAGCCTCGTATTTTTGCCGCTAGGAATAATGCACACATAAAAATGACATCCAAAATGAACAAACACGGCACATATCACACATACTCTTCGATCACTCTTCTTATAACTTTCAAAAAAATGGTACCGAGGAAGTACAGCTGCAGCATCCCTAGCGGCAAAAATACGAGGCTGAAGAAGTCGTAAGACGAAAACGTTTCCTCCAAGTGTAAGTTTACAATTTAACAACTTTTAGTTAACAAAAAGTCTGGTCGCAAGTAATAGCAGAAGTGTAATAAGTTAAAAATATTGTTTTAATTATATGCTCGTTATATGAGCAGTACACTTGATTTCAAAATTCTTGTAACATAACTGGCGGCTATTTGTGCTTATCCTGTCCATGTGGGGAGGCGTTTACCTCCAGATCTACTAAATAAATCAGCATTTAAATTTCATAATCATATTTTCGACTCTTTGCATTTTATATATTTGGTTTTTTAAATATATTAAAACTTTAAATTTATTTTTATAGGGTAGATTAAAACCAATAAAAATTGTTTAAAATAAATTCTCAATTTTCAGGGGATCGATTATTCATACATTAACTCTTTCCGTAAATGCATTTTGAAAAATTTTCCAGAGCCTATTATATTTATTTCAATTTTAACAAATTACTTCCTTTTGTTAACGACAATGACGTCAGCATGAAGGTGGTTAAAGATAGATGCTAAAGTTGCTTAAATTTTTCACTGCCCCAGATTCGCATCGGATGACGTCGTCGGTTCTTTCATTCTTCTAATCAGCAAAAGTAAGACCGTATTAGCCCGCACTAAGCTTTTATTCCCAGCCATTAACCCGACGGGAGCAGAGCGGGCCAGTTTATCTTGCGGATCTTTTCCTTCTTTTAGGTTCAAGCTTTAAGACCTATGTTATCATTACATCTACGATGATGCGGCGCTGTAAGAGGTATGCAATAGCAAGAAAGCCTCTGCTAGTATTTACTGATCCAATTACGTCGTTCTGTTTAGTTGGTCTTGTATTTAAACGTTACAAACTAAAGTTTATTTTTTAGTTAGAACATACAAATAGGCTTCTTGTAAACTTAAATTAAAGAAAGTTGCCAGCGGTTACTGGATAGTACGATTAATTATTTGAAAGGTGAAACTTTATAGAGAATATATTTCACAAAATGTATCTTGACTTACTTTAAGGAGTATCTTGACTTACTTTAATATTTTCACATAAAATTTGTCAGATCCCCTAGATATCGAGTTTAGTATATCTCTTGCATCTATAACTAGTTTTCCTATTATTGTCCTTGATGTTTATTTACTTCCGCGTTGAAGCTACTGACGACATAATCGTCCATTTTCTAAGGATATGCAATTGTTTGTTCTCCACGTAATTCCAATTGTATTTATAAAAAATGTTTATATATTTTTTTTTAATATAGAACTGTTTTTTTAAGCTATAAAACGTACTACTTATGTATAGGACACAATCACAAGGTTTACTATCAATAAAAATACGGTCGATGGATGTCTAAATCCTTTATCCTTTATTTTAATTAAATTTCTAGTTTCTAGTTGGATGTTTACCTCAGACCAAAAGTACTGACTCCCTAATGAATAAAATAACTATAAAAAATGTACACAAAATATATTAAAAACGAAAATAAAACCTTTTCCTTGTGTGGTAGTATCAAATACAGCACTATACTAGTTTTTGTATGATATACTAATCGGCATTCACTATAGTCTACAGTATTACTATACGTATAATACGTTTAATTTTTTAAATACAATATTAATTATAAATAAGTAATGTTAAATTTTTTTGTTGTTTATATACATTATATTCAATTTGAAGTTAGTATTCCTTTTCTTAGAAAGACAGTAATAGTAGCTTTGGAATCGTCATCGTTTCAATGTATTAAAGTAGATGATATAATTTAAAAATATTTAAATATAGTGCAGGATATAGGTGTCTGAATGTGCAGGACACCAACCTACCCGCACATGCAAGCTGGGATATTAAGGGCATCGTACATTGGAGATTCATGGTTAAGGCAGTACAATTCCCTAACTACATTCGTGTATAAACACGAGTTTACTGGGATTAAACAGTTACCTTATTTTGATTAAAATTTACTAATAAACAGAAAAAATTAGAAATTATTTAATACTATCATCAGAAACTACATCATCGCCCCGTGACGTAGGATTAAATAATAAAAAAACCATTTTGTTATAATAGGTGCCCGTTAAAGGGGTTAAATTGATAGTTCCAATAGGTACGAAAACTTTGGCTTTCCTTGGCTCAGAGGAAAGCAAATCACGACGTCCCTTGTGTGTAGAATTGAATCCCAATGAAGTCCATGATATAATTATTGGGAGCAGAGAAATGTTTAATGATACACCATACGTGGGGATTATTGGGATACAGATTGCATTTAAGGGTTGAATTGGCGTCCTGTAGTACCATTAGGCTCTACTGGTACCGGTATAGGTATTGTGTGGGTACTGCAATAGAAAGGTTGCTATTATGAAATTTTCATAATTTCTATTGGGTTCATCGTTCTAATCAAGGCACTGGCACAAATTTTATTTCAACCATTGATAGACACTTCAAAGTAATTTCATAACAACCGACTTTACTATTGACCTTTTTTTTAATTTCTACAACTTTAATTTGAATTAAAAATTTCTCTGACACATTCCAAACAAAATTTGTTAAAAGAAATTTAAATTTTAAATACCCCTTTTAAAATGGACAGACTAACACGCCTTCGGGACTCTTACGATGTCTTTGTCTTGAGGGACTTGAAACTTAATTAGGTTAGTAACGTTTTATTATAATTGTAATGGTTAGCAATTAACTTCTCTTTTATTATTCAAATGAGCAGAAAAACTTTAATTAAACTATTGTCTTGCATGTTGTTCGAGTGTTCAATTGTATCTCTTTTAAAGAGGGTAATTAAATCTTAAATTTGTGAAAGAGATTTTATAATAGTAGATGAGGTTTTAAATATTTTAAAATAGGCCAATTGTAAAATCGATATAATTCAAAATTCTCTTGAACTGTAATCAATGTTTAAAATACAGTTTGTGCTAGAGAGATTTCAAAAACAATACGCTATTTAGGTATTAAATCAGTTTTTATTTATAGTTTTTTTTCCTAATTACACCATAGGAGGAACACCATAGGAAGAACACCAATGTTCGCGGTATATTCTATTGAGAAAAGAAATTATTGTTTTGACCTACCCTATTACAAAACTCCATGAGTCTACATTTTCTTTTATCCAGTTATTGTGATAAATTATGTAATCAATAAAAAATAAATATTTAAGGTCAATAGAAAATGTATTGATTAAGTCTCAAAGCTGCACTCGTACCGTGTATGTCTATGAAGACCCGAAAGTTTGATAGGCTTCCTTACATGAAGCTGTGTGGTTATAACAAAGGGCTTTCAGTGACACTACTTCTAAAATGCTTGAGTAGTGGAGTTTTAAGAATTACACTGTAGTAGATCTTGTAAATTTGTGAAACTATTAGAGCCTAACTAAAAGAGTAGCTTGAATGTATTTGCTGAGTTAATTTTCCTCATAGAGCTCATACCTATAATAACATTAAATATTTATAGGTCTATCAAAAAAAATATTTCCGAAAAAACATGTAAAAATTTGAAGGTTGCAAAAAAATTTTGAAGGTTGAAAATATTACATTTTTCTAAATCTTTGGTTCGTGGAATGCTACTAGCAAGTACTAAGCTTACTAAGTAGGAGGTATCAGAAGTTTGTAAGTTATTCAAAGATTTTTTAGAATTCGCCATGCGCTCTTGGTACAAGTTTGAGTTGCCCTGTGATTGAACCAACTATATATTTACCACGATTAGCAATTGCAATGAAAACTACGTATGTTATTCCATATTAATGAATAAGAAACGCTATTAATTATTGTGGCTGATGTAAATAGATTATTACATTATTACATCAGAGATACCACGCTTATCGGAGTTAAATAATTATAGAGTTACTCTGTTCAATAATTCAAAAAGCCACAATATTGAAAATATTATTATTTATACTTATTTAATTTAAAGTAGCCTTCTAACTTGAGAAAAATCACCCGAGGACACATCTTCACGCAATCGATATGCTCTTAGCTTGATGTACAAGCGAGTTTTACTAGTTCGATCATTCGGCTTGAATAAAAAAAATACATACGGTTACTTTATCTAATGTGATAATCAAATTTGGTGCAACTTCTGTCTCTTAGCATTAGGATAACGTGATTGTTTAATTATGAATATAAATCGTACAAACACCTAAGCTTTGTTCATGCACTAATTCTTTTGATGGAAAAATTCATAATTTATAAAATATTAAGCAATATATATATATACAGTCTATGAGAAAACCAACACTCGCAAAAACAATATAGAGCAAATATTTTGTTCAAAATCACATGAAATTAAATGTGATAACTGTACACAAAAAAATTCTGATCACTTTGTATATATATATATATATATATATATATATATATATATATATATATAGCAGTTCAGTTTCGTTGTTAAATAAATATATCAAAAATATGTGTAAAGATTCCATGGTTTTCATCAATTCAATATTATTCACTATATCCAGATCCTATCAACAGTTGGATTTTAAAATAAAGTAATAAAGTCACACATCCTAAAGACATCAACTTTTTTTAAATTAAAAATAATGAATTAGTGTTGGAAAAAAACTGTATTAAGATCGAGTGTCATTAACTATAAGTTTTAAACAATGTATTTGAACTTGAGTGGATGAGTAATAGTATTTTGTTAACCAATGAAATTATGTACCACTTATATATATATATATATATATATATATATATATATATATATATATATATATATAAATATATATATATATATATATATATATATATTTATTTATTTATTTATATATATTTAATATGGTGATATGATTTCTTGTAATATAGTTAATAAATTAAAAATATTTCAAAAAAAAGAATACTTTTAATGAATATATTTATTCAAAGCTTTTCGCCGATAAAATAGTACCAGCATCTTCAGGAAAATATTTATCTAATAAAATATTTTTACAAAATTAAATCATATGTGCTACCTATATATATATATATATATGTGTGTGTGTGTGTGTGTGTGTATGTGTTTGTGTTTGTGTGTGCGTGTGTGCGTGTGTTTGTAGTAGGACTTGAAAACAATACTAAAACTCCTAATAAAATATATTTTTATTTTGTTTAAACTTTTAATTACTAGATTCTTGATAGTTGGAAAAATATTGGCATTACAATAAGTATTAGGAGTACATTTTTATAAATATTTTTGTCGAAGTTCATACTTTTTAAAATATATTTTAAGGATAACAATTATTTTCAAAAAGACGAAGACATTCAATGCTAAGATTGTATATTTTCTACAAATACATTGTAGGATGATTTAAGGTCTATGACAGCATTTAAGCTCTAATTGAATTAAGGGACACCTAATGCATAGTTAACACAAAGAAAGTTTTAAAATTCCGCCAAGTTTTGACCCAAAGCTACATCTCACTATAAATAATAAAAAACCTTCTTTCGCTTATTTTACCAAGTAGTATAAAATAACAAAGCTTCTAACAAAAGACTCGTTGTCCACTGAATATACCCCAATTTAAACCTTCAATATAAATGAGAGGTATTTTTCCGTTATATATAGTTTCATCACAGAGCCGGCCTATGTAATGAAACAGTCATATGTGTTGAATAAGAGCCAAATAGGAGCTCTTGTTACGCAATCGTAAAGCTGTTTATTTCGAGTGGAAGTGATTCGATTTTCTGGAAACGTCTCGTCAATACATTCACCTCGTCGAGGAGACTTCTCAAGGCGCAAATTACTTTTTGTCAATCGCGAACAAATAACACTCCTTGACAACCAAATAGGAAATAAAATGTCTCGCTCTGACGTAAGCAGTTTGTAGTGTCTCTAGTTAGAGTTTAACGGAATTTCATGACGTCATGTGACTGGTTCTTTTAATAGCTTGTACTTCCTTCTTTATAATTTTGTTATATTTCAACACTGACTCTGAAATAGTGCATTTTGAATATTCATAATGGTGCAAAGGGGTTTACTAAATACTGAGTTAATAGTTTCTATAACAAATCATATTTTTAATCAAGCTTTTGATATATAATAATTTACTTTTCTAACTTGTTTCTAATCATATCTTCTAAATCATGTTTCTACAAAACGGTAAAATATTTATAACGATAAAATAGTAATCTAATAACGCTTGTGGAATTTGTATCTATTTTGATTTGACATATATTGAAAGTTAATTTTTGATTAAATTTACAAACATAAATGACTATTTTTAACGTATTTGCTAGATAAGTATATATTATTATTTCTATAAAACACATAATGGTAAATGTGACCACATATCTATACACTGTAGATTCAGACAAAACCTCCAGTGTACGTAGTTTAAGTAAAGTCGTACGGTAACTTTGAGTCAATTAGAAACGTATAATGCAGGAAATAAAGTTCACATATATTAATTTCAATTTTACAAAAAAAATATAAGTTTATGGCCTATTGAAAAAATTCGTTTTGTATCTATTTTGATTTGACATATATTTAAAGATAATTTTTAACTAAATTTACAAAACATAAATGGCTATTTTTAACGTATTTGCTAGATAAGTATATATTATTATTTCTATAAAACACATATTGATAAACGTGACCACATATCTATACACTGTAGACTCAGACAAAACCTCCAGTGTAGGTAATTTAAGTAAAGTTGTACACAGTAACATTGAGCCAATTAGAAACGTATAATGTAGAAAATAAAGTTCATATATATTATTTCCAATTCTAAGAAAAATATAAGTTTATGGCCTATTGAAAAATTTCGTTTTGTATCTATTTTGATTTGACATATATTTAAAGATAATTTTTAACTAAATTTACAAAACATAAATGACTATTTTTAACGTATTTGCTAGATAAGTATATATTATTATTTCTATAAAAATACATATTGGTAAACGTGACCCCATATCTATACACTGTAGATTCAGACAAAACCTCCAGTGTACGTAGTTTAAGTAAAGTCGTACACAGTAACATTGAGCCAATTAGAAACGTATAATGCAGAAAATAAAGTTCACATATATTATTTCCAATAAAAAAAAAAAAAATAAGTTTATGGCCTATTGAAAAAATTCGTTTTGTATCTATTTTGATTTGACATATATTTAAAGTTAATTTTTAACTAAATTTACAAACATAAATGACTATTTGTAACGTATTTGCTAGATAAGTATATATTATTATTTCTATAAAAATACATATTGGTAAACGTGACCACATATCTATACACTGTAGACTCAGACAAAACCTCCAGTGTAGGTAATTTAAGTGAAGTTGTACACAGTAACATTGAGCCAATTAGAAACGTATAATGTAGAAAATAAAGTTCACATATATTATTTCCAATTCTAAGAAAAATATAAGTTTATGGCCTATTGAAAAAATTCGTTTTGTATTTATTTAATTTGACATATATTTAAAGATAATTTTTAACTAAATTTACAAAACATAAATGACTATTTTTAACGTATTTGCTAGATAAGTATATATTATTATTTCTATAAAAATACATATTGGTAAACGTGACCCCATATCTATACACTGTAGATTCAGACAAAACCTCCAGTGTACGTAGTTTAAGTAAAGTCGTACACAGTAACATTGAGCCATTTAGAAACGTATAATGCAGGAAATAAAGTTCACATATATTATTTTCAATTTAAAAAAAAATTATAAGTTTATGGCCTATTGAAAAAATTCGTTTTGTATCTATTTTGATTTGACATATATTTAAAGATAATTTTTAACTAAATTTACAAAACATAAATGACTATTTTTAACGTATTTGCTAGATAAGTATATATTATTATTTCTATAAAAATACATATTGGTAAACGTGACCACATATCTATACACTGTAGATTCAGACAAAACCTCCAGTGTACGTAGTTTAAGTAAAGTCGTACAGTAACATTGAGCCAATTAGAAACGTATAATGCAGAAAATAAAGTTCACATATATTATTTCCTATTTAAAAAAAAGAATAAGTTTATGGCCAATTGAAAAATTCGTTTTACTAAAATGAAATACAGGAAGACGTTTCGGCAGCTAATGAAAAGGAGATGAGGGTCCGTGGCGGATTTCGCTAATTACAGAGAAATGTTTTGTGACAAGGAGTGACAGCGTTATCACGTTTCTCTACGTATTTGACACCACGTCATCACGAATACACTGATGAAGTAACTCACCATTATTCTCACCATAAATACCTTTCTAATTTTTACTCGCTCAAACGTCAGTTATTCATGGGCTGGCCGACATGAACTTTTAATCGACTAGTGATAATGGAAATAAATAACGATATGAAAATGAACTTATACGAAAATAGAATGAAAATAGATTTGTGTAAAATTAAGGATTTTATACAGCGAATTTGTTAAATAATAACCGAGCATGTTAATGACGTTTTGAACTATACTGTCATCATCAGTCTCTCACAATCTCATTTGTTAACATTCCAGCCTTTATTTGTTAATACTAGGGAATTTATAAGATGCTGCCTGCAATATACTGTTGAAACATCCAAAGACAGAGTTTTAAAACTAAATTACTTAATAATATTGTGCTACGTTGAACTGCCGCTGGTTCGGTGTCGTGATTTGCAAAGGAAATAGTATACTGGTATAGTAGTACTGATAGAGTATACTATATCAATTTTGATGTGAAAATAAAAATCCAGTACCTGGAAAGAAACAAATATGTACTAAGGTGGATTGTACTTCAAAGTATTAGACAAAATAATATTATCGACAAATATGTCAAAAAGTAGGCACAGAATAAAATTAGGGGAAGGTAAGGTGAACAAAATGTTTTTAAATTAATCAGAGTATGTGGTTATTTATAGATTTGCTAGTGAGTGTAAATATTACTTTAACAAATATTACTTTTTCAATTTAGTTAAATATTAAAAGAGTGCTCACAAACCTCACTAAACACTAGATTAATATAACCCAGACTAGTTTCGTACATAATTTCGCCTTAACCAGTGGTTGACTAGCACCAGTGTTAGTATTATCCAGCTAAAGATGAAGGCTAGGCCGTCGCCAAAACTCGTCTGAAATAATAAACTAGTGATTAGTAAGATTTGTGAGCAATCTTAATATTTGTATTTCGTAAATACAAACTATGAATGGGATGAATGCAATCTTAAAAGTTTTTAGAATAATAAACTTTGTAACATATAAAGACATAATTTACGTTGTATTAAAAATTTAATTGAATTACTTGGGATTGTTTACAAGACAAGAAACTGAATCCATCATTGTTTTAGAACTAAATATAAAGCCGTATCGAGATGAAAATTATTCCAATGTGTTCAGCAAGCATTCCTTAGAAATAAAATGTCTTTAAGTCTAAAGTTGCTAAAGTTATACTGACTAGCTGCCGCAACAGTAATGGAAGTTTGGAAATTGTGATCCTCGTATGGCGTAAATACACTGTTTTATAATGCAGTGTAGGCCATCACGTCCTCTCTTCTACTCGAACTGAAAACAATTCAAGAGCCCGGTAGTGTGTTTATGTTTTTTTACGAACAATAGTTCTTATTTTTATTTCGTTCGAAAAAAATAAGTTTGCCATTTTATTTAAACTATCAGGCAAAATAGGTTTTAGTGTTAACTAAATCCTACATGAGTTTACTGTAGCTTTTTCATTCGCTCGTTAGTTACCGGCTTTTCTGAAATGACACATTTAATTCAAGGTGTTGGTAAAGCAATATCCCCACTTCATGTTTATAGATAAAATATCCTGAAAACAGTAAAAAATAAGTTTGCCATTTTATTTAAACTATCAGGCAAAATAGGTTTTAGTGTAACTATCTCCTACATGAGTTTATTGTAGCTTTTTCATTCGCTCGTTAGTTACCGGCTTTTCTGAAATGACACATCTAATTCAAGGTGTTGGTAAAGCAATATCCCCACTTCATGTGTATAGAAAAAATATCCCGAAAACAGTAAAAATTACGTTTGCATTCGGAACATTAAGTTCATATTTCAAGACATATTTTAATTATAGAAAACTGTACGATAAACTCTCTGATGAGTTTCACTAGAACTATACTATGTATACATTTCAAAACACTAGGGAAAAAAGTACTTAAAGGTGTTTCGAACTACAAAAATAATGATTGGAGAAAATTGGGCTGTAAGCAATTGTTAATGATCCGCGCCTATGTTTCCCTACATATAAAAAAATGACCTCTCTTCCCCGTCCTGTACTTTGGAATACATACTTTGAGTTTGACTACCATACTTTAAAAGAATGACTTTTAAAAATAAAGCGAAACTTTAAAAAAAAAGAAAACTTAATAAAACTGAAGACACTTCTTGAAAAAGGAATAAAGCGTAAGATTTATTTCAGATTGAGTAAGAAGCTGTATCTTGCTCTTACGGTCTTCTGTGTTCTGACATTATTTGTAGGTCGTATAAAATGATAATGTTAGAGCCTAGACTTTTGGTTTAGTTGGTAATATTCTAGTTTTAAATATCAAAAATTAATTTTTAATTTTATAAATTATAAAAAATCTATAAAAAATTGGTATGGGAAAGAAGTCAATTTATACTCATACAAAATGATATATTTCTAATATCTTTAAATTAGGTTACAAGTAATTCAATCAGGAAGGCTTAAAGGCTCCATTAGAGACAATTCTCTTGAGCTGTGTTCCACTCTGCGCTATAGACGATTCCCCTACAGACCTTGTGCATTGGGCCACTTCTTCTCTTGATATGTTTATATTGCGCCTTTTAAAGATAAATCTTTGAAAATAAAATGCGAACAAAAGTGCTCCCAGTGGCCCTCATAAACATGTTGAAACTTTTATCCTCCCTCTCTTACAAAGAAATTCTGCTCACAGTCTTTCGTAGTTTCGTCCAATGACAATAAACTTGTTTTCAAGTAGAAATGAGTAGAAAATTCATATTTATTTACAATTTAGAAAAGGTACATAAACGTTTTAAAAAATATGACAGTATTGAGTAGGGTAAAAAAGGGAAAAAGTCGATGAAAATATAGTTAATTTTTAAAATATATCAGGTACGCCTAAAAAGTGTTTCCTTAGCCCTAGATAACTGTCATGAAAATATAATGTATAATTAGGATAACTGACATTATGATATGACAACAAATTAAATTAATAAGTATTATTTTAAATATCCGATAAATAAAATACAACCGAGTAATAAAACTTAACTTATAATACAGAAACCTTAGTTACAGAAAAGCCTATTGCATGGAATAATACTATATCTCCTAGTTCATCCGAATGAAATATATTTCTAAATAATATATAGTCTATAAAAATACATTGGAAAATCATTTAAACGTAATCTCAAAATAACCTCCAAATAAAATACATAAAGCTGTTACTGAAGACTATTATATTTT
Source organism: Prosapia bicincta (assembly GCA_036971475.1). Taxonomy (NCBI): domain Eukaryota; kingdom Metazoa; phylum Arthropoda; class Insecta; order Hemiptera; family Cercopidae; genus Prosapia; species Prosapia bicincta. Next base: position 123,927,223 of record JBAIZL010000003.1, on the reverse strand, counting down.
GTATGGATTTGTTTTCGTAGCAATTCTTTTATATTTGGATATTTATTTCTTATGAGACAAAATATATTCCTATTCTTTACAATCGAAAAGCATCAAAAGCTTCTGAAGAAGGGTCAACAACTTTCGATTAGAACGCTCCATCGCATTAGTTTATAATAAATTTATCGTCTTATTTGAGGGAATTTAATTCAAATAAACATTATTATTTCTACCTTCTAGAAACATTCAAGTTCTTTTCATAATCTGTCTTCGTTACATCACTTATATTCTTATGAAAGTTTAGGTTTGTATAATGATCCTTAGCGGTCAAATAAATTATTTTCTTCCATAATTTACGTTTAATTGATTAACTACTGATTTAACGTCTAAAAATAAATCATTCAAGTCTCTTTCTATAAATTTATAAGTTTTTCTTCATAAATATTTAATAAAAAAATGTATCGTAGAAGATAAATTGTCAAGACCACTAAAAATTTACGAAATAATAAAAATTATAAATTTATTCTAAAATAAATGTGTAGTAAAATACCTTAACGTTTTTTAAACCAAAAAACAAATTATATATTCTTGGATATCTTTGGCTTTTAAGATGAAGAGCGACGTGATAATTGAGATACAGGGTAGAAAGTTGTTAAAGTTTAAATATTATTAAATTAAATTATTAAATCAGTAGAAATAAATGTAGAAATTTGAGCAAATCATGGATATAATACCACGGATCGCCTCTCAAGGACACAACAAATCTACAGCTTTAAAGTTTCTCAAATCGTCGCTGAATATTTGATATCGATCTAATAATAATTGATCTATTACGATTACTTCAATTGTGGGTTTTAAATGAAATTTCAAAATAAATCCTTTATATTAGCTTATTTTCAGTGCATTAATCATTGTTGTTTACTTCTAGAGACCAGATAGATGGTAAGCTCACAACGTACGTAATATATTAATATGCTGGGGCGACCACACCAAAAGTACAAAGTAGCTAATTATGTAAACAGATATTGTAAGTTTTATCAGGTGGAGAAAAGGATTAGAAATTTCAAACAATAGATGTTTGGCGCCTATATTGAGCACTGGGTAAGTCTTATGTCTTCGTCATGTACCTAACCCTCTCTTCAACACACTTCCAAGAACTTACACTATCTGTTAACATTAATACATAGTTTCTAATATTGGCTTGGTCGCCACAATACCAAAGATGAGTTGAGCCTCCCCCATCTGTATAATTTGTAACAAAATTTACAACACTGTGTTTGAAATTAATTGGTTATTACTCAAACTTGTAGGAATACTTTTTAATAACGAAAAACAACTTACCTATGAATCCTAAAAGAGTCTGGTTTCTGCTGCCCCCCCCCCAATGTAGTTTCATTACCTTTTCATGGAGTAAAGGGACAATAGAATATTGTCATGTCGGTTATCTATCCTCTTTGGGTGGCTGGAGTGAACCTGACAAATAGCGATAAAATATGAAAGTCCCTAAGCCTTCTACAAGTAGTGACGCTCACAAACGGCGTTTTACATAATTCTGAATAATGATAGATACTAGGAACATAAAACTGTCAAGAAGAGCCTGACGTCAATGTTTATGCTGGCAAGGAAATTAGGGTCACCCTTATGCAAGAAAACCTTTACCAAAGAAACCTCTCTCGCAGACGACGTCATCGGAAAGCTTATAGCTTCTTGTTTACATAACTCGTTCCTTCTTGTTACATTCTGCCAATCATCGTTACTAAAACAGGGCAGAACAGGTCGAAAATAAATAGTCTTCGCCATAAATAAATAAATACAAACACTTCAAACCTATCAACGTGCATTAGTTTCTAATTTTATATAAATATTAGGCCTACGTACGATTGAGTTAAAGTTATTCTAAACTGATAAGGTAACCATAATTAACATCTTATCAATATTTTTTTTTGTAAAAAGCAAAAGCCATATACAAGTGTAAATTTTATGTGAAGTGAGAGAGATAGGTATTTGGTTTGGCTACAAAAAAGAATGGAAAAGGTATTATTTTAGGCCAAAAATTTTATTCGTCTATGACATGTTTCCATACCTTTTTCATAATAATGAATTCGTAGAAATACAAGCAGTATGTTCTTTGTTATGTCGGTGTTTTCGTCTACTTAAGGTGCAAATATGTAGATTCTTGAAGTTTTAAAACAGTTGTTCTTTAATATTGGAAGACATCTGCAATTTTCCCCTGCATTGTGTTCTTTGAATGTCGTTTTCTTTTAAAATATCTCTGACTGAGTTTTCTCCTAACTCATAACTTGGACCCTATCCACAGTGACCGGGTAGTAAAAGGGTCTCACCTGTTGTGTGAGGTTTTCCATTATTTGCAATTCTATAAGTAGCAAGGCAGGGCGCTTTTACCCATGGTTCACCAGAAACAGTTTCATAGTTTACTATGGAAACAAAATAAAATCACACACAGCAGTTAGTGATGATTAGGACAAGATGAAAACGTTCTATCTATCTACAGAATGTCCACTGTTCTCGACCTTCTTGTTGATCTAAACGCTTACAATGCTGTATTCAAACTGGCGATTGCTTAGCTGGTGGAGCGGAACAATAGGTAAAGCCCGGCAGATTATTGAATTGTCGGCGTCCGGTTGGCAACTAAAAGCCACCTGACGCGTACCACCTGAAATCTTCCTGCCTACCACCAGTTGGGAACCCCTAGTCTATGCAATTATTAGGTTTTGTAAGCAGAAACGTTGAAATAAATATCATAAACAATTGTTCATTCCTATATTTGACATCCAGGTCAGTATGAAAAATAATACGTATTTGTATTTGTAACATAGTATCTTTAAAGTTAATAAGAAATAAGTAATTAAAAAGGTAATATAAAAGTGTTTTGAAAGTCAATTCCTACTTAAATCAACAAAGAAATTATTTTTATATTATATATATTATATTATTATTTTTATATAAAAATATTATATATAATATAATTTATATTAATTATATATATTAACATATATATATATATATATATATATATATATATAATATACACATAAGGAGAGGGTGATTTAGCAGAAAGAATTGAAAAATGAAACTAACAATAAGGAGGTTGAATTTGGATGAAAAAGAATATCACAGATAATTTACAATTAATTAAACCATAATTCATTAAACCAGATATTTGTTTAAATGTGATATTAATAATTATTAAAAATTAAATGATTTACAGTCAATCACGTTTCAATAAGAAAACCGTTATTTTTAATGAAGAATCGATATTTTTGAAAATATAATAAGAATGATTGTTTTAAATAGTGATAAAATAATTTAGTACTTGAACTTATGATGTTATTGGCTTCTACAGTTAAAATGCTTTTCACAAAACTTTATACCAAAGGTTTGTTTACAATGTTTGTAACTAAATACAACGATTTAATAATACGAGGGTTAAAACCCCAAAATACCTGTTTAGGCATCTTAACTAACCACATAATTATAAATTGTGAAACTAACCTCAAAATTAAACAATCAGTAATGATCTAAACACTGTGAGGTTGTAGTCATCAAAATGATATATTAAACTAAATATAAAACATATAATATATGTAAAATATTTTACAATAATTTTAAAAAAAATAGCATGAATCCTTTAGAAATATTTTTAATTACTCATAAACTTACAAAAATAAATGAGACACAATGCATTTAGTAATTAAAAAATAATAATAAACACTCAGGTACCAATCAAAACCTTTCATTACTTCTATAGATTTCTACTATTGACTAAATTTTCCTTTAAACTTATTATGACTGTTATCTTACATGGTTTATATATTTACTGATAGTTTTATTCTGAGGATGGTTTCACATTTAAAATTTAGACTCTAATTACTATAGGATGTTTATGTCAATGATATAAATACTTTTCAATATAGTAAATATATATACTTATATAAATATGTATGTATAAATATAAGTATGTATTAAGGAACTCATTTCAGTAATCGTATAATGATAAGTATTCCTTTACGGATGGAAAAATAAGATGAATAATTACTATCCGGAATACGTTCGCTCCGCCACTCGCTAGAATCTCATTTAGCATTGAAGAGGTGAACCCAACACCAGTTGAAGAGCGAAATTTCAACATATATATATATAGTGAGAGAGAGAGAGACAGAGAGAGAGAGAGAGAGAGAGAGACAGAGAGAGAGAGAGAGACCTGTATACATTATTAATAATTTATTCAGGTGTATTTTATAGTCAACATATTTATAATTTATAAATGGGATGACAATTAAGATTTTAAGCTTTTATGGTTAAAAAGTTGTAATTAATTAGGCCTGAATAGATTATATACAACATATGTTCCTTGAGTTTAGTTAAAAACTTCCTAACCTTAGAAATTAAGCTATAACAAGACGTGAGTGAGGTATATTGAACAAACCAACGATTTTCCCATTCATAATGTAAAGTTACGACAAAACTTACTAAGACAAAACCTATTCGTTTACACTATACGTAGTATGCCAGTGTCGTACATATAGTCAGTATACATACATTTAGTTTCAATACAGACACGTTTCTCATAAATTTACATAATTTCAAGCCTAAGTTTAATTTCTAAGTAGTAAAAGTCCAATTTGTAGAAATAATGAACCTCGAGTATTTGCTTTCTGGTCAACATGTTTTTATTCAATATCACTTAGAAGCTAGGTGGGAGTTTTATTTAACAACAAATACAACGTTTCTTTAGAATAGTCTTACGTGTAGTGTACCAATAACTCACTTATAAAGAGTAATTGGTAAGGATGCTGATCCAATATGCATAAACATCATATAAGATAATTTCACTGAATTTTTGGTCAATGACATTTTTCAAATTACTATCGCGTAATTTTTCAGCAGTGCAAAGTTAGAACTTTTTATTGTAGAAAATTTTTAAATTCTATTAAAAGTTTTAAACAAGGGACCTGCCCCGCATTTTTATCTCTTCATTAAAGTTTTGAGCCTGGGATCTAGATATGAGTTATACGTCCATGAATTTTAACTTACTTCAGACGCTGGGGAATATTTGCATTCATGGAACATAATTATCTGAATGTGCCTTATCTGGGAAAGCAGTGAATTGAATGGCGAGAAGGAAGGATTACATTGCTTTTAAAATTGTATATTTCAGAAATTTAAATGCCTGAAAAATCTGTTAAAAATTGCTAACTATACTTTTATTCTTTTTATTTAACACCAAATGTCGAAAATATAAAATTAGGAGTAATATATGATTCCCCGACGCTAAACAACTCCAACCATACACACACACACACACATATATATATATATATATATATATATATATATATATATATATATATATATATATATATAAAGAACATAAGTCAAAATACAAATACAAGAATTATAATTGAATTTACAATTCAAAGCTTTTCGTTGGCTAACAGTAGCAACATCATCAGGGATATTAAACAATTAAAATTAACATATGTGCAAATTAGATCAAATAAATAGCTATGCCAAATCAATTACAATGTTGTTAAAATTTTTTTTTATTTTGTTGCCTTAACATTACAAACACTGAAATAATTATTTTTACTTGTATTTGTTCATTTATCAACTCATTATTAGTATTATATTTATGTATTTCAAAAACTTCATAAGTATTCATTCTCAGGCCTTTGTTAATTTCTTTTACAAGTATCATATTATCTATATTAGGAAATAAGTGATTATTATTAATACAATGACTAGCAAAATTTGATTTATAAATTTCTGGCTCTTTATATGCATTAAAATGCTCTTTATATCTATCTTTAAGTTTTTTCTTAGTTTGTCCTATATAAACTTTATTACAATAATCACATTCTAATTTATATACACCGTTTTTTCATGCATATTATTAATATTATTATTATTCATTATATTTATCAATTTATTATTAGTATTATATGCAAATATTTTGTTGCTATCTTTAAACAATTTTGTGATATTTTTTACTTCATTACCAAAAAATGTAAAGTCCATATGACATTTTCATCACTATTTTTGTAAATTAGATTATTATTTTGTTTCTTTAAAATATTATAATTAAGTTTATCAACAGTTTTCATTTTATAGCCATTCTCAATTGCAATTTGATAGATAATGTTTTTCTCTCTTATCTTGTTTTCGTTATTCATAGGTATTTTATGTAATCTATATAATAAATTGTATAATGCAGCCATTTTTTGATTATATGGATGGTTAGAATTATTAGGTATAATTTGGTTAGTTTGTGTCGGTTTACGATATATGTTAAATTCAAATTCATTAATATGTCCTATAATTGTTATATCTATAAAGTTGATCTTATTATATTTCTCTATTTCATAAGCAAAATTAATACTTTTATTTATCACATTTATTTTATCTAAAATAGTTATTACGTTCATACCATTATTATTAGATACATACAAACCATCATCGACATATCTAAACCAATAACCGTTTTTATCAAATGTCTGTATAATTTTATTTATGTTATCATCTATATATTATAAACATATTTCAGATATTATATTCGATAAGGGAGAACCCATGGCAAGACCATCTTCCTGTTTGTAAATTTTATTATTATATGAAAAATAATTTTGATATAATATTATTTTTAATGTATTTATAAGTTCTAATATTAATTTTCTATCTTTTTTATTTTGCTCTAATCTAGATTTTATAATATTGAGAGTCTCTTTTATAGGAATATTTGTGTACATATTTTTTATATCTAATGATATTAATTTTGTTTTATTATCAATAATAATTATTTTTAATAATTCAATAAGGTTATAGAATTACTTATGGTATGATTATTATTATTATTGAAAACCTTATTATTAACCTTATAAAATTTTAACAACATTGTAATTTATTTGGCATAGCTATTTATTTGATCTAATTTGCACATATGTTAATTTTAATTGTTTAATATTCCTGATGATGTTGGTACTGTTAACCAACGAAAAGCTTTGAATTGTAAATTCAATTATAATTCTTGTATTTGTATTTTGACTTATGTTCTTTATTATACACAAGAATACATATTGCGATATATATATATATATATATATATATATATATTTATGGGACTAGTGCACAATCAAGCATTACGCCTCATTACTGGGGGAATTAGAACATCGCCAATAGATGCAATGCTCCTCCTTACTGATAATTATAGTCTTCAACATATAATACAAAGTCGCTCTCTGCAACTCTTTGAGAAATTCCAGAGAATACGTCATGACCAATACTGGAAAACCTACAATACCCCTTCGGTAGCTAGACTAAAAACACAA
>JBAIZL010000003.1:123824898-123914898 GCA_036971475.1 Prosapia bicincta | reverse complement strand
CTTACACTTTATTTCATTACTTTAAATAAATGAGACCTCTAAAGCACAAAAACCTTTTACTTTTACGTGAATTCTAAGGTATTTTCGACTGCAATTAGTAAATATTCTTGTAATAATTGCCTCTGATGACAATTGCTTTGCAATCGAAATGTATATTAATATTTAGATAAAACATGTTTATGGTTAAAAGACTTTATTATTTATTTAAATAGAAAAATACACTACAGTTCCAAATTGCTATTACAATTTCTTATTAGAATATAATAAACAATAATTTTTTTAAATTCTGAATCATATATTAAATCTATAAATTATATTAGAGCTGGCTTGTGAGTGAAAGTTATAATGAATGAATAAAAATATGGTACAACTCACAAATATACAATTTTTTATTTCATACGCGTTTCAACGATATAAAAACTTTTATTTTTGTTAGAACTTTATAATTTATGTTTAATATATATATATATATATATATATATATATATATATATATATATATATTTATTAGTTAATTTCATTTGTGTATCTTCACTGAGGATGTCGAAACTTTAGTCGTTGAAACGCGTATGAAATAAAAAATTGTATATTTATGAGTTGTACCATATTTTTATTCTTTAATTATGTATTAAATCTACTCGGAAAATACTGCACAAATAATAATTGAAACAGGATTATTACAAAACATCTCTATATTAATTCATAACTTTACGAAAAGAGTTGAATTAGTTTTCTGTCTTGAAGACCACTTAATTTGTGAAATTGTCTTAACCCTAGCACCCCTTCATTACCAGTTGAACACCATGATTGCAGTTTATTTTATTCCTAAATAAAAAGGGATATAAAGAGATAGTAGACAATAACAAAGCAATGCATCAGTAAACCAATACAGGTTTCGCAGGACCGTTTAAACAATAAATAATTTTCCAACCTTTTCCCATCTCTTAGAACATTAACAACGATTACAAACAGTATTTTTAAAAAAGAGAATTACTTTTTTCATTCGATTATTACGTCGGAGAAAAGGGGTCGAAGTTTATTTCAGACGCGAAACAAACATAACTGTGCGTTCGAGAGGGTTGCTCAGGTGGAAGGTGAAACTACGTACGTGTGTATTCCGGCAACACAACGAAATGAAGGGGTAGTTTATGTGAAACCAGGGAGTCATAGGGTTTTGCAAGAGAGAAATGCCTTTATCCCCGAGGAACTGCCAGCATAAAGTACAGCCTGGAAGTATTTTCAGGATTGTAGGGTGTTAGATTGTTCACTGTTTTACAAAAATCTGTTTTTTTAAGGAATATAAAGAAATCGTTTAACATTTGCCGCCATTGAAATAAAAAACTAGTAATATATAAAGCTATAAGTTTATCAATTAAATGTATCAAAATATCTACTTTGATTTATCGCTAGTTACGATTATAAATGTGCTATTAAATCTTATAAACATAATTTTGTGTAAAAACCGTTTTACGTTATAAACAAACTAATGCTTCGTATTTATTTTGGTTATAGTTAGAAATATAAACATTTCAATTATCTGAGGTCTGTATTAGACAAAATACATTTGTAAAATAAAAGCACAGATTGCAGAAAAGGTTTTAGTGTTGCTTAGTTCAATATAGTGGGTTATAATTGCCACAGAGACACATACCAAATCGTATTATTCATTAATACTGTACCTAAATATTGTAAATATATAATTATTTTTTATTTGTATTAATAATACTATTTTTATTATTATAATTGTGGATTCTCACAGTACTTTGTAATATATCCTAGATAAAGGTGAAATATACATTGACCCGAAAAAAGTAAAAATAACAACCTACGAAATACATAAGAACATATAACTTGTGTGCTGGTGAAAAACAAACATCCTATACGATCTTCAGTAAAAAAGAAATATGAACTTTGGTAAAAAAAAAAAATATTTGTGAATCTATAATTCATTCATATGCCAATATTTCAATATTGCGAATGCCTCTACAATATTAATGCTTTTACAATTATAAAATGCATAATTTAAACGAAGAACATTTATTGCAATGAAGACATTCGACAATTAATTATTTGAATGATACATTACGCGTGAAAAATATGTAATGATGGACAATGAAATGACAGATGCAAATTAAACATAATATTTTGGTCATTGTTAACATTTTATTGTTGAAACAAAAATGTCTTAAAATAACGTTTATATATTCTTGCAAACAAACATTCTTACAGATGATATAACTTCCTATCATTACAAGTGGTAACAAGTAAATGAAAAAATACTTTCTTTGATAAATCTCCGAACTATCTCTCATAACTCTCCAAACCTCAATGAAGATATTATATTTTGATTAAATAAAGTATAATTATACTGCGTGCACAAGCTATACTTTTATAGTGTTTCTATTCACTTACTATGCGTTTTCAAAACTTATTTTTAAAGACTTATTTTAGAAGTAAGAACCGTTTCCATACAATGGGAGAATAGACATCGAAGTATATTTACTAATTCTCCCTTAACCCATACAACTATAAATTACTCCAAGAGTATGGGAGCTTCTATATAGCATTGTTAGGCAACACGACCATATCACTATTTTAAAAAGAAAAATGCCCTATTTGGGTCACAATTGTTTTGTTGTGTCCCACCACTAGGTGGCGTTAAATACTGAGCCATGTTTGCTACTAGGGCTATGAATACGAATGGTCCACGTCAACTGGAGAACAAAATGTATGTACTATTTTTCTCAAATATGGGTCATTATTGTCCCTCGTCTGCCAACAATAGACCTTGTCCGAACTTAAGATCAAACATTTAGGTCCGATATTCTCCCTCTCAAATTATACCAAGTATTGCTATAGTGAATGTGCAGTTTGCTTCTTTACACCAAAACCATGTTTATTAATTTCGTTTTTCTAACAGTTTTGCTTTTTTTCATACGACTATAGGGGATTATTCAAAACACATTTACCCATTTTACCCATTGATATTACATAATACCTAACCCCGTTTTAGTTGATTAATTAAAAGTAAATTAAATTAAAACTCTCATTGGGAAAAAAATTGTTAATGCAGACGCTCAAGTATTTGCCCTTAACTGAATTATATACTTTTGTCTGCAGTAAAGGGGTAAATTCCACCCTTGACATCACAGGTCGCGGGTTTCCGCTACATATAAAACACAATTCTTCCCCACCCTTTATTCTTATCGAGCGGAATTCTCATTTCTTTTCGTAAACCACCCTTACTTCGGCGGAAACGAGCCGTCTTTTTTCAAATTGGATTACGGTAGAGTTATTCAGCGCAAGGAATCGGTAAATATGTTTTGGCTATAAAACAAACAAAAATATTGTACAGACTCTGCTGAATTTATTTTATTCGGTTGAAAGTTTCAACTATGATTTTTGTATATAGAGGTTTCTTTCTGTCTTACAGTCACATTTATTTTCCATTTATATTATATTATATTTCATATTTATGTGAATATTCATTTTACGATAATAAATAATAGCATACTGCAATCTTCGTAACCAACTGAATATTAATTTCGTAATCACTAACAAATATATATTGTACACTTCCAACTGAAACTAACGATTATTTATCATTCTATAATATATCGATCTCTTAGTCGTCACATTAAAATAAACATTAATATTACACTTCCAAAGATGTGCTTTTTGAAATAGTAATAATACAGGGTGCGGCAGCATAACTTCCTCTTTTGAAAACTCAATAAAAACTACTGTATGCATCTAAAAATATTTATTTATTTTTTATAATATAGGTAAATGTCTAAAGTGTTTATTTGCATTGTTTTGAAGATCACATCTGTTAGGTGACGTCCTTGATTCTCCATACATTGCGTAAACCGATTTATGGCGTTTGTCATGACTCTTGTTAGCGTAGCAGGTGTAATGTTGGCAATTTCTTCTTGGATGTTGGTCTTCAAATCTTGTAGGGTTCTTGGACGGGATTTCAAAAATCCCCATAGAAAAAAATCACAAGGGGACAGATCGGGAGAGCGTGCCGGCCATTCCAAATCGCCTCTAATTGAGATAAGGCGCTCTGGAAGGTGTTCCCTTAAAACAGCCATCGATGCTCTTGAAGTGTGTGCTGTTGCACCGTCTTGTTGGAACCAAGTGTCCCCCAAATCCAACTCTTCTAGCCGTGAGAAAAAAAATTCTGTAGCATGTTTACATACCGGTCCGAATTCACTGTCACTGTAACCTCATTTTCCTCAAAAATCAGAGACCAATAATTCCAGCTGAGGAAATTACACACCACACTGTGACTTTGGGTGAATGCAAAGGCCTTTGATGCAATTCTCGAGGGTTGTTGTCAGCCCAGTAGCGCATGTTTTGTTTGTTAACCGACCCACACAAATGAAAATGGGCTTCATCGCTAAAAAAAACAATAGCACCCTCGGGAACGACATCAAGAAGAAGCTTACACGCGTTCATCCGAGAATTGAAGTTACGTTCTGAAAGTTCCTGCACTATCGCCATCTTATAGGGATGAAGATCATCACAAAGAATTCTTCTCCCAGAACGATCGGATAGTCCAAGGGCAGATGCGTGTTTGCGCGCAGAACACCGTGGTGATCGCAACATTGAAGCTGTCACTGCTTCAATGTTCTCAGGTGATCTAACGGGCCGAGGGACTCCAGTTCTTCGTTTTGTCGCACTTGCAGTTTTTCTGAATGTAACAATTTATTTGCGGTCTGGGACGGGAGCCAACGGGGCTAAATTGAGCGATTCCCAAATGCGCGCTGTGTTGCAATATCCGAACATCCGCCTGTACAGTGATAATTGTTTCTATAACCACTAATAGGGGCTGTAACACCATTGTAAACCTTATACTTAAATGTATATAATTTTATAATCAATAATATATACTTACTGCATTATAAACACTAATATGAAAATTACATTATATTCAATAATATATTTTTATCGTAATTGTTTCATAAAAAGAAACAATACTATATGTTCACAAATATATTCATATTTCAAATATATTTAATTATTTTATACTTAAATAAATGGTTATTTCATAATTACTATAATATTCATATTGCAATCGTCGTACTAAAACAAAATTAGTTTTATATTCACTAATATATTCACATTCCAATCGTTATACTTAAATCAACGTTAATTTCATAATTACTATAATATTGATATTGCAATCGTCGTACTAAAACAAAATTAGTTTTATATTCACTAATATATTCATATTGCAATCGTCGTACTAAAACAAAATTAGTTTTATATTCACTAATATATTCATATTGCAATCGTCGTACTAAAACAAAATTAGTTTTATATTCACTAATATATTCATATTGCAATCGTCGTACTAAAACAAAATTAGTTTTATATTCACTAATATATTCATAATCCAATCTCCATAATAAAGTAAACATTAACTTTATATTCATTAATTTATTCATATTATTAACTTAATATACAAATATGTAGAACTATAAGGTCGTATATAATTATGAAAGTATAATGGTTTTCTAGCGAAAAAACATTTTTATATAATTACTATATTATTACCTAGCTATGTAATATCACTTGTATATAATATGAGATTATCCAAAGGGTTCCCGGAAAAGGCGCTTCCGGAAAACTGGAATGTTTGCAAGTAAACCTGTACCAGTAAATTTGCCTGAAATATAAATACTCTTCTTACCTAACGATGTAGCTTCACATTCCATGTAAATGTAGGCACAAGGGAAAATATTTGAAGTGGATTGAAGTTCATACAAGGGTGTTATTAAATAAAGTATTTTGAGTGACGCGTCAGCTCCATTGGCCTCAAATGTTCTAAATACATAACGCCCTAATAAGTCTGTTGGTACACGTGACCAACGTGTTGGGAGATTTAAGTTTTTATTCTTATTTTATATTAGGTCCTTGGCTCCTAAGAGTAAAAATAGTTGCTAAGTTCGATCCATATGTAAAAAATTGAACTGATTACACTTAATTAAAAAAGAATTATCTAAACACTCTGGGACTGAGAAGCATGTAAGAACTCGTGATGTGTAATAATAAGGCTCTTGTGTATAACTCGCCTCAACGGATTGTCTTGAAGCAAGTAGTTGTGTTTTGTGCCACATCTTGCGAAGGTTTTATGACTATGCATTTTGTCGTTATATGCATAGTTACTTGTGTTTCAATGTGCGTCGATTGTATTATGTATATAAATATACAATGATTATTCTTCTATAATTTGAACAGTGATTTTCATATGCCACCTTTATACCCGTATATGGGAAAGTTATTTAAAATCAATTTTAATTACCAGGGGTGAAAATAAATAATTACTATTAAATTAGAGACACCATTCATATATTATATCCGAATGTGAGTAGAATTTCAGTTCGGAGAATTTATTTTTATTGTGCATGGTTAATAAATTGCAAGAGTCTCAACGTGTAGAATAATCATGGGAAACCTCAGAAAATGCTGAAAAACCATCCTTGATTAAGTGTTTCCAATAAACGTCTAAGATTAGTTTAGTAGGCTGTGAGAAAACAGACGAAATGTGATTGTCTTTTTTGCTAAAATACTTTTCAAATTCTACAGTAAAAACTGGAATATTTAAGTGTTATGATCGTTTGAGACCTTAGTTTCTTAGGTAAAATTTCTCTGTTGTAGAAACCAACTAGATTTTAAAAACGTTTGTTAAACATAAAATTGCGGTAAACTTTAGACATTTAACTAAAGGTGGTTTATTGAAGATAATTAAATTACATTGTAAGTTAACAATTCATTATTTACTGATTATATAGATTTCCAGCAACACATAATTTCTTTCTAGCTCCCTTGTACGTTGGCACGGAATCTCTTACAACAGATATCTGATGTGCTTTGACACGATGATCCTATATATTTTAATAACAAAATTCAGTGTTTCTTGGTAGCAGTGTGCTGACGTTAGCTGACGAACGTTCGGGACAGTCATGTTCAGTTACTAATCAGAATGTTACAGCAGCCGCACATTCAATCAAAGCCTCGCCCTGGCAAACTGGACGTCATAGGATCAATCAATTATGTATAAATTATCTAGATAGGATAATCTTGAAGGCTCATTTAGATGATGTAGAATTCATTTATATGTAAGACAGTTACGAAGTGAATGAGAAATAATTACGTATAAAATTTAAATATATTATCAGGTTTGTTTTTAAATATTTCTTGAGGAGAGAGTGTGTGTGAGAGAGAGAGATGGAGAGACACGCTAGCTTAGTTTCAAAACAAGCTTTTACCTGAATTAAACCTATTATATTAGTAAAAACATAAATAGCTACTAACAGAAAACTATATGGAAAGTAAATAGTGAAGAAAAAGTTGCATTATCATTAAGGAATATTTATTAATCACAACTGTTTTAAATAACGATAAGAAATTCATTTAATAATTTTTTATTTCACATTTGACATATCCTTAAAGGTTATATTGAGATATAATAATGGTAACAATTTCTTATTATATTTTTGAAATGTATGGGTGCAAATTTTATAGCTAAGACAAAACAGCCTAGGGGCAATTAAAACGACACAAGCATCTCAATGTAATAAGTAGACCGTTATTTTTATTAAGACATTTATCTTAAATGATCCAGTCAATTTAATATAAGTCATTTGTTAACATCATAATATATTATTATTTTACATTAATCCAATAGCGTAATATTTTCCATATATGAGGCCATCCGCCAAAATCGATACACGCACACACACACACACCCACACACACACAAACACACATACACATACACACAGAGACACACACATACACCCCCCCACACACACATCCCCCCACACACACATCCCCCCCAAACACACATACACACATAAACACACACACACATACACACACACCCCACACACACATACATATACACACACACACACAGTAAGATAAAGTAAGAGAAAGACAGATTGAGAGCATTAAGGACATACAGATAGAAAGAGAGAGAGAGAGTGAGAGAGAAAGAAAGATGAATACAGTGGTTTCTACGTTAACTCACAGTAATTAAATTTTCAGGGATGAACAGTAAGGTAGGTTGAACAATTTTCCTTCTCAATTTGTAACGTCAGATATTATCCCTATGTTTCATTTAATTAAAAAAACAAAGTAATTAGGCTTAGGTTTTTTGTTCATGTGAAAAAGTTTAAATTAACTATTTACACATTTAAAAAAAAATATAAGATATAAGATAACCATTGTCAGGCTTCAAACCCAAATACAAATGTTTGTTTCGTATTTGTTCATATAAATTGTCAAATTTTATTGATTCTGTATAAGGTCCAGTTGTGAAACTATTTAATATGATACATAAAATCACGTTTAAGAATTTCAAAACTGTGAAGGAATTCAAGTTAGTTTAATTTTCTGTTTATTGACATTATTAATTATTAGAAAATCTTAGGTTCCTAGCTTTAAACTGATAAACTGAAAACTAATTTACAACTAAGCTTGGCAGTGTTTTCGTCTTGTTCAGGTTTTGCAATTTAGTTTATATACAAGTATTGGTGTTGACGAATTTCTAAGGACGATTTTCTAATTTAGTTGTGCAGAGTTTAATCCAGACTATACTCATGTGCTTTTCAAGGTTATGTATTAAAAACAACCTAATTAACTTGAATGTTTGTTTCTGATTTTCTGTTGATTCATATTTTTTTAAATTGATTAAGATAATTCAGGACCGAGTTAACTCACATGACCGAGGACACCTGAGGCTTCCTACGTTTGACATTGGATCAGTCATGGTAGTGGTTTCATTAAGGTAGTAAACTGTAAAATTATACTTGTTCTCGGAAGCATTGGATCAAAGCCTCTTAGTACTAAATCGAAAACACATTACAGTGTTTAAAATATTTCTTTATGGCATTTGAAAGGCTTGAAGTAATATGTATTCTAAAAACCTTAGTTTACTGTCTTTTAATAATTTCGAATTACTCTCCAGAAATATTTTTTATTATGCGTTAAAATCTCCACGACCAATCAGACCAGTTGTTAAATCTTCTACGAAATCTAAAACATTGTGAATTTAAAACAATCTGCTGAAAATGTGATGAGATATAAACAATATTGGATTAATCCCGAATAAACTATGGACACTATTCTTTGCAATATTCGGCAGAATCAATAGATGCGGCAACACAGCCAAACAATATTAGGCAGAATCAATAGATGCGGCAACACAGCCAAACAATATTTGGAAGAATCAATAGATGCGGCAACACAGCCAAACAATATTAGGCAGAATCAATAGATGCGGCAACACAGCCAAACAATATTTGGAAGAACGTTTTCTAATAAAAACGTAAAAAACAATATTAACGATATAAGCGTGAACAATTGGCTCCAGATGGTCCAAGTCTGAAACTCTAGTTAAAATATGTTTGTCAATTACTAGCGAAAAACATCTAAAGGGACACTTTGAGATTAGGGTTTTAAATTTAAATCACACAGACACACCCACACACACACACACACACACAAACTAACAAACCCACACAACCCCCCATAACACACACACACACACACACACACACACAAACACACACAACCGCTCAACACACACAAACACACACACACACACACACACACACACACACACACACACACACACACACACACACGCACGCACACACACAATGGCCATTTTAAACTAGGTGACAACTTCACGTTTTGTAGAATATTAAAAAAAATAACACAATTTAATTTCCAAAAAACACTTTGTATGGAAACAAAACTGTTTGTATAGTTAAAAAGTATATAAATACTTTTTTCTATAAATTAACCATATTGAATTACGTCTAAAATCAGAGAACTATATGTAATGTAAAGTTAAATAGACCGTAAAAATGTGTTAAAGAATACTGAAACAAATTTTTGAATAAAAGTAAAGTGCGTAATCATTCGTAAAATAGACCGTACAGATAAAATGCTAAAAGTGATCTTATGAACCCGATCAACTTTTTGAATTAAAGCTAAAAGTGAAACTAAGTAATGTGTAAACAGGATTTTATTTTTATTTCACTTACAAACAAAATAAAATTAAGTAAAAAGAATGATAATAATCTCTGTAGAAAATGTTTCAACTATAAGTTAAGTAGAACCAAAAATTCCGAGGAAAGAACGTAACGTTTAGAAATTGCAATAAAAATCTCTTGGAAGAGGAAAACATACGTTAGAGAAAACTGTCCATGACTATATCTGTGAAGATGAAATAGTAATTAGTTTCGTGTCTTAAAATGTAAAAACTATTAGAATTGGAAAAAAAAGTTAACGTGGAAAATGAAAACAATAATACAGGCTTTACTACCTTAAGTTTAAAAATACGAGTTATTTGATTACTTATAATATTATATTTTTATGTCACAGTATTTTATTTTACTTTAAACCTATAAGGAATGGACTAAACAAAAGGTTGTATCTTGAACTTTATTGAAATATGGGAAATAATAAAATTTTAGAATAAAATTTAAAAACATGTCAATTGAAAAGAATATAATTGGCTTGATATTAGTTTAAAAAAAGGATTTGGAATAAACATGTTAAACCTTTTAGAAAAATGTATAAAGGGCTATATATATATATATATATATATATATATATATATATATATATATAGAGAGAGAGAGAGAGAGAGAGAGAGAGAGAGAGAGAGAAAGCGAGAGAGAGAGTAATAACTCTTAACAACAGTTCTTACTGAGTAAGAAGATAAAATAGGTTATACAACTGACTCATTTAATTTGCAAAACTTCAATATCCAAAAACAAACATAAAAATTAAAATTTAATTATATATCCAGATAGTGTATTTTTTAATTGAATTTTATATGTAAAAAAGAAATAATAATAAAATAATATGGAGGTAGTGGAAACATACACACAGAAACAACCAAATCAATTTAATTGTCTTTCTGTGAACTGGTTTTTGCTGTATATATGCAATTATTTAGTGGTAAAAAGAAATTTATATATAATATAAAGTCAAAGCCTACTTAATCTTTCTCAAACATGAGAAAAAGACCAGTTGACAGAAAGACGGTGCATCCATTTTTTGTAAAGCAATACAAAAGCCAGATGCCACCATTCCATATTGCCGCGGTAAGAAAGAAATGAAGAGTATTGCGGCAGCGGGTGGGGGAGAGTGGGCATTGTTTCCTTGGTAACACCTTCATTAGGATCTTGCTGTGAAGCGATGTAGAGCACAACGTATCCTAACATGAAAAGAATGTTTGCGAAACTTTAACAAGCACGAACTCACTTAATTACTAAATGTTTGATAGTTGTAAATTTTGTGACGAACATCAACATCCATATGTATGATAATATAAAGAAATTTAGTAAATAACACCAATTTTCCCCTAAAGTAATATTTCGTTTCTCAAATTTAAGAATCATGACATTTAAACTAAAATCATCCTATAGGAGAAACTCAAGTTTCAGAACCATTGTCGGAAAAATCATATATTTGTTTGAAAAATGTATTATTTTGTTACAATGTACTTATATTGTAAAAAATTACAAATAACTTAAATCGTAACAGTATTTATATTACACTCTTAATTGTAAGCGCTTTACTATAGGCCTATATATATAAACACACACACACACACATATATATATATATATATATATATATATATATATATGTGTTTATATATATATATATATATATGTTATATGTTTATATGTTATATGTTACATGTTTATATGTATATATATATGTTTATATGTATATATATATATATATATATATATATATATATATGTTTATATGTATATATATATATATATATATATATATATATATATATATATGTGTGTGTGTGTGTGTGTGTGTGTGTGTGTGTGTGTGTGTGTGTGTGTGTGTGTGTGTGTGTGAGTGTGTGCGCGCGCTTGTGTATGTGTGTGTGTTCGCGCGTGTGCGTGCGCGCGCGCGCGTGTTTCTGTGTGTGTGAATATATGATTGTATATGTAATATGGTAATAACATTCAATAATTTTTAAAATACTATTGCATTTCCAAAATCTATAATATACAAATCCTTTATATATATATATATATATATATATATATATATATTGGTAGTATATTATATTAAAGATTTTGAAAACGCAATTGCATTTTAAACATTATTAAAACTAATACGATATCGAAAATATCCAACTAACCTTCTTAAAACACCATAACATATATAGATTTGATTTCAACAAAAACTATTGTAATTTAAACCTCAAAATAAATTTCTTTTCCAAAGACCTGTTAAAGAAATTCTGTGTTCATTTTTTCACCTCAGTAGATGTTTGTGTGTTTGAGTGAGTACAACTTTCACATTGCGTTACAATTATAAGCAAAATATAGGCAATAGTAAAAGAGAAATTGGCCTTTGTCGTAGCTATAACACTAGTGTTTCTAGCAGGTGACTAATATATGCGTAATAAAATACCTATTCTGAATGTTGAATGTCATTGGATTATATTATTTCACACAATCGAGTATATTATTATCAATCATTTAATCTCATCAGGTATAATGTTCCGTACATTTAATTAGTTTACTCATCACTTTATCTAATAATGTATTCAATTAGCATCGTTATTATTATTTAAACGTTTTATTAATGAGTGTAATTTCACCCCAGTCAATACATATCAAATGAAAAGCACATTCAGTCATTTAAATGCATGTAGCCATCAGAAATATTAATGCAACCAGGATTATATCATCTAAAGCAATCAATTTGACGAGTCATTTCATGACCAATAATACCAATCTACAAAATAGGAAAACCAAAAGGTATATTAAAATACAAAAGCATATGAAAAGACATAAAACTAACTATAAACTATGAAAAAAACAATAAAATATGAAGGGAGAAGCCAATTTAAGTGAGACTACGATAAATACAGGACTCAACAGGGGAATACAAATTCATCGGAAAATACGAGATTATCAGTAGAACGTCAATAATCCGGATTAATTGAGACCGGACCCCATCCGGATTATTAAAATATCCTGATTATCGAAATTACCTTAAAAAGGCCAGTATTCACTATTAAAGCACACAAACATTTAAAAATTTTATATTTTCTCTTATACAGTAAAGGGTTTAGAGGTGAAATTAATCAAAACTATCTTTTATGTTCAAACACTGTATTGTAATTTGTAAGTAGCAACATGTGTACAGTAAAAACATCAAACACTATTTGAGCTTTTAAAAAAATGTGTAATAGGTTTTTGAACTGCAGTCAGTAGTTGTTCGTTTTTTTCCCATCACGGATGTAAAACAGTAAATTAAAGAATATATCCTGTATATATCACAAACAGAACACTCGAAAACTACAACGTAAATAAACCTAACTACACTAACTAACCTAAAACCTGACGAAACTGAAACGTAACTGTCAACTAACGCACACACAATAGTACCGCTCAAGGACAGTGGATATAGCACTGAAGTGGTACTGGATATGTTGCCACGTACAGTACCGCGGCTACTCCCCGTCTCCTCGCTACGCGCCTTTTCGCCAAAACAGGGAATATTAATTTTAAAAAACTAAATGTTTAAACGGATTAAAATCCGGAAACACAATCGGTGTGCAATAATACGTAAATACAAATCCGGATTATTGACGGTCCGGATTTTTGACGTCCGAATTATTGACGTTCTACTGTACTTGTAAAAACCAGGAGATCTATAACACGAATGAACGAAAACAAATGTCACAATAAAGTAATTAGATCGGACACAGTACTTCGCATCACTAATGTTAAAATAGTCCTCCTTCGTGGAACCTGAACCCATAAAATCAGCAACACAAAAGTCACAAATCATGATAAAATCCATTTAACCACAATCCTGAAGAAAAGTCTACAAAATACTGCTTTTTGAATCATACTTGAAACGAGACCGTGATGAGAACCCATGTGAGAGTCAAAAATAAGAATTTTAAATTATTAGTGTAAAAGGCTTTGTTTGCTTGTACATGATTCCAGGTTAATTATCATTCAAATTCTCAATACTTTTGTCGTAATGGCTTAAAACAATGTTTACTTTTGGTTTTGCGTTTCTACAGTAAATATAGATTACGTTGATTAAACTCTTTGTATTTAGGTTTGCTACTGAACGCCTTACTTAATGTAACATCCACAACATCTATGGACTGATAGTAAAAACAAAACCTCCCTAGATATATCATAGTCGCAAAGAGAAACTTCATATACCTAATGCCGTTAGCTCCTTCGCAACAGTAATCCCGTAGAACTGCTCATGGCCCAAGCCCCTACAGATAGTGCAATTAAATTACGTCACTAAAAGCAGAGAAAAGTGCGTCAGTGTATAAATTTACCTTAGTAAATATAGGCTGTATACTGCTCTAGGAATAATATTGCTTAAAGGTTTAGCCTTAGAACAATATAGTCAGTCTGAGTTAGAAATGAGGTACTTATTGTTCAAACATTGAAAAGAGATTTGTAGCAATTATATTATTTAAAAAAAGTAATATAAATAACCGAAGTATTTTTCTTATTTAAATCGATTAACTTAGATTGACACATTCTTCTGTCACGTAACTTTAAATACATCTACATTCATCTGAACCGTTTTCGGAGTCAAAACGCAGTCGTACTCTAAAAAGACAAAATTTACTCACTTATCAATGCCAGACTCTTGTGCTAAAATAATTCAAGTTTCTCATACCACCAATACACAAGTAAGACTAAATACAGTTTATAATACATTACCAACAATAATAAACTTTTGCGGGCACCTGTGTTCTCTTACACCTGGTCTTGGTTGTTTCTTTATGTCAACTAGTTTGTACTAAATTGTTTTATTGTTAGTTAGTAGTAGTTAAAGAGCGTAAGGTTTTCTGTAGTGAAGATATTTGTTTAGGCTTTTTAAAGTGAAAATACTTACGCATCCCCTTTTCAAAAATTATATAAAATTACGTTATTTTTCAAGCTTTCGTTCAGTTTCTATAACAGTATGTTATTCAGTGTACACATCATGTCATGCTTGGTTGTCTGATTTGTGCTGCTATCTTTGGTCGTCTTGTGGACCTTTTTTTGAAAGGTTTTATCCATTTTCTTTGTCTGTATATCGTTGTTTATCATATGATGTGCGTACTACAGCTGGCTGATAGGTTAGAATTAGGATGACTAACATTGTCCCTTCGATTTCGTGTGTTTTTTACTTTGTGTAACCTTTTAACTTAATATTTCATGATAAATAATGTCGTTTTAAAAAAGGACTTGATGATAGTAGTATATTAGAGTACTCTATGAATATTGTTAGTGAAGAAGATTTTTTTAGTAATTGGAGAAAATGTAATTGGAGAAAGTACTGTGGTAAATGCAGATATTAGTGATGGATATTTGGCAATAGTGAAAACTGGCATTGTAATGACTGGCAAGGTCGGCCTAATATTCACAATTGGATATTTAGTCCTAATTTTAGACCAGAAGTATTCGATTTTGACTATAATATCTCTGGAATCTCTTCTTAAATCAACTTAACAGCTAATTCCAGTAAGCTAGATTTCTTTGACGCCATTTTTTACTGCGATTTAGCCATCCATATTGTAGACAAAAGAAATAAATATTTTAATTTTCATAAATTTGTCACATCATATGATGCGTGTACATTAAGAGAAATACAATTTAATAAGTAGGCTATTTTCTTCTGCTTTTTATTTAATTTGTACAAAAATATTTATTCAAAAGTTGAAGAAAAATCCAATTTTGAATTTTTTGAAAACTAAAAAAACTCACTATTTAGAGCCCCTATCTTTAATAATAACTCACTGAACAAAAGAATTATGTAAACATATAGTTTTACTAAAACATTGGGAACACTTTACAAATACGATTGTAAAGAAAAGTAGTTATTTCAAGTTATATACAGATATAAAGCATACTTGTAACTAATTTCGTCCGTACCTATTTTTTATTTGCTCAGTGAAATCTGAGACAAAAACGTTTATATTTTCAAGAAACACACTTAAAGCTTTATTAAAAAATATATCTCACATTTTCGAGGTTACTTTATAAAATAAACATTTACTACTTTGTTTCGCACAGACCAGGTTTAGGAAGGGTGGATTCTGAAGCAGAGAAAAGTGAATTTAATGCATAAACTTCAGTGTTTAATATCTTTCCGATAGCTTGATAATGTCTTTTAAAAATGGAGCATGAATTTAAAATAGGCCACAAGAAATGCTTCAAAAATGAGGTCGTACTTTGCCATAAACACGAACAGTTGGCTATCCTCAATGGATTTTCCAATAAAAAGACCGTATTTTGGTCTATACCAAACTGTTATTCTCTTCTTTTCGAGTTAAGTTTGTAAAGGGCGGAAAACAAACACCACCCCATCACAGTGGTCGAAATGTAACGAGGGGAAAATCCCTTAAATAATAATATGTATAGTTCTATATATTTGTATTTTCTAGGCTTCCCGCCAGTGTGAGTGTTATCTACTACAAGGGATAGAAAAGGATTATAAATATTAACCGTATCAGGCTAGGATAGATCCTCTTGGATTACAGGGAGGTTATTGTATCAAGTATGCAGGTTCAGATAACTACAGTAGATTTCTTCTCCTCTTGTGTGACGATGAAGAGCAAAGGGGGAGGGAAATGTAATTTTATAAGATTAAGAAATTGCTATAATGAACCTCGTATTGAGAACAGGGGAATTGGGCAGTGTTGGTTTCCGAAAAGTAAGTTTTGAAAATAGTTAAAATATATATTTATACACTGAGTCTCCATAGTAAAACTGATTTCTTTATTAAACTTTTCCCTTTATATAGTTTCAAGGTGTATAAACTTTTACTTTATACTTGGTTTTGTTATTTTTGCGTCTTTTGAAACCAACTTGCGTTCTCTCCACTTTCAAGCGTTGAACTTTTGTAGTGTTCTTGGTAAGGTAAGACATAAGAAAGTCTACTGTCGCGTATTCTACTACCCGTTTTGGCTGAGACAAAATGAAAAGAAAAGAGCATAAATAGAAATTCTCTAAGTAATAGACAAGAAAAAAGACAGGAAAAAACCCTACTATAATTGAACTTCCTTTCAAATAAGGATGAATCCCATAGGAATAGTCTTTGGTATAAAAAAGAAAGGAACTAGACATTTACAAGCCATCATTGATATTCGTATTTATTTAGATTTATATTTTAGCAATATACTTGCTAAATACTGATAAAACCGTTTCCTTATTACAAAAGGAATTAACTGAGAGTGTTTTCCCTTACAATGTTGCTTGTCCAAATACAATAACAGCTGTATTCGAATCGTCGCCTCACATTATTCCGGCCTTTGTATGACTCCCGCTAGTCGTATTAGAATGAAAAGTGTTTCCCTCGTCACAAAATCCTACTTTAAATAAAACACTTTTTTAACATTTCTTTGAATGAATACCCACTACCCTCTATTTCCTGCAAACAGTACGAACATAGATTCAACGGGATGCGTACAGCTCTCTACGTGTTTTCCTAATCTATGTATGGCGTCTATTTTAAATAAGATTTTTAAATCTACCATAAACAGTAATGCAATACAACACAAGGTTTGTCGTGAAGAGAATTAGGTGATTAAACAAACAAAGGCGATGAAACAAACAAAGGCGATTAAAATTACTGTTTCTTATTTCTTAAGAATTTTTGGAAAGCAATAAAATAGATTTAGAATAGATTAATTAGATACTTAGCAATTAATAGAAATCGTTCTGTACCTTAATAACTCATTGATAAAAGTTTACGAACAATTCTTACAAACAATAATAATTCATGATTAATAATCAAACAAATTTATATTATATCATTTATAAATATACATTTTATATCATTTAAATAAATGAATTTATATTATAAAAATGAAATAAATTTATTGCATTTTATTAAATATAGATTATATTATTTAAATAGATAGATTCTAAATTATTCAAACAAATGGAGATCATATTATGTAAAATGTTAGATTATTTATTATTAAAATCGATAGAGCTTAAATTATTAACATATATAGCTTTTTTTATGTGAATGTTATACTATGCAAATAAATCGAGTTAATAATATTTAATTAAATAAATATTTTATTATTATAGAAATGTATTTTAACATATTTATAGAAATTCATTATTATTATTTAAATAGATAGATTTTAATTATTGAAATAAATAAATTTTATATAATTGAAATACACAGAGTTTATATTATTTTATTAGGTATATTCGCCACTATTGAAATAAACGAATTTTTATATGATTCAAATAAATTTGGTTTATATCATTCAACTAGAGTTTATAGCATTTAATTAGATAGATATTTTATTATTATATTAAATAGTTTTATAATATTTTAATAAATTACATTATTTAAAATTTTATTAAAACCAATGAGTTTTATTCAAATGAATGAAAATGACCATTTATTAATTATATCCCGGTTCGGGAATTTAGATATCCACTAGAAGCAAATATTGTTGGAGGGCGCGTGACCACGACTGTGTTTACCTTGACCGTCTTGTTCGCCGCAGCCAGCATTATAACCAAACCTGCCAAATATTAATTTCCACAGAGACGATATTTTGCTCTATGAACCACACTTTTATATTAATTTTGAATATCTAAATGATGATATCTATACTCATGAAAAGGTGAGTCAAGGAGGCAAATCTTAAACTTATTTGTTAGGAATTTTACTTTATTAACGAATAATTTTAATAGTTTATCATACGCTACACACATGTTGACATTCACAATAGAGATATATTTATAGGTTGTGCATTTTTCAAAGATTACTAAATAGCTTCAAAATTTGAAAAACAAATTAATTATTGCGCATATGAGTATATGAACGTATGGAATATTGCACGTATACGAAGGTTGTAGACAATATAAAAACGTAAAAGTACGACCTATTTGGAAATAAAACTAAAGAGATATTACTACTCCGGTAGAGAACAGGGAAATAAACCCTTTAGCGCCCAATTATTCAACTACCTACACAAATAATACATTTACAATTTTTAAATATAAAATTAAAATTTTCACGGTAATATTGAAAAGAAGTAAAGATAATCTTTACGTTGCACAATTTTTCTTTTTGTAAAACTGATCAAGAGTTTTTCAAACAAAGAAAATTTAATTAGTAGTTAGCTCTTTAACTTTATTTTTACGACTTCCTAAAATCAATTTCAACTCTTTTTTATACCTAAAATTTATTTACAAAATTATCTTTTCAAATCTGTTATACTATACCGAATTATTTCAAATTATATAGTAAAAAGTATCACAATTCTCCAGGAAATAATTCAATTAACATTGAGAGCTGCAAGTTGCTTTGGTTTTCAACTGCTACGTAATTCTAAAACTTCAGCTTCACCCACCATTAAAATTGTCCCTCATTAAAAGTATTCAGCCATATAATTATGTTTACCTTAAAAACCCTGGAGTGATTTAAAATAATTGGCTTTTCTTTTCCCTCAAAGCGGAATTCAATAGTAGATTGAGCGTGGTACTGCCGTTGAAAGGTTTTAATTTTTTGTTTATTTTATTAGGTTGTATTAGAAATTACGAATAATATAGTACAGACTTTCTGCCTAATATGGTAAACTGTATGTAAAAAAATCTTTGCAAAACATTGTGAATGAAGATGTGTGTGTGTTTGTGTGTGTGGGTGTGTGTGTGTGGGTGTGTGTGTGTGGGTGTGTGTGTGTGGGTGTGTGTGTGTGTGGGGGGTAAATACTCCTACATAAAATGTAAAGGTCTATAGTAATTTTAAGGACAAGTTTGTAAATTAATATATTTACTACCAATAAAGGAATATAAAAATATACTTAAGGCACTTGAGTAAATATCTGATTTGTGAGTAAATAAATATGTTAATTATTTATTAGAATTCAATTTAATTCTCTTACACTATCATAGATAACTTACGTGTAATCCTTACTCTAAGTTAAGTACGGATTACGTAACTAACTCAAGACACTTCAACCTTGTAAGTGTAATATTACAAGACCTCTTGATCTAATTGCTCCATGCAATTTTATAGTAATTTCATAAGTTGTTACTTTACAAAAAAAAATATAGGTATTTACAAACAGTTGAATAGGGAATTTATCTTGTAATGTCGCTATATTTAAATAACCAAGAATATAAATACACCACATAATCCGGGTGAATTATAAATGAAACAAGATAATCAAATCAAGTATAATTACTGTCAGTTTATAGTTTCGTATATAATTATAATATTTATATTCGTAATTTTTATAGAAAAATAATAACCACTGAATGTAAAATCCTACACTAATGTCTTCTTACTGGAAATAAATTACTTATATCCCTCAATATATAGAAAATTAATTTAAGCATAGCCTCTTAAAGAAAAGATAAACAGCCATTTTATAATACCATATTGTAACCTTGAATCTGTTGATAAAGGTTAGATCAGCAAGGTATTTTTTGCAGTATTTGCATTAATGAATGTTCTGCGTTTATTAATAAAGTGTATATGTATATTGTTGTGTAGAAACATAAGTAAAAATATTAGCTTAGTTTACATAAATGTATCTCTCTCAATTATTTTAATTTTATTGTGAAATAAACAATAACTCTTTCTAGAAACTTTTAAATTTTGAAAACAAAACGGTAAAAAACGCAATAAATTGTTTTGCGTGCACGTAATTTTTTATGCATTGCAGAGTTTTATTCTTATTTAAAAATTAAAGAGTTGTTGAACTACTATAGGTTGGTATATACAGCAACTATACTTTATAAAAAAACCAGTATTTCCTTGCAAGAAAAACATTTAGGCTACTTAATATAACAAAATTATAACATCTGTATAAAAAACATATATATTAAATAGAAAAATACATCTTTTTTCAAAACATAATTTTTTTTCAATAAGAAAAAGTATAGATAAAAAATGTGAAATTACAAACCGTTTTTCCAAACGTTAGTTAATGCAAACGCATAGGAAAGATAAATATATATATATATATATATATATATATATATATATATATATATATATATATATATATATTGTAAAGAATGTTTAGTATGTGATCATTCTATTAAAAGAATTAAATTTAAGGAAATAATGAAAATTGTCTCCCAGTTTTTGTGATCAGCAACATCATTTCAGTAAACATCAATTTTGTAGGGTATCGAAGGGTCTTAAATTATAGTACTATACTAATAAATGAACGTTTAGAATCTTTCGTTGTTTTCGTTGGTGTACATTTTATTCGACCCTTCAAAAAACCATTGTAATTTTTATGGCAATGTCCGGATACAATTTAATATCTTCTGTCAACTGTAAAGCTGGTTTTCGAGCCGAACACATATTGCCTGGACAGGTATAGGGTTTTTATGGTGAGTAAATTTGTGTAGCTCATTTCAAATATTGAAGACTATTAGTATCGTATGACGATGCGTTTTATTCTTAAGCGGACAAGTTAGTAGAAATGTAACGTCATTAAAGTACTAAATTAAATTGTCAACCATAGCAAGTTACAGAGATTGCAATATCATACTCATTATGACAAAAGCTAGTTAAATTAACCATAAAATGCAAATACTTGTATTTATTTGTATGCGACCTTGTATACATTGGAAAACTTCCTATAGTAACTGGAGTAGCCTATAATATGTTATGATTTATAACTGAAATGCAAGGAGTAGCCCAAGTCAGGGTTAATAGAATGCAATAGTAATAAACCTTGGAGCTTAAAAGATTATTATTTAAACATCTAATGTAAAGTTTTTGTATAGTCTGTAGTTGATTAGTAACGTAATATTAGGATTTTCCACAATATCTCTTTGGCAATAGGTGATTCATAATTTTATGTAAGCCTAATCAATAAAAAGTGTTCTAAAAAATGTTAAACCCTCTTTGTGTGACAAAAGAGCGAAAAGAAATACTGAAAATTCTTCCTGGATGATAAGAGTTTTTTTTATGAGTTAAATATAAACCATAGTGCCTTAATTCAATTTTTTCTTTAATTATAGGTGGAGGTCTTGGAATCGAACCTTGTTAGCGTTCATGAATTTGTTTGTAGCTTCCCCTTCCGTAATCAACCTAATATGTGCCCTAGAACCTAGGAAAAACAAAACTGCCACTTTACCTCCCTTGAATACAGTGCTTCATGTAGGACCCTATCATACTGCCCCTCTTGAACCAATATAAAGGCATGAAACAATATTTAGAAAATAAGTTAACATTTTAGTTTTGTGACAGGTTTCGTCACTGCTGGAGGTTTTAATATGTTTTTAATATTTTTTTCAGTTAATTTATTTTTAATAAATTTAAATACCAGAATATCCAGAGAATAAACATTCCAAATTACCCATCGGTATGAACTCAGAGATGTTGGTTAGTTTGAATTTGCGCCTGTACAGAAAGACTCCTTTACAGAAAGTTCCATTACGGATCTTAAATAACACCCAAAGAGGTCTTGGTTAATTTAGATTTGCGCATGTACAGAAAGACTCCATTACAGAAATTTCAATTACGGATCTTAAATGAAACTCAAAGAGGCCTTGGTTAGTTTGGATTTGCACCTGTACAGAAATACTCCTTTACAGAAAGTTCCATTACGGATCTTAAATAAAGTCCAACTTGATATACATTTTGCACGCGTCAGAGCTAACAAGAACAGGCAATAATGCTACAGAAAACCCGGTCACAGGGATATTCTATTTTGTCTTTTTAGGAGGCGTAGTCCTCATTTCGTACTAAGGGTAGGTGTTCAGATCGGATCATAAGGTTTCCGGACTCTTATCCACTGGGATAGTCGCAACGTGGCATCTATTTCCTGCTGGCAAGGTCACATGCAAGGTCATGATTGTTAGTAAGGGGGGGAGAGGGTTGATTACACTAGAAAACCGAGTATCATTAATTCATTTCGGGAGAGTAGCTTCCAGTTTCTTGAAGAGTACTATAATGGAAAAACTGGTACAAGGTAAAATTTGTAATGTATCAGATAAGGTTCAAGAGATTTAAGAGACCCGGAATAAGTTTAATGAATTTACAAAACTAAAGAATTCCCAAAATACTACTGTAGCAACCAAAATTATAAAGATAATGAAGAGAGTTTTGTATCAAAAAATGAGTTTAATTTATGGCAAACAGCATATAATTAAAAACGTTAAAAGTATATGTTAGTCCATATAGTGTTATCATACAATAAATTTATTAAAATAATACATACTCTTAACATTTAGTTTATATCACATGCTAAAATCTAACCTCACCAATAACCAGGCAGGAAACTGGTAGAACCAATGAAACAGAAGATAAAACGCCCATGAAAGTCCCCATTAGCACTTACCTGAAACATAATACATTTTTAATGTTGAGATTTATACAAATCACTATAGTAGTAAGATTTTAAGACTAGTAACATGTGAATTGTTTTTATTTGAAATAAACAAATATGTTATATACTTCAAGATAATTACTTCGGGTAAATGGATACATTGATTCCTATAAAAACAGCTGTTAATATCACTTGAATATTACAGCTTGTCAACTGGTCAGAGAATTTATTTAAATATTTTATAATATTATACTCAGTGCCGGTTCTCCAATGTTTACTGATCTGTTATTCAGTTTATACTTACCGTCACCTCAGTCCAGTTTCTTCCACTTATTACTGTGTAGATACTTCTACAACCCCCCTCCCACCTACACAAAGGACACTTCTATTAACCGCAGCCTCCCAACCTTACAGATACCTTTCTTGACTTCAGCTTCCCAAACGGACACATCTATAAGCCTCAGCCTCCAAACTGGACAGGCACCTCTATTCACCCAAGTATGTTAATTGGACGCCTTTGTAACCATAGCCTCCGAACTGGACATACACCTCTACAACCAAGTATGTTAATTGGATGCCTGTGTAACCTCAGCCTCCAAACTACACAGAAACCTCTACTCCCCCAAGTATATTAATTGTACGCCTTTGTAACCCCAGCCTCCAAACTGGACAGACACCTCTACTCCCCCATGTATGTTAATTTGACGTCTTTGTAACCCCAGCCTCCAAACTGGACAGACACCTCTACTCCCCCATGTATGTTAATTTGACGTCTTTGTAACCCCAGCCTCCAAACTGGACAGACACCTCTACTCCGCCAAGTATGTTAATTTGACTTCTTTGTAACCCCAGACTCCAAACTAGACAGACACCTCTACTCCCCCAAGTATGTTAATTTGACGCATTTGTAACCCCAGCCTCCAAATTGGACAGACGCCTCTATTCCCCCAAGTATGTTAATTTGATGCCTTTGTAACCCCAGCCTCAAAACTGGACACACACCTCTACACATCCAAGTATGTTAATTGGACGCCTTTGTAACCATAGCCTCCGAACTGGACATACACCTCTACAACCAAGTATGTTAATTGGATGCCTGTGTAACCTCAGCCTCCAAACTACACAGAAACCTCTACTCCCCCAAGTATATTAATTGTACGCCTTTGTAACCCCAGCCTCCAAACTGGACAGACACCTCTACTCCCCCATGTATGTTAATTTGACGTCTTTGTAACCCCAGCCTCCAAACTGGACAGACACCTCTACTCCCCCATGTATGTTAATTTGACGTCTTTGTAACCCCAGCCTCCAAACTGGACAGACACCTCTACACAATCAAGTATGTTAATTGGACGCCTTTGTAACCACAGCCTCTAAACTGGACAGACACCTCTACACATCCAAGTATGTTAATTGTACGCTTTTGTAACCCCCGCCTCCAAACTAGACAGACACCTCTATACATCCAAGTATGTTAATTGGACGCCTTTGTAACCCCAGCCTCCAAACTGGACAGACACCTCTACACATCCAAGTATGTTAATTGGACGCCTTTGTAACTCCAGCCTCAAAACTGGTCAGACACCTCTATTATACTAAGCCTGCCAAATAGACACCTCTATTAACCCCAGCCTCCTAACCGGAAAACACCTCTACTCACCCAAACTACTAAACCGGACAGTCACCTCTATCCATATTTCTCTCCTATCCGAACAGATACTTCTATCAAACAAGTCCTTCAACCAGATAGACATTGCTATTTACTGCAGCCTCCTAACCGGAAAACACCTCTACTCACCCAAACTACTAAACCGGACAGTCACCTCTATCCACATTTCTCTCCTATCCGAACAGTCACTTCTATCAAACAAGTCCTTCAACCAGATAGACATTGCTATTTACTGCAGGCTCCTGACCGGTAACCTGTAAAACTCCAGCCTCTCTTCACTAAGGACACTTCGATTAACTCCCTCCTACCAGCCAGACAGACTCTTCTATTCACCCCAGTCTCTAAACCGTACAACTGTTTTAACCCCAGCCTCCCAACCGGACAGACACTCCTTTTTATTCCAATCTCCCATCTGTAAATAGGTCTACACCTCTATCTACCCCATCCTCCTTACTAGACAGACACCCCTCTATGTCTCCCTATAAGGAGTATGTTTATTGCAGTCATTCAACACTCCTCACCTGATGCCACGACCC
Source organism: Prosapia bicincta (assembly GCA_036971475.1). Taxonomy (NCBI): domain Eukaryota; kingdom Metazoa; phylum Arthropoda; class Insecta; order Hemiptera; family Cercopidae; genus Prosapia; species Prosapia bicincta. The sequence continues at coordinate 123,889,331 of JBAIZL010000003.1, read as the reverse complement.
TCCTCCAATATGTCATACCAGGAGGTTTAAGTTTTTATTTTAATCCTAGCTATATTCATTAGCTTTTCAGATCCTTTTCAGGCTAAAAGACATACAGGATGGTCACCTTAGAATTTTCAACAAGTCTGTTCCCTATCTGTATGGTTTTAAGAATTAACATAATATTGTATTTTAGTTGTTACATGATACAATTTTAATGTGATATTCTGCTTAACGGATGAATTGATTTTTCAATTGAGGATCTACAGAAATACATTCACACTACTACAGATTTATTATGCACACAAAACGTTAATACAGAGTGCATTTGCCAAATACATCTCTAGCATTAAATTAGAAGCAACTCTGATAAGGTGAACAGCGTTTACCCCATAAACTGGGTCTGAAGGAGTTACTACCTCTAAATCCTACTTAATACTGTCATCCTTCCTACACAGCTGACCATCAGGGGATATTAGTTGGTGCCATGTTTAAGGTGCACATTGCCACGTTTATGATACTAATAAAAACATAATGGGAATTTGACCATTTAAATGTTTAAAATTTACAGTCATTCGTTATAATCCCTAATTTTAAATAATTTTATAGAATTTGTGTATATAGTATGTAGCTGTTTACAAATTAGATATTTGGTAATTGTTTGTGGGTATTTAAATGTATTGAATGTTTCTAACCAATAACTTGGAGCAATTGTGGTGTTATTTTTTAATATCAATAAATAAAAACTCCTAATTCACAAATATATATTATTAATGACCTGATGTACATTTCTGTTGTGAAACAATCCGATTCATAAAAAATGCGTGTCTTGTAGTAATTTCCCCTGAAAATGATCGTTTCGCAATCAATTTGTACATCACGACATGATTAAAAAGTATTCATAATTGATTAAGTTTTATTTAGTTATAGCTTATAATCAAATTATGTAGCCTGATATTACGATATTATTTCCCAACCTGAGAGATAAAGAATATTTTCTATTTTAAAGTTCCTGTTCTAAATTTAGAAACCTATAAATATTTATCAACAATAAAAATGAAAAATATGTAATAAAAATAGGGAAAATGTGACTCACACATAAAGAATAACCTGATCGTAAGGGGAAAAATTTAGGCAATAGATTTGAATAATGACGTATATAATGCTACGCTGGGAAAATACATGCGGTTTATTGCCTCAGAGATATTTCTATTTAGAGAAGACTGTGGTTGGCAGCCCTTCACGTTTCATTTACTTTCACTTTAACGAGGGGCTCTATTAGTTGTTCTTGTTAGTTTGCTTGTGTGACGTGATTTATAGTATTTGTGGTACTCTACAGTATGTCACTATGTACTCTAATACAGTGTACATCTAGCTTTATTGTTTTATTACAGTGTTACTTTGTTGATGGTTTTATGCACATATAAATCATTAAGTGTTTAAACTACAATTTACAGTATAAATTATGCAGTTTCTACTTCATAGAAATTGGTGATGTAACCAAGTCAGATGGGTTTCGATCAGGCATCGATTTGTTTTAAAAATATAATGAGAAAAATGTGAGTAAAAGATCATAGAGTGAAGAAATGTAAGAGTAAAATGAAAAACTTGATATTGTCTCCTGAATAAAACCAATGGATATCATATGAACGCATCAGAAGGGTAAACCAGAAGTAAGATAAAGTTTATTGTTAAAAATAGAAGACATAATCTAAGATAAGAACCCCAAATCCAGAAGATTCGGTCAATCGAATATACAGATGTAGTGCCACTCAAATTGATAGTCAAGTACAAGCTTCTGGAAATAACAAAGAATTGCCAAGGCAGTTGCATGTTTCTAGTTTTCTTATGTATGTTGTTTTAAAAGTTTAAATTAGCATCTGCACAAGCGTAAACTACTATGTTAAGCTCATATTCAGGTTATTAGGAGACGGACATATTGCACACTATGTAAAAATCAACAGCAAATTCATATCATAAGCGGAATTTAAAAAGTTTTTCGGATAGAATCATGATCTGACCCTAAGGAAAATTGAATAATTACTTGTATGAAAAGCTACATATTTTTAAAGGTGTTAAAGTTTATTAACTTTTTCTTTAAATATAAACAGATTTTTCATTTTGATTTCTATTATAAGTATAGTAGAAACGTTTTTTTATTTATAAACGATTACAACCTCTCTAATTGCGATTTTAGGGAATACATAACTTTATAAATAAACACACATTTTTAGCATTAAAATATTAAAACATCTTTTCGGGATCGTAGGCCTTAGTGTTCCTTTCACGTCAACAAAAAATAATGGTACCATTCCAGGGTTAAAGACAACGTGCATAACTATAACTATTTGTTTGTGCCCGTATACACCCCCCTTTGGGGTGGCGGCCAAAAACCAAAGGGGCCAAAATAACGAACATCCACTAAAACATTTATATTTACCTCACTTCCGGCTCTGTTTTACATTTAACTTCAATATGAAAAAAATGTATGTGATTGCAACCTTCAATTATTATTCAGTAAATATTATAAAGTTTGTTTAGATTATATCCACGTCGACCTGTTCCCCACACATCTGCAACAATATTAATCCTCTTCTATAGGGACGAATTCACCAATTGAATATGTTTTGGCAGTGACAAACTCTTGTTTAGTGAGCTGGAAGTAGAGTAATCGACAATGATATGAACCAAACAGCTGTTTAAAACCTTCGTGCAGAGTTTCGCCTTGTTTCAAAATTTTAAAAATTACTCAATATGACAATTAAATAATACAAACACAAAACAAATTTCAGTTAAATAATGACTAAATAACTCAATAACGCAAAATGCCATGTAATAATAAGATTAAATATATTTACATACCATCATGTTCAGCTATACATCATTAGTTCTCTTATAAATAAAGTCCAATTACTTCTTTATAAGCATGCTATATATTAGATACTATAATTGTTGTTATTTAATTATTATATTTAATGTTTGTATGTTGTATTTAATTTAATGTTTTTATGTTTAGGAATTTATAGGTGTGGCTGTTTCTGTTCTACTTCTTTTAAACCGACGTCTTCCTATTACTTAATATGCATCGAGTTAGTTGTCGTTATTCATCGGTTTCATTGTCTTCCTATTAGCCAGCAATCACTCCCTGTTTTTATTAATCTGTCCTATGCTATTTTGCTTATATGGCCTTGCTCTCCTGTCTTCTTTTCCCCACCACATTAATGTTTTCTATCGCATGTTTATGCTTCTTCCTCTGCCCTTGAGCGTTTTTCATCAATTTGTCTAGGGATTTTTATTTCTCCAGCTACCAGCATTCTCATTGTCTTTGCTGTATCAGGTTGTATTTCCGTAACAAATGTCGCTATGAGACTAACAACGCATTATAAATTGCTTTTTTCTTCCCATATTTTTATTTTTTCTTATTGATTTATTCAAATATCTAAGAAAATCTGTTTTAATTATTCACTTGACTCTTTACTTCTGTTTTTAACTTTCCTTTAAGAGAGTGTTCCCAGGTATTTGAATTCCATTAGTTGTTCAATTATCATACGCTCTACCTCTAATTTCCAAAGAGGCCCTGTGTCACAACCAACAATTACGTCACTTTCGAATGTCGGTCGTTTAATTATTGGCTGTTATGTTGACCTGGTGCAGCATTATATATTGTTGTATTATCACAGTCTTCATTAAGTGTCAGTCATAAATATATATTGATAATTGATATTCATTTTGTTTTTACAGAAAACTGAAAAAGTAATGAATATTGAAATAGATGAGTGAAATAGAATTCGTTTTAGTTATTGAATATAAAAACTTAGAGGTAATATAGCTATTTAGAAGAGACAAGACAGAGGCAATCATGAATTAAAATAGTTGAGATTACTAACTGTTACGGTTAATTTCTTTTATTGTGTCCTCAGCTAACATTGAAAACAATACTATATTTTTATATACATGCATACATAGATTTTCTGTAGGAGCTACAATTGGGCAAATTATTCTTGTGAACTTTCAAAAAAATACGTATAAAAAGCAGAAAATAAACAAATATAAACATGTCAGTATAACAGTTTTGGAAAAAAGCTGTTCCTAATGTATGTTGCACAACTGAACCAAAACAAATAAAGTAAAGGAAAAATAAGATGTATATATAGAGAGTTACTAAACAATTTAAAAAACGATTGAATTAACTGATATATCTTCCAATACTCCCCCCGAAAGGGCTTTATATAATCTTCCAGAAAATGTAATTTCTGAATAAATTACTTTATTAGTATTCCTGTAGCTGTGTTATTATTTCAAAACTCACTATACATAGCCTTTGTAGTCTTTATTTACAGATTTACTACTGACAAGTTTTTCATACATTTTATTAGAAAATTTAGTGCTCAAATGATGAAAGAAATTATTGCTGTTACATTTTTTAAAATATTTTAAAAATAATTATTGCAATATGTATATTTTGGTTAAACAATATTATTTTACATTAAGTTAATTTTACATTACAAAGGGTATTAGAACACATATTCTTTGAGCTTAGCTTGTGAGGTTATGTTAAAAATATATAAAAACATACACAAAACTCACAAATTAATCATATATTTCTCATACGCGTTTCAATGACCAAGTCATCATCATCATTGAGTGTTACTACTACAAACTCTAACTTAAAACTTCACCCTAGTTGTAAGTTAGAGTTTGTAGTAGTAACACTATCTGATGATGATGACTTGGTCATTGAAACGCGTATAAGAAATAAATGATTAATTTGTGAGTTTTGTGTATGTTTTTATTTATTTTTAAAGGGTATTAGGCTAAAAATTGTGTAAAACTTTAGTTTTACTCGAATTAGACGTAAAATAGTGGCAGAAATATGGCCAAAGTTAGCTAAGAAAATTATATTTATTATATTTTCAATTTTAATTTAGCTAAATAGTAAATAAGTGCTGTATTTACAATAGTTTAAGAATTAGTAATATCGCATTAATTAGTAAAGGATTGCATATTAAACACAGAGTGAGGGTTTGTATTAAAACCCACTATAAAACCACTAGTTAGGGGATTGAAGGGTTCTTGTATAATCTGTGCAGGTGTACATGAAATAGTCGTACTATTTATGGGGTCTATAAACAGTAGGAGACCTGGTTTAACCAGGGTAAAGATGAGGCTCTACGAGCTGCTTGGACCTTTACTAATACAGAGTGAAAAGTAAATTGGGTTCAATTACGCCGTGAAATTATTAATCAGCACTGGAAACATTGTTTTCGTACGTCATTAAAACAACATATAAGTTTTTAATCACTTAAACAATAGTTTATGACTATCCGAACCATAAAGTTAGTAGTTTTGTTAAAACGTACTAAAACGTTTGCGATCGCTATGTGCCGATCTTCATCAGTGTCTTCTGCTTGGAGAAGTTGGGTCAAGCGGTGACGGTTTTAAAGGTAGGTTTTCGATAGTATCAAAGAGTATGTGTGATTTGTATTGTGTTTGTTAGTTTAATATGTTTGTACTTTGTGTTTGTGTGTGTGTGTGTGTGTGTAAATTTCATATTGTGCTAGTGTGTTGAGATTTGGTCCTTTTTTTGTTAATGTGTAGGATTTCTAGGTTATAGTAAATGTCTGTGTATTTGTGTTTCTTTTATATGATTGTAAAATGTTGATTTGGTGTTCTGTTTGTGTTTCTCTACTACTTGTTTAAAGCTGCGACCTGTTTGTCCAATGTAGAATTTGTTACAGTCGTCGCAGTTCAGTTTGTATACGCCTGGTGCTTGTAGTTTATTTTTGTTGTTGGTGATTTTTTCGTTAGAAATTTGGATAGTAAATTATACTACCGTTTACGATATACCTTATACTCAATAAATACGTAATAAGTAATATATAATAATGCACCATGCAACATACGCCACTGATACTAAGTTATAACTACATATTTGGTTCATACACGTTAAAACTACGAGTATGTTTCGGCAATCATCAGTGGCTATTTTAGTGAGTGCCTAGTGTTCTAATAATATGCTTATCATACGTATACCTCATGATATACTGGGTAATATATACTCGGTGATTTAGAGTCACATATAGGATCAAAATGGTCGCTTAAACATGCATAATAGGATTTATTATAGGCACTATTGTTGTCACACAAATATCCTCAAAACAAAAATATGTGGTGTTATTGTGGCCCTAAACTTTGAAAAACTGTCATTCAAATGGAATCGAAAATCATTTTACCTAAATATATTTAGAAGACTATAAATGTTTGGTAAATTATATTCTTTCTCGAACGATTTTTACACTTTCTGTAATTAATAGAATATATTCTAATATTATTTGACTGATGTTAACGGAAGTATACTATATTTATTTCTTCAAACAATTGCTGCTAGTGAAATATTTGCTAGTAAGTTATATAGTTTAATTTAGTAGAGTTTAATTTGTTTACATTAGAGTTATAGATATGTAAAACATTTGTAGCGATTGCTAAAATATCTCTATCCTTATTACACACACACAAGCGGGATTTATATATATATATATATATATATATATATATATATATATATAAATGTTTAGGGTAACAATATTTTTCACAATATAGAAACAAAATATTAGTTCTTTTCACATTTAAGTTTATATTTAATTGTATGCGCAATATAACTCGGGGGATATTTGTTTATAAAAGCTACCTGTTGTGGCAAACCTGTCGCGTTAAGAGGACTCCAGGGTATTTGTTTATTGAGCCACATGTTGTGGACAGCTTGACCCAAGAGCAAACATTGGCTGAACTGCAAGTCTTTCCTATCACCGATTCACCATTACTTTCGATGTTATAGGAAAATTATTAAATATTTCGGTGGTGAACTTAACAATATTTATAGTATGAAAACTGAGTCAGTGTTTAAGTACAATAGTAATAATTATACTTAAATTTTCAAATTATACATTTTTATTTTTAATTCACATTCAAATAAAAAAATTGCATCATCAGGTTATAATTGGCGCTTTAGTTCCAAAATATATATTTCTAGACCTAGTGTTTCGTCTTGGCCTTGTTAAATGTCTTACAGAAACTTCTTTCTTCTTCCAACTGCAATTTTATCTTTATAACTATTTTCTTTGCCTTTGAAACTGTTTCACTGTTGACAGCAGAGGAAATGTCGAGTTTAGCTCTTTAAAGAAACAGGAAAATCATCCTGTCATGACTAAGAGGGGACTGCTGTAGCCCAGAGAAATTTAATTTGCTACCAGTAACTGTTGGGAATGTGAATGGCTTTGAGAGGCTACAAAACTCTCTTTCAACCCTCCATGGAATGATCTGTGTGGTTTCAGAACGTTTGTGTTCGATTTTAAAAAAAATATTTTTGTGTGTGTTTAAAATTAGGGTACTATTTTATGCCACTCGATAACTTTTGTCCTAGTATATTTGTTTGAATCGTACGCACTTCTCCATTCTTTTTGCTAATGTTACGTCATTGTTAGGTTTATAAAATTTCAGAACGGGATAGTGACGAGTTTAATTATGGCTTTGGAAGCTGAGTGTAAACTTGATAATGGGAGTGTACCTGGTGTTGCAGATCCCGAGGAATTCGAAGAAGCCACCTTGAATATTTTAGCAAAAGGAATGAAACAGAAGATGTAAACGAAAATAAGCATATTGGAGGGCATAATTATATATATTTTGATGGGGTCAAACCAGAAGTTCCAGTACTATTCATTTGTGACTTTAATGTAGGTAAAGACAGAGGATACAATACGGTAATTATTATGGCCCCTTACTTCTTATACTCAATGACATAATATCATGCCAATATTTCGAATGTTGGGCCGTGCCCAATAACGATGCGTGAAGTGTTAACAATTTTTAAGTAAGTTTGAATCTTTTTTTAAATACAATCAAAATAAGAAGCCTAGCGATGATAAGGGAAATTATATATCCTAATACGATATCCGACCATCGATCCAAGTACCCAGAGGAAGAGACGAAAAAGATTTTGCTTCAAGTGCCAACACTTCTTTTACCATAATCACCTTGTGATTGTCTATGAACGTTGGGCTAAATATTTCATTAGTTCAGTTCAAATAAAATGTTTCTTGCTATCTAAATATAAACATTTACTTACACATGTTTTAGGTATATATAATTTTCTAAACATGCAGACAGTATTTTATCTTTATAGCATAGAAAAGCAAATCTAAAATAAGAAATATGGGACAAATATTCAAAATTTATTTTTTTTATAAGTATATATATATATAAAATTTGTAATGGATTACTAGAGTGAAAATAAAATTAGTTAAGACTATCTTTTAATAAATAATAATATTTTTTAATTTACATCACTTTTTTAATTATTATAACAATTTATTAAATTATTATTATTTATTATTAATTTTTTTCTGGCACTCAGATAGCGTTAATATTGTTATAATAATCATCAATATTGTTGTTGTTGCTGATATTTTTACTACATTAGTACAAATATTATCATTATTGGCTAGTAATATGGCTCTCTACCTCCCATACCTACTAGTCATATGGCTCTCTACCTCCCATTTCTACTAGTCATATGGCTCTCTACCTCCCATACCTACTAGTCATATGCGCCCTTATCTAATAAAAGACTGAATAGGTCTCAATTAAGGTAACGAAAATTCTAAATTCTCTGCGAGATGAGAGAACTTATAGTTTGGCAGAGTTAACAGAGTAAAGGATCTGAGCTAGACTCTCTGCCGAAATTAAGCACAAGTGAACCATCTGCGGCTCCTTTTAGTTATAAGGATGACATGCAGATCCTATGGTATGGGGAGAGGCAATAAATCATTGAGAGCTTGGGCAAGACCATTTCTAAGACATAGACTTGTATGAACGGTTATAATTAGATTGCAATATTACAGTACTGAAACATCGAGTATTATGGAATTGTTTAATTGTAAATGCAAAGCAACATATTTCTCCTGATTGTTGGTTGATGGCCTAGAAGGAATATAAAAAAAGTATAAAAGCTAGGAATGATTTTACAGTTTTCTTTACTTTTTCGTTATTACATATTTTTTTCTCGTAACTATGCATACATTGCCTACACAGCGCCTGTTTCGTTTGGTTGCGTCTGCATTGCATGTATATATATGTAGCAGTTATGTTTATTTAAACAATACTGATTCAAATAATGAATGATTACTGATTTTTTTATAGGAATAGTGAATTGTTATAATAAACTCGATTAAAATAACCATTTATTTTTAGTAGGAAATAGTCAAGCGTAATATAGTATTTTTTAGTCTTTTAGTCGTAAATATTATAACTTACTTCTATAAATATTAGTTAATCCCAGGGAGGATTAAAGTAGAAGTTTAGAATATCATTGGCAAAGAGAAGGAAAAAAGTATAGATTAGAGTTGTACAAAGCCTATATCCAAGTCACGCTCATATCGAGTTTATAAAGAGTGTTTCTCTCTTTAAACAATATCGAGGTAATGTTAGTCATGGACTATTGGGTAAAAAGGCTTGCAATAAAGTAGTGCTTAGTTGATGGTCGTGACGTCACTGGGCCAGGAGAGGGCAGAAAATTGAATTTAGTTATAAAGAAACTTAAATCCGAGTAGACTTAATTGCCCGCTATAATTGCCCGCTCAGAGACTGAGGAATGAGAAATCATGGTGTTTTTATTTTTAAATCTCTGACAAAAATGATTTGTTAAAGTTACATAAATTCAGAAGTCAGTTGTCACTTCAATTAGAAAAATTTAACTTAAAAAGTAATAAGTCTAATAAAGATTAAGACGATGCTCCTATACAGTATGTATGGACAGAGACACATCATCTGTTCCACATAAACATGCGTACAGTCGTTTATACTCCGAAAAACCTTCACAGTCCTTGTATTTCACAACAAACATCCTATAGAGATAACTTTGATTTCTAAGACTATCAAAAGAAGGAATAGCTTGAGTGGAAATTTTAACAACTCCCGAAGATTTGGTTGGGTTGCAAAGTTCACAGTTCGAGAGATTTAACTTGCCTTCAAACTAAAGTTCCGTAACTATAAAGTTTTCTGCAGTTGCCAACAAATTACACAACTACAACATAGTGTATTGTTTATCCCTAAAGTGGCTCACTGAAGTCAGGGTAGTTTAAAACTACTTACTCGTACTAAAGATGGATAAAACTTTTCTCAACGCTTTCCACTAGCGTAACGTTACATGTAACACAAAAGATGTGGGTGATGCCTAGTTGTAGACTCTGTTACACATATAAGAAACTGATTAATTAAAGTGTGAAGGACCATTGAAATAATATCTTTCTTTATGCTTATTTCTTTGTCTTATAGCCATCAGAATTAGATATTTGCATGTACACTTGTATGGGCTGTCGATAATAAGCTTAGTGACAAGATACTTGTAAAGACCTTTTCTCCTTCAACATTGCACCCTTGAGACTCTGCATTCTACTGAGATTAAATGCGCTAGATGCTGTTTACTATATTTCATGTGTTACTTGTCGTTTTCCTTCATTTCTCTACCATCCGATTAGCTAATTACCTTGGTGCTTAAATAATATCCTTCCTGATTCCTTCTTAGATTGGTTAGACTAATAAATCTAGAAAGACTAACTGGACTAGTCTCTGTATATAATAGTACACTTTAATATCAGGAGCAAGTACCAGGCTGGCATGACTGAATCCTCATAATATATATCCATGGACAATGGACATCACTATACTCCAAACATTACTGCGAAGTATTATCCTTATTCTTATACTATCTGGGACTAAACTCAGCATATTTGTGAAATATTGTGGTGCACCAAAGACAAACACTTTTGGTCAACGTCAGTGCATTACTCGTTACGTTTTAGAGAATGTACCTATGTGACTGGAAGTTGTTGCGTGATAAAGTGGATAAAACACTTGAATGCCAATCTAAAGATTCTGGGTGCCACTCGCAAAAGAATTTCTGTGTAGGTTTTCAGCCCCCAAGCCAGATTCGGCAAAAATGAGTACCTAAGGTCAAGCCTCATGATAAAAATAGATTAATTAATGTTTTTGTTAGGTAACTGGTAATTTTGAGTCGTACCAAAGTTATGGAAAGAATAAAGAACCTGTGAACTTGAAAGAAAAAGAGGTCAGATAAAATTTGTCTAGTATTCCTTTTACTTCCACTCTTTTGCGGTGGTGAAATTACTTTTACAACTTCAAGGATGGAGCCTTAGTACAGCTATTACCACATTAGAGCATGGTATGTATTTTCATTTGATGTTTTTTTAAAGTTAATTAATATATATATATATATATATATATATATATATATATATATATATATATATATATATATATATATAGTTAGGACCTAAACCACCCTAGTTAATTACTTCTAAATAATAACTTATGATACTTAGTTCGACTAAAAATATCGTTAACTAATAGATCGGTTACAGCAGCTACAACATAACGACAGTTTGTAGTTCTCATTAATAAAATGTGTAACCTTGGTGTTAGTGCCAAATTCAGACTCGATTAGTACAGTCTTATCAATAATTCACTCAAGTAGAATAGATTGCTTGTGGTGTAAAGAAAAGCTTGTTTAATATTTTATGATTTCAAATCTAAAAGTATTTTACTTTTGGTCAGGAAACCTCGTGTAAATTATGTAGCCTGGTCAAATTAGTAAAAATACCTCATTCAGTATTGTTAAAAACATTTTTAAATTCCGTTGGAATATTATGTAGAAATTATTTTGTATATGATAAAAATTGGTTCATAGAAACAAACGAAAAGGAAATTAACCTTGAAATATAATGTAAATTTATATTGATACATTTTGATTTTTACAATAAAATGTAATGTAAAATTTTAGCCCATTACCCCTGAATATCCAATAAAAATCTAAACGATGAAAGTGAAGATTCTAAATAAGAAGATGTAAGCTATACAAATTAAAATTTGTGAAAATTTGACTTTTGTATCAATTTTCTTGTCAGCTTCTCAAATTATTACAGCGATATCTATTAACTACTATTGTGAACATTTAAAACCGTTAAGAATGAAATTCACATCTCCGCAGAAATAATTCGCTCAATACAGTATACCACTAATTTTATATACTTTCCACTCAAAATTCAACCTATACTTGTTCGTTAAAAGAGGAGATTATTTCTCAGACGTTAACCAGCATCAAAACTTTCTAAATTTCCCAAGCGACTTTCAACAGGTTTTGAGAGGCTGCTTATACGTTTGGGACCACTGGTTGCTTTCTGTTGACCGATACGTTTACCAATGTGTTAAACCAATAAGTTTACCAATGTGTTAACCGATACGTTTACTCATTTGTTATTCTAATTTTGAATTGAATTACATGTTTAAATCAATTTATCGTTCGAAAAATCTGATTTGGGGGTTATGAAATCAGGTTGTCAATAGTAAGAAATTAGTTGCGAACAAAAATTTATTTTAAGTTACAACTCATCTCAATTTCATGCTTTATAGGAGGTTTTTACGTAAATGGTATTTGTCCTTCATTTCCAATATATTGAGGTAAAAAATAATAGTAATATTTTTTATTTATTTTTATAGGAAAAAATACTTTATTTTCATATAAATTTATTTTCAGGATATATAAAAAACTTGATATCTTTCACCTTGATATAAATCTCTAATGTGCTATCTTTTGTCAGTTAATGAGAAATTATATCTTTTGAAGAAGTTATTGGTTTTTTAAAATATTTATTAGGCCTATTGTAAAAAAACTAGGTCAATGCCACACGTCATTCACTCTACTTGGATATATAAGCTTTCAATAAACACCCAGCCTAATTTCTTCTCACAATTTAACAATTTTGCTGATATTTTTCTATAACCTAGTCCAATTGACTATGTCCCTTGTCTCTATTGTCTATGTAATTTACCTCTTTCATACCACCATACCATAAATGTATATCTGTAGGTCTAGATTTGGCTCGTTTAGGTTTCTGGATGGCCCCAATTGTAAAATCATTTTGGACCATTGTTGCTCTTTCCCACCCCTTTGATTCTTACTATTTGTTACTGTCCTAGTCTCCTTCTTCTGATAAATTATAATTTCGTTCGGAACTCCGTGCATCAGATGGAGCTACTATTGCGATGCGCCTTATATGACGTATTTTTAGCATTATATTACGGTGTATAATAGCGTTACACACTCTTGTTTCACATGTATTATGGACTGAAAAGTGAACCTAATATTGGATTATTTTTATGGTTATCCGACCATATAGTATTCCATTCCAGTTTACAAATAATGTTTTTCATCAATATTGGCATTAATATTTCTGGTTTCTTTATATCAACTCGAAAGAGACATTAATGCCTTTTTAATGCCATATAATGCATATAAGTAACCAATATCAAACTAAGTTATTTTCTACTGACGTTCATCCTAATACACGTATAACATGAACACAAATCATTACAAAAGTAAAGTAATATTTCATATACACTTCTTTTCATTATATCTAACCAAAATATAAGAATAAATTTTTTATTCTTTAACATAACAATTATTTTAGTTCTTCCAACCATTAATTGGAACTCACGTCGGAAAGGTGATCTAGTTCTTGAAATTGGATATAATTTTTAAAACGTATTATCTGAGAAATTTATGAAGAATAAATAATGTAAAGAAATAAAAGATTTCATTTCAAAATAGCTTAGAATCTGATCATTGTCTTGAGATCGAGCCATGACTTTTGTAAAAAATGTAATAATAGTTATTTTAGTTTTAATAAAAAATCTTATATTACGTTCAACATAAATCTTATATTTTAAGGAAATATTTCTTATAAATTGATAAAATGGTTGGTATTGCAACGACTTTTACTAAAACAAAAATGTATATACCAATATACTAACCGATCAGATATTTACACAATATTTACCTTCTTTAATGCTTCTTGCTTACTATAAAATATTGATCATTTCCTAGCTTGTCTGTGTTTACTTTAATATTATGCATGTTTGCGACGGGTGGTTTTAGCAAGTGGTGGGGTTTAGTCGGTACTCAAGGCTTTCAACCACTCCAGCCAACACTTGGGGGGTTGAAAGGTGTCAAAATGAGACCTGCTAAGGGTAGTCAATATTTACTCTACACTGTTGGTCAGGTCGACCACTCCCTGCGGAAAGAGCGTCTTAACTTTAAACTCTTATTTAGTCTTAGTGAGTCAAACACGAACTGAATGGAGGCTAGAAAACTGATCTTTGTTTGATTTCAATATTGTGATATCAACTGTAATAGAAGACTTCTGTTGATTTACGATCCACAAACTTCAACTCGTTAAAGTATTATCATAGAATTATGCTTACTTTAGATTGATCGTCATATAAATCCAAACATTTCTTGTAAAAAAAGGTAAGTTTACCCTGCACTTGAATCTTTTTTAAATAGAAAATATCTTTGTTTTTGTAAAGTATTATGCTTGGTGACTCGTAGGAACAATTTATTACAATTTATATTTTCAGAGACTTGCATTCATAAATATTCAATTGTAGAATTAATTTTTAATATATATTCTTCAATCCCAATTTTAATTATCATGGTGAAAAAATAGGTATATTTTAAAAACCCCACAGGCACAAAAGGTTTCAACTGCACCTGGTAATCATCTTGAGAGTTTCTGCACCAAACACTACAATAGAATACGATTTTCCTTAGTAAGCTTTTAAAATGTACTGAATTATAAATTCGTACAAGTCGTTTTGTCACAAGTTTTCAATTTAAAAGATTCGCTGACGTCACGGACAGGAAAATCTACGCGTAATAAATGCTTCTTCAGCAAGAAAAGAATATTATCTTTGTGCATTAGTGAAAACGGCGATTCCATTATAAAAGCTCTTTTACCTCAATTTGTCGATGTTTTACTTTGCCTTTAAAGGTTTCCGTAGTGACAGTGAAGTTTAATCATATCTATTAAAATACCTTACAATTTTGAAATTTCATTCATCACCCCATTTATAAATGAATTAATTTTAAAATGATTTTAACAAACTGGAAATATTATTGGTTGAATATAATTGAGTAAGTATTTCAGAAAAAACTACCCTAAAAATAAACTTTTTATGAGATAACCTGTATGTGTAATGTGTTAAAGAAATGTCGTATTTTTAATATTAAAAAACGACATTTCTTGATGAATATTTATTTGGACAAATAAAAATTATATTTACGTCTTCAGATGTTATAACCTACAGCCCACTATTGTAAGTGTTGAACCAACAGTTTTATTAGATTTATAGGAGTTCTTACCTTATTCGTTTAATTGTGTCCATTTTAATTTCAAGATTTTCTTGATATTTCTATTCAATTCTGATCCTGCTTCAGAAAACGTTACAATGCAGAACGTCGTGATATCAGGACCCTATATACGCAGTATAACTATATAACGCCACTAAATTTACTATCTTCAATATCAAGGTAACAAAATAAGGGGAAAGCTTTAAACATGTATCTTAAATGTAATATTTTTTCTATCAGAAATAAGTATTATTTTAAACTTTAACCTTTCTACATTGCATAGGTGTTTTGTTTCAGAAACGAAGAGGGCCTCAACGAGTGGACAGAACAATGTAAGAGGTCAAAATTCTAAAAAGACTACTTCGGTCATATCGCCAGGTTAGAGTAATAACGCTAATTACATCGTCTAGGAAAATTATGTCCGTATGGAAGAAGACATCTGCGCTGTGAAATTAGACATAAAATGTGAATAATGAAATACATCGTCCCAAGGTGCTGGGAACAAAACATGGCAAACATTTCACCCAAACATCCTTGGTCGGCATCCAATTAAAAAAAGATATATGCTGTCTATTACCCGATGATATGAACAACTAATATTTTAAAGTTTAACTGAAAATGAACACTAAATACCATAACATTACGAGTCATTTTCATGACGGAGGACCACATTCTTAAAATATATATTGAATATATCGTCCCACGGGAACACTTTAATCGGACTGAAGAAATCCGATGAAATAAATCCGAGAACCATCTTTGACTGAACAAGAATAAAAATAGGATTTATTCCAACGGAAGGAAAAATACGGAAGCGGGTCCACTCTACATAAATATTGTCTCGATAAGAAGGAAGATTTTTGTATGGGGTAAAAGGCTACCATTTGTGGGAATATGGGTTGTTTTCCAAATTTTCTGCTAATCCTTACACAGGCTATTTGTTACAATTAGAAGAGAAAGGGTTTACTCTGATTATGATTTACCTGCAAGGTAATGCCCACTCACACGTATACACACATACAGAGTGAGAGGGAGATCCACTTTCAAAATACGCTTTGCCTACAAGTACATGTAATTGTTATTACATTTTCAATAATCCAACTTATGATTGGGAATAATTGCTGAGTATCGCAATTTTATTTGTTAAAGATATTTATATTAAAATATCAAACAAACTAACAAGAATGTAATAAAAACACACAAAATATAACTTTTTTGTGAATAAAAATTCTTTTGTCAATCAATTTGACAAACATGTTGGGTTTAACTGTAAATTTATAGAGATTCAGTGTTTAATAAATCAAGTAAAGTTGGTTAAAATATTAATTTTTGTCAAATAGTACACTTGAACAATTTGAAGAATAATTCATTCATAATTCCTAAAAAAATAATTTACGCTATATAATAACTAAACGTTGTTTATAATAAAATGATTTGATTGCGTATTTAAATTTAGCTAACAATTAACAGTTCATAAATCTATTTAACTATAAAATTAAAATGTTGCAATATTTATTTTGAACAAAAGATAAATAATTTAGATTATATTATTTTAATTTTTGCCAAAAGTGTTTGGTAGACTATGTTGTTTAAGAATTGTTTGTCAGTATAATAAGTAGTTGAAATAGTTTAACATGATTACTTTAAGAATACATTCGAAAGCTGGAAATTTCAAAGAACTATAAACAACTGTTATAATGTCTAAATTAAAATATTAGAGTCAAACAAAAAAATGTATTAATTAAATATTGATGAACGTACAAATAGCTATACTCTTCAAATTCATTGTTTTGATCTGTGGTATCTTATTAAATTTTAAATAAAAATAGACGATAAATAAAAGTAAATAGTTTTGAAAATTATGAAATAGAATTCTTTAAATAAACATAATACACTTTGAAATTAAAAAATAGTTCTTAAGTTGAAAACAATACTAAATAGAAATTGGCAAAACTATAAATGTTTAGTAAACATATTATTGATAGAATGTTTTAAAAATTGGAATCGATAATTATAGAAGACGAAACAGGCTATTAAAATTTATGTTTATGTATATGAATTCTGTGTTTTAAGATTTTATTAAATTTATGCTCGGAAAAATAATTTAAATATTATATTGTCAAAGCTTAAACGTAACTAAGAGTATGGAGGTTCAAAATAATAAATGAAATTATATAAATAAACTGCAACCAAGAGAAAATTTAACGTTCCTAAATGTTGTCAGTAATGTGAATATAACGTGGAGTTTAACGATTAACAAAAACCCCTTATTATTTTTAATATAACCGCTATTGCTCTACAATTAAACTACAATTGCAATTTCCAATTAGCCGTGTTTAGTTTTTATAGCACCTAACGGCATACAGTTACATAGTTTCTTCCTAAGAAGGTTCCCAGTAATAAACCCCTAAAAACACACACCACCCCAAGTATTTATGCTAGTACAAGGATATACTCTGCTAATTGGTTTTCTCGAAAGCTAAGCATTTATTTCAAGATTTAGGCGGGGAATTAACAGGTTTCGCTTGACAGATAAAAATTTCCTTTTCTACCATTCTTGTTCTACTAGTGTGTATCAGGTGTACTAGGAGAAAGAAAAGGAAGTCAAATGAAAAAGTGTAATGTTGTTTTAGGCCATCTGCAGACTGCAACATAAGCTATCCTCAAAATAGCACAGACAGTAGGAAAATAAAGAGGGATTAGGCCTAGAGTTTAGGAAGGCAATAAGAGTAACCCGTTGCTACATTAGTGACATTACGACCGGATTAACTCAACGCAGCCAAATCGCATTTATTGCCTATAGAGTGAAACTACCGAAGATCCGCACAATCAACAAAGTAGTAAAGCGGTGAAGGTAAGCGTGGTTGCTTCTATTGAAGAATTAAACTTAGCGGGGTGTATAGAAGAACCGATATATTCAGCGGATTTCATGAAAAAGCTAATCTTTAATCATGCAATGTTTATTGATTGGGACGTTTGGAGTACGTTAAGGACGCTCTTACGCTTTTGATTTATAATAATAATAGGTTTATTTGAATTATTGACTTTTGTTTACCATTCAAATGGCTAAGACAAACTATGTAGTCACTTTTTTGGGCTCGCGGCTTCATGAAATGTAATTCCCCATAACTGTATTGGGTTTAAATGTATTTGAACCAGTATTTTGTACTGAAAAATTATAGGATAATATTTAAACCTAATGAAACGTCAATGTGTTGTTTTTTATTGTTTTTATTAATACTATACACACAATATTTATTTTTTACCTAAGGAACTGTGACGTAATTTTCATAAAGAGAATTGTGTAAACAGAAATATATGTTTTAACTACTTCAATAACAAAGTAACATTTTATTTCCAACGAATCTTCTTCAGAGAAGTATGTTTACAATAGTTATCATATATGTTATTGTAACGGAGTCCACTGGAAATTTCTGGCAAGCAATCGAAATGTACGCTAGGATTTATGAAACTTATGGTAAATTGTATGATGGTTTTATTTATCTAATAGTAATATTGTTTGTTTATAAAAAATGGAATTATTACTTCATTTATTTGTTTAAATAATCAGCCCCACGTAAACTAATTACCTTTTATTATTATAAATATTGGTAATTAATTAAATTTCAGGGATTTTTCTATGGGAACAACTTTAAATTATATTCTTATTAAATGCAACAAATGATATTTTCTTTGGTGATAAAAGGTGATCCCTATTTGGGTTTCTTAGAGCGGTGTTCAAGGTAGGTACCCAGAAATATGCTTGAACCGTCAATTATTTTCCTTAGTTTCACGGCATTATTAATGTTTATAGGATAAATCGAATTGGGACTGTAACGTATATACAAATCTGTAACACTATTTTTTGGATTGAACCCAAAAACTTTAGGTCACTAATAAGGTTCTCTACTTTTAGATCGCCTATCCACCGAATAACTTTAAAAATTGTAAACCTAAATGGTTATACTATATAGTCGAACTCCGATTATAGACTATCAAAATGTATAGCTTTTTAAACACACTCAAACATACATTGCTTTGGGTTTAATAATCTATATATTGTATCTTCTAAATCAACAGGACGCATTGCTTCGAGCTTAAAGCAATATTAATTGGAAGCTGGGAAGTTTTCCGTCTGTCGGGAGTAGATTAAAGAGAAGCACGTGCTGTTGTGAGTCACGTGATATTTTTACCAAACGAGTTTGGTAAATACAGGATCGGTGTTCCGCTGATACGGTAAACCCCATTTGGCACGGTTGTGCAGCGGAAAGATAAGGCTGTCATGCTTTACCAACACAGGAAGCGTGACAATGGGTCTGTTTTGTAGTGTAAACACAGTGAGTTTTTGAAAACTTGAATAAAGTTTTTTAATAAAAAGTTTTTTTATTTTGCAAAAACCTTTTTTTATTTTCTTAGGTATATCATTATTGATTGTTTAATACCAAAATACGTTCTATTTAGTAATGGGTCCTTTAATTTTTAACTAAGCCTATAAGATTTATTTTGTTTTTTAACAATTCTTACTATAGAAAATAAAATTTTATATAATTGAATAAACAAAGTAATAAGAAAAAACGAATACATTAATACTCAACAGTAGAATTTTGTTAATGAAATTTATAATACATTTTGTTAAAATAATTATTCAGTTTCTATCACTAGCAGGTAAAAACCTAAATTAGAAGACTATATTTAGAGTGTATGAACAAGATACATATTTAGATATATACATATACACCTACATATGCTTATATTCTTAATTATATACATGTAAATCCAAACGAACACATATATTCTTGCATATCAACATATACACCTTACGTATAGACATTCGCTTTTATACTCTATTAACCACCTATATACCTAAATATATCTTGTATTTGCTTGTCACTTACACTATAATGTACTTTAGCAAGAATCTTACTTTGTATATATGAGAGTCGACTTTCGAGGACTAATTACCTGTCGTCTTATATACAAAGTGAGATTCTTGTTTAAAAACATTATAGTGTAAATATATATAGGCCTATATATATATATATATATATATGTGTGTGTGTGTGTGTGTGTGTGTGCGTGTGTGTGTGTGTATGTGTGTGTAAGGTTAAATTAAGTTACATATACCACGTATTTGTGTAGAATGGGGTACCACTGTATAATATTGTATATGTGTTAGTAGTATCTATATTTACTTCTTAAAATCTAGTTGTAAAAAGTAAGCTAAATTTTTAATTTTTAGTTTATTTCAAATTGTATTCTATAACTTCACATTCTTTATAGAGAAATATACAATTTCTAACTGTAGTCTTAGTATAAAGCCGTTCGAAAGGTCCCGAATATTTTAAGAGCAGTATAGGAAGTGCAACAATGCAGTAATGTAGTATTGTGCTTTATTTTATTTGTTGTATCATACTATCTATTATTTCTAAACATACTATTTGGATCTAGAAAAATTTTCAAAAGTTGACAAAATGAAACATTTAATAATTCACGTACATATGTATTTTCAGTTACGATATCTTTTCTAACAAGTTTCTACACAAAAACCTTTCAGCTTTTATTGGAGGGAGGAGGTAATTGTTTTTTTTTCTAAGGGATGTTCCATATTCCTCGGGGTGATGGGCACACGTGAGTATAATGTGGCATATAACTGACTTCAAAATAAAATGTCACAATGGTACAATATCTTAAAAAGTAGTTTTTTATAATCCCGGCACAGCTAGTTAATAGCAAAATTCAATCACGCACTGTAATATGCTATTATTGTTCATGAAAAGTTTGAATGTAATAATAAAGATATGTTTAAAAGGGTAACATCTCTTAACTTATATAGATAGGTATACGAAACAGTCTTGTGGTTTTTACTTTGTTAAGATAAGGTTTTTGTTGATGTTTGTTTCTTGGATGAGGATTTCAATGTCTAATCTACGGAAATATTGATCGCTTAGACAATTTAATGCAACATAAACTAACAGGATAAATACAGTTCTAGAGTTTCTTAGGTTATGCAGCAGGATTTATTGATAGTCATTAGGCTTACAATGCATTTATGCAGGATGTTCACGCGGATAATCGCGAAACAATGCAAGGGTTATAGTTAAAAAACACATACATACAGAAGGGAAAGAGAGAAGGAAAAAAGAGATACATTCAATGTCTGTATTTATGATTGTGTTTTGTAACAAGACCCTCTGATGATGATGACTTGGTCATCGAAATGTACATAAGGGTTTAATCTTAAGTAACTTGTCTTATTTGTTATTTTTGATTATTTTTGTGGTATTGGGGTTCCTTTCAATATTTTTATTGTAATATATTGTACCACTGTGCTCTTGATATTGTGTATTTAGCTTCGAGGTTAAAAATGTTGGTGTAAACATTTATTAACTGAGGTGAAAAATGTAAAAGAAGCACATAATACACATGAAAGAGAGCGGAGGGTCGTAGAGAGAGTGGAATCAACGTTACTATATTCAACATCCAATCCCAATTTGCATTTCCTCTTTCTGGTATATATTAAATCTTTACATATACGAATAGGGATCACGTTTGAATAGAACTGGATTTGAATGTATTAAATAGCACACAGAGGATTTCCGTTCACTTGCAAATGGTTTTCAGTACGCGGTGACCTTTTAGGAAATTAAACACGAATCTTTTGAAGTTCTGTTTAGATTTTAATGCCTTTTTATATAATACGAAATGCTACTGAATAGTTTTAGATAGTACCTTGTTTTCGTAAGTCGATCATACAGTACGATTAATAGCTTTCACGAAGGATAAGAAATGTTAAACCTAACGGTAAAAGAAACACGAAGAACGAGGGATAGCACTGACGTGGCAGCGTACTAGATATAGACTCCGACCTACCTCTATCATTACGACGTGCATAATAGCTACACATGTAGGTAATGGGAAGTGACACAGATAGAAGTAAAGTGATTTTGCCTATGTTTTGTATTAGAGAACGTATTATACCTTTATTTCTTTTGTTCTCAAAACATTAGTATAACATTATACCAAAGTATACGTACACGAATAAAAATGCTCGTACATATTTTATATAGTAATTGGGTGATACTGAATATATTTCTAAGATATATATTAGGCTAATTAGAGCTTAAATATTGACAACAATTTACAACAGTAAATATTAAGATAGTTCCCTTAAAATCTCACTACACACTAGATTATCGAAACATATAGACTAGTTTCGACGACGACTATCCTTCATCAGTGTTTGGCTACTACTTCAATTTGTTTGGTAATAGCCAAACTTTTACAAAAGTGATATCGTAGTCAAAACTAGTCTGTATGTTTAATTAAACTCGTGAATAGTGAGATTTTGATTGACTATTTAATTATTTATTGTTGCCCCTAGAATAGGTTGAGCGACTGTAAATGGGAACAGCAGTTAAGGTCGACATATGAACTAGTTATGAAGGCAAGAGAAGCGTGATTATGAGGTGTTCTGTTTTGTATGCAAAGAGATATATTATATCTTTTGGTAAGAGTATATTCTGAAATACGCCAGCAGTGACATGAATACATTGCTCCAGTTGCATACTCCGACTGTCTGTATAAGGGAGTTTAGTACAGCTTTGGGAGATATATGGTCGATGCGTTTATCCTCAAACGGCCGGTCAGACGGTGACTTGCAGTCCTCCTTATGAAAACTTTATCAACTATCTATTCAGATGCCCATAAAATTAGGACGTCGTATAGTTCATGTTACATTCAACTATGAAACTTAGTGTCCCTGACACACAATCCAAACTTGCCAATCAGTTATCAATTTGTTTTGTTAGGCGGTATTTCATCACCCTGCGCCCAGAAACTCAACATCATATAGTCTACCATTAGATTTTTCATTACTTCACCTTTACTTTAGTAAGATTTATGATACGTTTTTAATCAATAAACCTGTTTAACAGCACATTATAATAATAACACTACCACACCTGTTTACAAATAATCGACAATACTTCCATCAAACACGTATATTTATTGGGAAACCTATGGCAAAAAGGAAAGCATTATAAGATTGTAACATATTGGAAAAAGAATTAAAACCTTCCATGAGTGCAAAATTGAAAATATCCGAGAAAATGATGAAGAGGGATGTGAAAAATGACAATCAAATTGATATATTAGAGTTTTTCACAAAATGGGACTATTTTGATCATTTGATAATAAGATCTTATTTGATATCCTTATGTTTCAATATATTTATCTTTATTTGGTTATGTTTAAAAGTTTTGAGGCATGAAATACTATGAGTTTACAAAAACAGTTAAACATTGTTAATTTATCTTGTTCCTTAAATTTAAAAAATTAAGGTTTTGATTTTTTAAACTAGAATAGTTGCATATAACATAATCCTAAGTCTCAAAGGACACACAAAATAATATTATTTATAGTATAATGGCTCTAGGAATTGGTGCATATCTAAGGAACTCATATTTGGCTTACTGCTTAATACAGATTCCCACCTATTTCTTTTCCCGTAACAGAAAAACTAGAGGTGCCGTGAGTATATGCAGAGAAACATATGAATACACCATCGAAAAAATACATTTATTTATTCATATTTTATATTATTCATGTATTAATGGGTTCAGATATTTTGAATAAATATTAAGTGGAAAGCTCGTATGGTGACAGATTTTAGTACAGAAATAATTTTCAAAGTTTTTTTTATCATGATATAGTGATATTTTAACATCAAAATACATTTAAGTAAATTTATATTGAAACTTAAATTATAGTTAGAACCCGATTTCAGGGGAAATTATTGCGTCGGATTCAAAGTTAACTGAGATTGAGATTGATAATTTCTTCGAAAATACTAAAATACTGAGAAACACTGTTTTAATATAAGAAATGGTAGTTGTTCTCTTTTATGATTCAATACCTTTTTAAAATTCCAAAGGAAGAATTTTACAAATAAACATTTTTGAAACCGAAGGCATCCTTTATATACTAAACCGAAAACCCAGGATTTTTACTAAAAAACTTTAGGACGCATCGTATGAATAAGTTTTATACTGGTGGAAAAGTTTTATTTTCTAATTTCTTTAAATCACTTCTTACTTTGAACTGTTACTATTATGTTCAATCAAAATTATATTCTATAAATATGTAAAGCAGCTTTCCACTTTATATGTATTTTGCAAAGCAGTATTTAATATATTTTTTTATCAAGTATTTTTAAAACCGCCTCAGCATTACTCTAATGCTTGAATATTTTACTGTACCTTCTTGGATAAAAAAAAACAACGTTAAATCCACTCTCAGCCCACTGATAAACTTTTAAAGCGGTAAAGTGTTGATTCACCCTATGTTTAGATAAACATTGCCCTTAATACCTCTATTATAAAGCCGTACTAGCTTTTCCTTTTCTCTTTAAACCAACATAGGTTTCGTGTCGTCTTTCATGAAAGATCAAATATTAAATTACAATGTCAAAGGTACTCCTTCTTCGTACTTTATGTTTTGTGGAGGATTTGAAATATAAAACGAGTTTTAACAATGGCAGGGTATGAAAAATGAACTGTGATGAAATCCTTTTTTATTTCGAAACGTTGAAATATGTCAACCTCTAATGGATAGAATTTTATGGCCAGCTGATGGTGTGCAATGGTAGAAATATTCAAATATGTTGAACACAATTCACCATATTCAACCCTGTATCTCTCACACAACTCTTAGGCAGAAAGCTCCTATGATCTCGTCAGAGAGTAGTTTTATGGAAGTTGAGCAACTCATCCAACTGTATTTATATACAAATCCGAGTATGAAGGAATCAGTTCTAATTGGTATTTTCTTCCTTTGCTTTTTTTCATCATTTTACTTCATGTTGTTGTAACGTGAAATGTAAATCAATTTAAACATAAAGTATATATGAGTAGTGAAAATGAAATGAATTTATAGAAGTTAAAAAATGTACATACGTTTATAAGAAGTAAATCAACTTTTTATACTTTGTGAGTGTGTACTTTATGCTTACTTCATTCATGGTTTAGAAATAGAGGCACCCCTAGTTCTCATAGATCATCCAGAGACTTAAACCTCACAAGCCCCTTATCCATAATTTCTTTATCTCATCAATCTTTTCCCACCCCTTCACCAAATCATTCTTATACATAACACGGGTCAACCACTTTCCACTGGTGAAAAATTTGAAAAGGTATGGCTAAGCCTAAACCCAGATTGCCCTGGCAGCCCAGATTGCTGCCAAATAAGTTTCCTCCTCCCCACATTCTCGAAACTGTTTTATATACAGATCATATCTTTTCATTTAGAGCTTAATTGTCTCGCTCAATGAACGGTTTCCCTCTTCGAGAATCATCTCTGCGGGTGTCTCCTCCTAAACATTCGTACCCTGTACCTTGTCGATAAATACGACAAATATTCCTAGACAAGGTCACACTTTTATACTAGTACTTCTATTTTCCAGCCCGTATATAAAAATAAAGTATTATTTCAGGACTTATCCAGAGATACTTGAACGTAAATCCCTGACTCCGGAAAGGAGAGATAAACACCAATAACTCCACCTGTTTCTCCAGGAATTGCAAATCATTAAAGCCTCACACTGGGAAAAAGCTAATACCTGGAGGACGTTTTCCAAGTACTTTAATAAGGTCTTAGACAAACCACTACCCTTCTCCGCCCAAACTACCCTCACCCCCAACAAAGTTCATAATCTTTTCTATACATAGATATCCCTATAAAAACCAAATACTGTATCTTGTTTTGCTCATGCTCCTACGTCTTGTCTGGACATATCTTGCTCTTACCTGGTAGCCAACCCTGACGTAGACAAGCCATCAATACCAGGATATCCTCTAGGTCCTTTTCTATACCACAACCGCTGAATCCTTTAAAGTATGCATACTTGCAAAGTTCATTCACGTTCTCTTAGGCAAACTTTGTGGCATTGCTGAAAGCTCAAAGCATCGACACATCCTAGCTCTCAGTGATTATAATCATCTTCAAAACAAATTCTAAACCATCCTTGATACCCTATACGGATATACCCTTCGTAGCTTTCATTCCATTCTCGGTAACGTCTAATGTAACCTCAATAGTCTTGAGTAATTTTCGTAATAGTAGAATTTAATTTGGAACAACCTTCAGTTTTTATTATAGGTTTGGTCAACTACAGACGATTAGTTGATATTTGCTGAAAGAGAAATGCACCATAGGGAAGATGTAGCATGAGCCCTGTGGCGTTTTCATAAATACATTTGTAGTAGAAGTAGCGCCAGTATGATCAATGTACGATTCATAACAAATTCCTCAACACCTGTTTACGAAAGAGATGTTTTGGCAAATAATTATCAAGTATGCCTTCACTTTAGCCATTCGATTCCATTTATATGGTACTCAGAACTCAGGGTTCTGAAAGGTACTGGACGCGCTGACCAGTAGAGATGGGCATCCCTGAAGATGGGACTGTTGTAATTCTGGGCCCGGTCAAGGGCTGTGCAATCATTAAGGTGTTCGGCATCCATAAGTTCACCCCCACAAAGCAGACACTCCGGGGTCGGTAGCACATGGATGCAGTGGAGGTGCCCAGCAAGGTAATCATGACCGGTCTTCAATCTGAAAGCTGCAATGCTAACAGATCGTGGCAAGTTTTGGTAAATTGGTATACCCGTTACAAGACTTCCCCACCATTTTCCTGCTGAGAGCTCCCTCAATCGACCGTGAGTCCATTTTGTGGTGGACGACTTTATTAGGGACCTGGAGGAATGTAGTGAACTCAGATGCTCGGGCGGGGGGGGGGGGCGTTTTCCTTGCTTTGCTAGTTGATCAGCCTTTTCATTGCCAGTGATGTTTACATGGCTCGGGATCCACTGGAAATTAAGTACCCTCCCGGCATTTATGAGAGCGTTTAGACTTCTTCTACATTCTATGGTTCTACTACAGTCGGTCCGTGAGTTCCCAGAGAGATTCATGATGGCGGTCTTAGAGTCAACAAGGAAAACTGCATTACCTGGAGCAGTCAGGTTCTCAAGTTCAATTGCTGCAGGATATATGGCAGCTACCTCACCGTCATAGTTGCTAAGGTGGGCTCCGACTGCAGATAATCCCTCAAAATATATGCAGTAGTATGCAGCACCTGTTTCGCCTGTCCAGGTATGGATGATCCTGTGTAAATTTGCACATTTCCTAAGATCTGAAAATGTATAAAATTTAAAAATTAAGTTCATATAAATTTGAGAATATGAGCTGCATTACTCTTTCTCAACCAAGCAATGAAAATGCTGCTGTAATTATATCAAGGGAAACCTAATATAGCTAATTTTAGTAGGTAGGAACAATCGCGGAGAACACCTGGTCCATTAAGAAGGTCTATTAGCAAATACGTTTTATAGCATGTTTTAAATTTTAATAATAGGCACATTTATTACATACGAAGCTGAAGTTCAAACACATTATTAATTAATGAGGGAAATCAAGACAGTGTGAACTCAGTTAATGCGATGTTATTAGACGTAATGAAGGAGCCGTGGGGTAACACAGTGTGACTAATGCGCCGTGAAATGTGCTTAATGTGTCATCATTTTACGCACATCCTTGCTACCGGATCCGGAACCAAGTTGGGGAATTACAACATACACAGTGTTTCTAGAATTCCAGGTTTTGTGCAAATTTATTTGCAAAATCGAAAACCCTAAAACTTTTGAAAGTGAGATGCACATAAAAGTATTATGGGGAAGGAGATGATGTGGAAATGAATAATATAGTGTAATAATGATAGAATAATTAAATAAATTATATTTACCTAAGCAGGAGTCAGTTAATCCTGTTTTGCCTAGCAAATCATGATGCGATAATATAAAAAAATTATATAAGTAAGCAGGAGTCAGTTATTCCTATTTTGCTTGGCAAATCATGATGCGATAATATAAAAAATTTATATAAGTAAACAGGAGTCAGTTATTCCTATTTTGCTTGGCAAATCATGATGCGATAATATAAAAAATTTATATAAGTAAGCAGGAGTCAGTTAATCCTATTTTGCTAGGCAAATAATGATGCGATAATATAAAACATTTATATAAGTAAGCAGGAGTCAGTTATTCCTATTTTGCTTGGCAAATCATGATGCGATAATATATAAGTAAGCAGGAGTCAGTTATTCCTATTTTGCTTAGCAAATCATGATGCGACAATATAAAAAAATTATATTTAAGTAAGCAGGAGTCAGTTAATCCTTTTTTGCCTAGCAAATCATGATTCGACAATATACAAAGTTTTCTATTTACGTAAGCAGGAGTCAGTTAATCCTATTTGGCCTAGCAAATCATGATGCGATAATATACAAAGTTTTCTATTTACGTAAGCGGGAGTCATCCTATTTTTATCAGCAAACTATGATGCGATAATACAGAAAATTTATATTTATGTAAGCAGGAGTCAGTTAATCCTATTTTACTTAGTAAATCATTTACGTTCAAACCACTTTTTACTTGGGAAAATCATTTTGAGTATTGTGAAAAGTCATAAATAATATAACTATATATATATATATATATATATATATATATATATATATATAACTAATATATATAATTGTAAATTCTTGTATTTGTATTTTGACTTAGTTCTTTATTAATACACAAGGAAACATATTGCAATATATATATATATATATATATATATATATATATATATATATATATATATATATATATATATGTACTTGAAAATACGTCCTTCTATATTTCACTGTTTTTCAATGATCGACGACAATAATTATAATTTTTTTTGTGTGTGTGCTAAACTCATTTTCTATTACCGTTAAAATCATTCGTATAATACCGAAAATATGTAGGGACAGAAAGAGAAATATATATAAAACTTGAGCTTAGCTGAAACGTACAACTCCCATCAGCCTTGACAAGGTAGTTTTGGCAGTGTAAACTTACACTCCGCTTTGCCTACATTTGCATAAATTCTAACAAGGTAAAATGCTGAGAAATATACCTCGCCTTCTCAAACGTTTTACGCTGATCTCGTCTTAAATTCATGCTCTGAATATATTTCCTCGCTACTAAAGAGTAAACAGAATTAAATCTCGCAAACTGAATTAAAATAAACTTAATGAATCTCGAGGCGTTCGGAGTGAATAATTCAGAGAACCCCGTGTTACCGGAAGCACATTCCGCCGCTCAATCCGTATCCGTTAACTTCCGGTTTTTGCTCTCCGAGAGTTGTAATCTCTGTCCGTTTATTATCCGGTCAATAACTAGTTTTAATTAAATTGAAATTTGAATGATAGGATGACCTAACATAGTTGAAAGAATTTGTCAAATAATAGTATATACCGGAAGTAAACGACAGGAAGTTCCATCACACACTTAGTATTTCCTTTTCGGAAGCAATTTTCGACTACAAAGATTTGTAATTTCTATTTATATGAAGTGTCATTTAACGTTTTGATTCAATGTCTAGAATATAATCTAAATACGTAAGCCGCATTTACAAATCAATATAATCAGTGATCGGTAATTAAACAGGTTTTTAATATGTTAAATCCTTCTTTTATCAATTATTTAAAACAAAGATATTAGAATACGTCGCCATATTGTGGTAGCCTCGTTCTGTGTTAAATTTTTCATCAAGAGGAGAAACTCTATATGAATTTCCACTTAAGTTTTTGACTGAAATTGGGTTTCATAAAAAAGGAGTACAATTGTGATAACTACAAAATTTTGAATGTGTTGGCTCTGAATGAAAACGTAATCACAAAATAAATCCTTTCACATCCTAAAATGTCAAGCCTCGTGACTTTAATCCTTTATCCGAAACACTTAAGAAGGAAACTCCAGTGAATCTACTAGGTGATGGTTGATGGAGAAAGCGCTATCTTCATGAAACCTTTTCTTAACGCATCTGATGACATTCATTCCGTATATTATGATAGAAACTTCACTAGATGCCATGAATATTCCTGTCGGCTCTCCTCTTCCCGTAAGTAGATCGTAGAGATTATACAGCTTGTCCTCCTCAAGAACTAGTCTTGCTTTTAAGATAAGGGCGATTTACGTGATCTGATGTAAAGCTCGATTAACAAGTGTTCTTGTGAGAGAAGAAGGACGAATGGGAAAACTTAAAGAAAGGAGAAGAAGAACACTTCCTGTACAAGACAGCAGAGTCTAAAAACAAGAGAGGATATTTTAATATCCAGCACCCAGGAATATATCCTCAACCTTATAACATTAAGCGAGTAGTGCCATTAGTCCCTAGACAAGGAGCTTGGCGCCATGACTCATGATGCCAGTAGCCCAAGAAATTAAAACCGAAAAATCTAACTGTAACTCTGGCACTTCTAGGACAAGATAATTCTTCAACCAGAGCCTACGCTTCCACTAAGTTTTCAGAAGTACTGGCTTAAACAACCCTGTAAATTCAAGGCCTCTAATTTTACCTATTAAAATTTTTTATCATTATGATCCACCAGAGTCCTACCTAATTCCCTAAATATAAAAATGGATGGAAAGTGTGGCAAACCTCTTTATGATGTCGAAAGATGTTATGGGCTATTTATAATTTAGCATGTTAAATTCACCTTAAACCGGTGATTCCCGAATTGTTCTTAGGAGCGTTTTAGGAATTAGTTCCTAAAAGTAGGGGCTTGGTGCAACAAGCAGTATCTGTAAGAGGCCATAAACCTTAACTAGGTCCACGACTGAACATCAAACTATCTTTGGGAAAGACTACACTGCAAACAGACACTACGGTTTCGACCGCTTTCGAGAACTACGAGTTGTGAAATTGGACCTCTATCCATCCTCAATTGGTCTTACGTACATGCATGATCCTCAGATGAGAAGTGGTTTTAGAAATCGATCTCCGCTCACTACCTCTAGAAGTACAGCTGCAGTATAAATATAACATAAATCATAGCATCTGTTCCCCCAGAACAATACTTTGATTTTCAACAAAATCAAACACTGGGTGTCGCCAATAGTCATAAACATGACGGACGGATATGAATATGTTTGGGGTAAATGAAGTCAGAATAATTGCGTGAGTAGGAGGCGTGACTTTTTTTAAAACGACTTTCTTCTTTCCTGTCATAACGAACTTTATACCTGACACTACTAAAACATTTGTCTACTTTCATCGCTTGGGTGGACTGTAAAATTTATCAAGTATCTTGCTCAAGATTGTGATGAAGTTTTTATCATGATCACAAAGAAATCTCTACTTTATCAAATCTTTCATAACAATAGGACAAGGATCTCAGCCATTACATAACATACTTACAGATTGCATTTGTTGTTACACGGAAAGCTTTGCCTCAATGCTTAAAGTATTTGCCGATTGTATAAACAGTTTATGAAAGTAGTACAAAGAAAATCTTTTTCTCGGAAATTTAGAAACAAATTTCAAGGTTCGTCGATCAAAGAACAGGCTTCCTATCGAGATTCGGAGTTTGCTGAATCTAAATCCTATTTCGTACTTTAACTGTGTTAAGACGGAAAATTAGATTTCACATAAGAAAAATACTGCTCGAGGGGAATGTAAACGTAGCAGGTGTCCACTATATAAAATGATGTTTTGCTAGGAAAGAGATTTTAGTATAGAGTGAGAAGTTACGAGACAAGTAGCGAGAAGAAGAGGGAGAGAGACGAGAGGCGAGGAAGCATTGGATTTAACAACCCTGTCTTTACCCACTATCTATATATTTCTTTTTATTCTAGATAAAGTCCTACAGTATGAGAGGAAATGTTTTTTATTGTGATACAATTTTTATGATTTAAAGAATAAAACGCATTTCATTATTATTTTCATTATTAATTGAAATATGCAAAACAAATTGTACATGTAATTAAGTTTATAATTATATTTCTATCCACTTATTTAGAACAATGAAGACATAAAGTACCGTTATCACAGTGGCATATGTTATGTAATACATTTAAAATTTATACTCAGAGATAAAAAACATAAATATTGATTGAATGGTATATAAGTGTGCGCGGAGACTTTTTGTCTTCTCTTCCGTCTCGATAGGGGGCTACCTCAGATCGTCTTCTATGGCAAAATAAATTTTTTATCGATTATATTCCCCAGATTTGTTATTACTGTTGATATTAATCTAATTAATTTTCTTTTGTAATAGGATTTATAAAACTTTTTCTTGTTTTTTATTTATCGAAATACATAAATGGTTTCACTTAGTTTTACAAGAGTTTTTCTATTTATTTATTACGTATTATTAGTTTTATTTATGTTTAATGAATTGTATTAATTTTATTTAATTTTACTCTTTAATTCCTAATAACGGCACTATTTATGTAGGGTGAAAAATTCTTGGCCTGGCCCAGAGATGGCAGTCCAATCAGTAAAGATTTGTTTTATCCTGCCTGCGCGCAAATGTCATTATTTCTTATGATAAGATTTAATTTTTCCGCTCAAGTAGCTTGTGTACAGGATTTTTTTGTAGTAGAAGTCTTCATGTGGTAGAAGTATTTTTCGTTAAAATGGATAAACTTGATAATCGTGCGGTTATAAAATGTTTTGTGTTGGATGGTTGAACCGCTAAGAAAAGTCACCCGAAGTTACGGAAACTCGGCTCCTTTAATCTCTACAGTTAAAAAGTGTGCAGCTTAATTTAAACGTGATCGCACGTTATTTGAGTCCGTGAATGACGGCCAAAAACTGCATCGGAAACTATTGAACAAGTGCACGATATCTTGTTGGACGATACAAGAGTGAAGGTGCGTGAGATAGCTGAGGCTGTGGGGATATCAGAAGAAAGGGTGCGAAACATCTTAAACTAAGAGTTAGCGATGCGAAAGCTCTGTGCAAGAATGCGGATCAAAAGCAAATTTGTAAACGACATTCACAGGTACGATTGGAACAATTCAAGAAGGATTTTATGCGTCGATTTGTCATCATGAATGAGGCATGGGCCACGACTGAAAATAAACACCAGTTGGAACAGTAGGAGGAAGCTGGAGGTTCAGCGCCAAAGAAAGCGAAGTCGATCGCATCTGCTGCAAAGGTCGTGGCCATTGTGGTTCGGGATGCCAAAGGGATGTCGTTAATTGATTACCTTGAAAATAAACAGAACAACTACGGGCGAGTATTACTCCAACCTTGTTGATCAGTTGGATGTCAACATTCGCGAGAAGGGGGCTGGTTTGAAAAAATAAAATGTCATCTTTCATTGTTACAACGCATTTGCTCACAAACGTGTGTTGGAATTGGAAAAATTGCGAGATTTGAGTAAAGATTTATTCGACCATTTCCCCTACTCTCCTAATTTGGCACCCTCGGACTTCCATCTCTTCCCAAACCTGAAAATATTTATTTCATTAAAGCACTCTGTGTCCAATGAAGACGTTTTCAGGGTCATCAATGAATATTTTAACAGCCTTCCAGACTATCACTTCCGGGAACGAATACTGGTGTTGGAGAAACACTGGACCAAGTGTGTTAAAGTAAAGGGAGATTATGTCAATAATTAAATCTTATTTAAATTGAAAATCACGATATTTCATTGTCGGGCTGAGAACATTTCACCCTAACCACGTACTTATTTTTAAACATTTTTTTTAAATAGTAATTTTTGCTTATATTAATTTCTTTTATATGTTTTAGAAATGTTAGTACTACGAAACGCAACTAAAAAAATGGTTTTTTGCCCCAACTAGTTGGGCATAAAAACGTAGTAACATGGCCTCGTCTAATACCATTCATGGCCAGTAGAATTCATAAATAAAAGAATTTTATATAGTCACTCTAACACATACCCGCACTCACATTCACACAGTTATATATATATAATAATATATAATATATAATAATAATAATAATTAATAAATTTAAAATGTCTCAAAAACAAGAATACTTTTAATGCATATATTATTCTAGGCTTTTCGCCGATAAAACAGTACCGGCATCTTTTTATCGGCGAAAAGCTTAGAATAATATATGCATTAAAAGTATTCTTGTTTTTGAAATGTTTTTAATTTAGTAACTATATTACAAGAAAAGATATCAGCTTATTTAATATATTATTATATATATTTTTTTCATTATATGTATATATGTATAAGTTTTACCAGAATCTCATCTAGTATTGACGAGATGAACCCATCACATGAAATATGAATGAAGTATGTATACTGTTCCGCTCTTTGTATAGACGAAAACACCCCCTGACGCCCCCTGACGTCAATCCGCACATACCAGAACTAAACAATGCCATAACTTTTGTTCGCCATACTGTCAAAACAAGATATCGATAACGCATTTCCACACTGAAGGTAGATTCAGGGTATTATTGCGTTTGTTAGGCTTCATTTGCTTCTTAATTTGATGTGTAACTGATCACCCCTTGCTTCCCTCACGTATAACTCTAGTGCTGTAGCTTTCCACTTGAGCAATCTGTCAGTATTGGAAATCAATGGTATGACGTACCCCATTGTCTTATCTGAAAAGAGTAAAAGATTTTCGTTTTTTTTAATGCAAAGTTTTAATGCAATCCTACCTGAGGTAAATCCATTCGCTTGGACAATGTAAGCTTTGTTTACAATCTCTACAAGAAACGAAATAAACGTCACGGTTCTCTAAATAGATTTTGTCATTGGCGTTACCAAAAATCTTATCAATAGAGATGTGCGGCTTATAGATAGATGGTATACCATGCTTCTTAAACAATGTCCCGATTTTTGTCAGTAGAATTTCTAATAAGAGTTAAAATAGCAGACCATTCTCCTTCGTGTCTCTCCCGACCACGTCAACCAATAGGACACTTTGGAGATGCAACGCTTTATCAGTGACATAAACTTTATAGCCATTGCTTTTAAGCCTCTGTTTAATGGTAATACGTACATGAGCCTCTAAAGTCTGGATTCTGACTTAGTTGTGATTCACATTTCTAACTACAACTTCAATCATACGGAAATCTCTGATCTATGTAAATAGTTCATATTCACCACTGTAAAATATTTGGGTCTATACTTTGAATGGATAGAATTTTTTAATATAGATTAAGAAGAATATTAGATATTTTTATTAAATATATTTGGAACAAATTATATTATATTTATTAAAAGTCCTAATCATCTTCTAAATCAGTTGTTTGAGAATAAGGGGATAATTATTTTGATAAATAAAAGGGTTGGTAGCAATAATTTAGAAAAAATGAATGAATTGTTTTTAATCATACAAATTTATTTAACGTTTGTTTATAAAACTTAATGCTAACTATGTTTGGTAAACATTTTAACCGTTGAACTATACATGTATCTGATACCGCAACAGACTTAGGTCCTGACCGACTGGTATTATTCTATTCCCCTTTAAGAAAACATCGCCATATCAATAAATATGAATTAAGTTGTAATATACTACCACCACGTGTAAGAAAATTTCCCACGGTTAAAATTTGTTTATTAAAATTAAAATAAACTGTATCATAGTTAAACAGTTATAATTTATGTCATAACCCTTTAGGTTAGGGTACGCGCAATGTTCAATAATAGTGAGAGTGCAACCCCTTCCAAGGCTCCTTCCGCCCCGAGGGCATAAATGTAAAACAATTTGCGATCGGGACTAAAGGACACCGAAAATCATACGGCTATCTCTGACATACAGTGTCAGAGATATATACGCGTGTATATATATATATATATATATATATATATATATTATACCACTTTTTGTAAATTAACATATAACACTTAGATTATCACTAATGTATGGAGGTATTACCAATTTATATAGAAAAACATTGTTTAAAATGAAATCGAGACAATCACATTTTATTAAAATTATTCTTTAACTCAATACATTTACTGTGCCAATAGTCACATTATAACTCAGTTATTTTAAAAAACACTTGACTTCTGAAAATATAAGTGATACTGTAAAACTGCGTATACCGGTAAATGTTAGGTTTTAATAGTAAATCTTAAAATCTTCGTACATGAGTTGTTAAATATAATGGTTTTATAAATCAAATATGATTTTTCGGGCTTTTAACATTAGAGTTTAGGAGATGATAGCTTTCACCAATACTAGTAAATGTTGGTAAATATAAGTGTTGTTTTTCAGAATAAAACAATGTGATATCCAAACCATTTTTCTTTCTAGTATCAGGCGCGTCCATTAGAGTTAGATTAGATAACATTTACCGTGTTCAATATTTACCGTGCCTTTAAGATAAAATCTTAGATTCACCAAGTGTGTAATGACGAATGTTCGAAATGAACGTTCCTGTCAGAAAAGTTAGAACTTTTAACTTTAATGGTTGTTGCATCTTGGGTTTTACTAGAAAATATTATGATTTTATGAATATATGATCAATATACGAACTCTATATATGAATTAAAATACATTATCAAAATTATATATATGCACGTGGCCTCGTGTTAATTTTTAAAACACTTATTTATATTAACTGTTACAATGACAACAATACAAAAATGTTAAATTCAATACTTTTTATATTTAAAATTTAACCCTCTTAAGTTTCCGGCTGTAAATAAATAGTTTGAAGATTTCTTTTGTCACTAAATTATCTATACAGCGCACTTTTTCTATATCTAATTTTTTGTTTAACTTGTGAATCATGTTTATATAGATAGAATGTTTGCATAAAAACTTTAAATATATATTTCATTAAAACAATGAAAATATTCAAAAAAAATGGTAATACATTATCGTTTCATCTTCAGTATTCTAGCTTGATATTAAAACAATCTCGTTTTAAAAAATCGTTTATAAACGAAAGTTTTAACATTTTCCTTTCTGAAATTATAATCTAAGACGGCATATAAGGTGTAGAGTGTAATTGTTCAAACAAGCATTATCATGATGTAATTGTGTTATTGGTAACTTTGTCACCCAAACAACAATATTTATTCTTGTTTATTTCCTCCTCATTTCGTTATTATACTCATGTATATATCGTTCGCCAATCCACCTAACGAAATCCTTTTTGTAAACCAAAACGAGCATTCGTACTCGTCGCCATTGAAATCACTACATTATCTCCATTGCTTTTACTAGCTCAGGCAACAAACGAAACCACATTAGCATTCAAAGAGAGATCAAAGTGGAGCATTGTTGTAACTCAAAGGTATTTGTATCTGGGTTACTTGTTCTCCCCACACTAAACATTTTATTATTACAGTAAAGTTGGAATATAGTGTTTGTAGTGAATGATGGACCATTAGTTAATTTTTGAAATATGCCATGAATGGTGCCAACGTTTGAACACTAAAAGAACTTAAGAAAAGTGAAATAATGAGTCTTTGTTTTGAATTTGATTTTAGTAAGGAACACTTGCCACTTATTAATGCCGAAATCAAATAATTTCTACTGTATTTAAAAATATCCTATTTAATCCAATTTAAAGATAAATATGTATATAATGGATATTTTATATTTTAATGTATATTTGACATATGTATATGTCGTTTATTCCGGAAGAGAGAGTAGCGAAAATCTATAAATCTTGACCGAGAAGTATAAGTTATATAGTGTAATATAATAAAATAAAATAAAATAAAAGAATTCTGATTTTCTAAATCTACTGAAAAATAATATTACCTCCTTATTATACTTGCGGGCAAAGCCGTAGTGGGTAACAGGTAGCAAACCTATAAATAGATACTCTAGTTTATATTTTACTGAAATAATTAGTAGCCTTTTTAAGCAAATTGACCTTTTTATTGATTTAAAACATTTTTTATCTCAAAGGAAATATGTCTTGGTTCACTTCTGGAACGATTTAAAATATTTTTCATGAAATAATTTACACTGTGCTATCAAATAAGGGCGTAAAATATCTATCTTAAATTAATAATTTGCCTGAAATTATTAATATAATTAAACACCGCAATGATTTTTAAAAGTACTTATCAGATTCTCGTCTCTACTTAAATTGAGTGAAAGAACTGTTTGGGCAGACTCAGCTTTTTTACTTGGACTCAGTGTAAGCTCCTTAGTTGCCAGTAATTCCTACGTGGCTGGATACCTATTGTAGGGATATCATAATCCCAGTTGAGATGGATTCAGTCAGTCTAGCTGTTTTAGATCGTTCCCAAGCCGTCAGTTGGTTCAATGCAGCTGAGTGTAGCAGTTATTCTCTGTGAGTGAATCAAGAACACCGTCTCTCGGATCTAGGTTGTTAGTTTGCAGATGTCCAGAAGCTTGGTAGACCATCCTCATAATTACTAGTAATCCTTCCCCCTGGCAATGAGTTCTCAGATAAATGATAGTACCGCCCCACTCCAGTTGTTCTTGTTTCAGGCAAGTATGAGCAGTCAGTGTAAACGTGAAGCATTCATTTCTCGGATAAGGATTGATTTCTAAAGCGTTCAAATTAAGCTCAATGTAGGTTGCTTCTTTCTCTTGTAAGACTGATAAGGTCAAGACGTTTTGTTGAAAAGGCGCCCGGCTTATTGATCAATAGTTGATACTTGCATATGAAGGTATTTGTATGAGTAAATGGTTAAATTCTACACTCCATACTGAATTACCTATATATAACTTTTCAAATAGCTATTTCATAATAACGGAACGAGGGTTCACATTCCGATGGTAAATATTTCATAAAACGACGCTTTACATACTAAAACATTGGGGTGAAAAATCATTATTTATTCATTTTAAGCCAATGCTTCAAACGTTTTTTTCAATAAATATTAAGGAGTTGCATTTTAATTCAGTATACATACTTTAGAATATAATATCAAAATAAACCCACATGGTGGCCACTCGATGAATCCAATGTTGTCGTTAGGAGGATTTACGCATTAGAACTCCTCCAATAGAACATAGATAGGAAATGAAAACAGAATTTTCTAAGAGTATGAAAGAGATATATTGGTCCCTTTTTACTGGGAATGTGGGAAGGGAACATTTTGGCGTTGGGTGGATAAGGTTAAAAACCGGAAACAGATGACTCTGAACTGTAAAATGGGTAAGAAGGGGAATCGGTAAGAAACAATGTACGGCTAGCTAAAACCTTGCTATTGCTACATTATATTCCATCCCTAAAATTGCGTAAGAGACTGTGAAAGTTAAAAAAAATTGTCGAAAAATTCTGAGTTTGGTAATGAAAGGTGTTTTACCTAATACAGAATTCAAAAGATTCGAAATGAATTAATTATACCGTCATTATATCATTAAAATTGAAATCCATTTTTTGTATTATTGCAGTTAGATATAGTAATAACTATATATATATATATATATATATATATATATATATATATATATATATATATATATATATGTTGATACGTATTCCTACACGGATAGAAAAATATGATGAATAGCTATTATCTTAGTACATCCGTTCATTCTGCAGTCCATAAATTCGCAGTACCGATGTTTCACTAGAATCTCATCTAGCATTGACGAGGTGAACCCAACAACAGTTGAAGATCGAGCCAACTATTGTTGGGTTCACCTCGTCAATTGTAGATGAGATTCTAGCGAAACGTCGGAACTGCGAATTTATGCACTGCAGAATTAACGGATGTACTCCAGATAATAGCTATATATCATATATATATGTGTGTGTGTGTGTGTGTGTGTGTGTGTGTGTGTGTACGTGTGTGTGTGTGTGTGTGTGTGTGTGTGTGTGTGTGTGTGTGTGTGTGTGTATGTGTGTGTGTGTGTGTGTGTGTGTCTGATTAGATGAATATATTATCAAATTATGTTTTTGTCATTGAGAATAATTGGAAATGTTTAATTTTAAATTCTTCTTTTAATTAAAAAAAAGTTTTAATTTTAAAACAGGCAATGGAGTAAAACATTTCTCTGTATGTACGCAACGAAAATTACATTTTAAATGTATTAAATGGAATAAATAAATAAATATTGAAAACAAATATATTTGGTAACGTCATCTTTGCAATATCACAAACTGATCTTTAATACAAAAGCGGTAAGGCAAATAAAATAAATAATTTGATTATGTTCGTTACTGATATAAAATAGCATCAAATATTTCAAAAATTGATTTGTTACTTCTATTGACGTCGCGTCGGTTACAAAAATACCATTGCAACTCCACGTATTATATTGCCACTTGCTAAGTTGTTATTTATTATCCTTGTGTAAAGGCGGGGTGGAATTTGTTTTATTGGATTTCGTTTATAGAGAGCAGTAAAAACACAAAACTAGGTTAACCCTTCCGCGAAACGTTTCACTCGCACAGCCATAAGATGCCATTAATCATCATTTCATCCGACATGTTGACATGTAGAACCATTCGCGTACGATTTACAAGTTTCAAACGAACAAATCGAGTTCGGGGGGAATTTCACGGGGTCATATAAATTGTTGTTTTCTCCACTGGCACCTGAAGCCAGTAGTTTAAATCGGGTACTAAGTAGGCAGTTGCCTAAGGAGTAAAACGAGTTCCTTTTACTCGGGTAGTGGTCAGGTAAGGGTAGCCGCAAGCATATCCCTTTCATTGGAGCAGTGGTCAGGTAAGGGTAGCGAGCAAGCAACTCCCATTCATCAGGGTAGTAATCCGATAAGGGTAGCCTGTAAACAACTGACTTTAATCGGCGTAATGTTTACGTATGGGCAGCTCGGAGGCCACTCCCATAACTCGGGATAGGAGACTTGTCCTTACCCTTGTACGAAGTAGGTAACTCCCTAGTAAGGGTATCGAGAAGGTAAGGGTAGCGGGTAGGCAACTGCATTTATTTGGGGTAGCGTACAAGCAACGTACTTTACTCCGAGTAGCGGGCAGGCAAAATGATCCAATAGGCAACTACTTTTACTATGGGTAAGGAACAGGTAAGGGTAACGGGGAGGCAACTGCGTTTACTTGGGGTAGCGTGCAAGCATCTTACTTTACTCGGAGTAGTGGGCAGGTAAAAGTATTGAGTAAACAACTCCCTTTACTCAGAGTAGTGGGCATATAGGGTAGTTGGGAGGGAATCCCCTTGCTCTGGAAGCGTGCAAGTCTAGTTTAGGTAAGAAAGCCTGGACACGGGATCGCATAGTTTTCCCTGATTCTTAGTACTGGGAGAGAATCTTGTTATTGTCTTACTTTAAATGATTTGGACAACTCTTTCTACTCCTGCTTTATACTTGACGGTAAAACGAAGCAACTAACGACCTCGTTTAAAATAAGGCTCACATTAGGAACGGAAGCCTGAATCCCTTTATATACCCAAGAAGGTGGTTCAATGTTGCTCACTTTTTTTTACTCATATAAAAAAAACACCATTCCCACGTATGCGATACATTTTTCTATCTCATCGTCCTAAAAGACACCAAGAGCAAACCTTTACGTTGGAGGTTCCTCAGGTATATTTTTATCCGAGATGACTTCACACCACAACGTACAGAGTTAAAGTCTAAAAAAGATTTGTGAAATATAACCAGATTCATCCTAATAGGACGATAAAAACCATTCATTATAAAACGCTTGTAATTTTATTTATATGCTATAAAATCTAATGAATCTGTTTGAATGAGATTTACGATTCATACTGATGTTGCTTGGAAACAAATAATCAAATATTAAAGAAAGGAGTGAGATAATAATAATGATTGATATTATCCTCCAGAAAAAGCTTCAGATAAAAACTCACTTATAGAGAACTCTCCTGTAGAAAACACCTTCATAAAAACTCATCTATAGAGAACTCTCCTATAGAAAACCCCTTCATAAAAAACTCTCCTATAGAAAACACTCCCTTAAAACTCTTTAATATTAGATTATGCTATAGAAAACTCTCCAATCATACCTAAAAATGAAATTTATCTCCAACATGATTTCAGAGCCGCCAAACCTTTAGCGGATATTATAACGCCATTGCTTACCTTTATTACATTTTTAATTTAATTTTTAATCGTGAATGTGTCATATTGAACTAAAACTCCTGAATCATACTATGTTATTTTTAATATAGCTTTAGTAAATATACAAAGTGTCCCAAGTTTATATTCTATTCGAAAAATATGTTTTTACATGATCTTGGAAATTTCAATTTTCAAATTTTCCTGTAATCTTCATTTGAATATACATATTTGAGTATGATTTCTGTTTAAATTATGTGTACGTAGTATTTTTATTGTTATAATTCACTCCAGCATCATTCAAAAATTTTAAGTAGAGATGATTTTAATAGCTGTCTAATGGTAATCGGACGAAGATATCCACACTCCGTTACACCGTAAAAGCAATATTTATGTAATAAACGAAAATCAACTCCTAGAAAGAAGCTATTTAGAATTTGAACAATATATATGTTATGTCATAACGCATAGGCTTCTTTAACGAAATAGGGCATGCGGTGTGGTGAATAAATACTGTTTATCATAAAGTTGTAGTAAAGTTTATCTGGGATGGATTGTGAATTTGTGTTTAAAACCACTTGATTTGTTTTAGAATTTATTCCTTTCAATTTATTTAATAGAGTTATTTAATAATAATAATAATAATAATAATAATAATAATAAACCATTCTCATACCATTAGTGACCAAGAAGGGCGGAGTTAGCTGCTTAATAAGGTGTTCAAAAAGGTAAATATCTAAATAATGAATACGTTCGAAGAAAATATCTATTTCTAGGTTTGAAATATTTACAAATGACAACTTATAAACGATAAGATAAAAGTGTAGGACAAATAATACATAAAACGAAGCATTGCATTAAACATGTGAACAGATCTACTGTTAAAGTCTACTTCTCTTGTTGGTTTTATTGTCCTGAAACAAACGAACGTACATTTCATTTTAATTAAGCCTACCAAAAGATA
Source organism: Prosapia bicincta (assembly GCA_036971475.1). Lineage (NCBI taxonomy): Eukaryota > Metazoa > Arthropoda > Insecta > Hemiptera > Cercopidae > Prosapia > Prosapia bicincta. The sequence goes on along the minus strand of JBAIZL010000003.1, from coordinate 123,846,315 downwards.
AACATAATTACATTAGCAGAGAAAATATTTATTGCAAGCTCCTGTTGATAACCAGATAAATTGTCGAAACATGACGCAAAAAATATTGAAGAACAGGTTTCAACTAACATTCTTAATATACTCATCTTCATTTATGTTTCTATATATTTCAGTACATTTTTTCTGCCTTTCCTAAACTTACAATTTTTTTTTTTTTTAATGCATTTCGGACTCTATTTTCAATACTTAGAACCCACTCTTTTAAGTACAAAATTGATTTATATTGTGAAAATAGAATCTTTCCTAAACGCTTCAACAGAGGAGACTATTGTAAAGTAAGGAATAGGGAGAAAAATTTACTCTAATATATAGGTTTTAACTGTTTGAATTTTTTAAATTTATATTCGATAATTTTTACAATAAAAACCTAGAGAGTAGTTTATAATAATTACAAAGTTTATTATAGGGACAGTAAAACTTTAATAGACTGCAATGTTTTTATAAAAGACAATATATTTGAAAATTGTTTAAAGTGTAAAATACAATTACAATCAGAGTTGGCGCTGAAACTTTGGTCAATTTAACAGAACTTTAAATAATTAAATACACTCTAAGTTTCCTTTGACTGCACGGAAACTTTACCTGAGTTAATGCATACAAAAGTTTAACTGCATATTCAATCAGCTCCACTGACAGCTTCTGAGAACAATAGCGACCGTTATTATGTTTTATTCTCAGTTTTTACGAGCTTAGTTACAAATATGACGTTTTTCATAAACTGTATATCAGGTAAGCAACAATGTCAGTTTGATTTTATATATGTTACCAATAACGTGTACGAGAGGTTCACTGTATGTGTCCATTCCTTAGTCCTTATTCCACATGTCTTCCCTAAGGTGCTACTGAATGGCACTGATGTTTTCAAAGACCTGTTCACACAGCCCCACGTACTAGCATTCAACGCGTTATCATATTCTTGTGTAGTCATTAGTCTCGCTTTACACCTCCCATTGGTGTAGTCTCGCGATGCCATTCTCCCATTGGTGGAGAGCGCTATGGAATCCTACTAAAACTAATGGAAAATGATAGAAGACTTGAATATGCTGTCATGACATTTTTGATATATATAATGACTAAAATAATAGATTTTATTGCAATTATTACGCTATTGAAACGGTATGGGGGCACATGAAGGGGAATGTAGCATCATGGAATATAACTATCAAACTGAAATACGCAGAAACTGTTTATGCAGGCCGTGAACTCCTCCTTTCCCGATTCTTGGAGAAAACTGTGTCGATTATGTTAAGAAGGAAATGGACAATGGTTGGTAAACCAATGATCTCTGTTACATCAGTGGGTATGAAGGGGTAACAGATCTAAATTACTATAAAATTCATAATTTACGTAAATAAACCTTAATGCTAGCATAAATAGTTTGCCAAATTTATAACAATTGTAAACCATAAAAAAAATATAGAAAATAGAAAAGAAATGTATTTCAAATACGGCATTAAATTCTTTCATACCTCAATCAGTTAAGAAACAAAATAGTTGTTCTATGCATATAAAATAATGGCATATATATACATATAAATATATATATATATATATATATATATATATATTTATATATATATATATCGGTTTTTATTAAACGGTTAGCATTGTTGATATGAAAACGTAACATAACATCAAATAACACTGTAGATACTGGACACAACTGACGACTGTTGAAGAAACATTGATTAATGAACAAGTTGTCAAAAGATTGTATTTCGGCAGACGCGCGAGATCGACGCGATACTGAAATTGTAGCGGTAATATCGCTGAGTCTGAACACTTTCAGACTATTACCATTTGGTTAATGGTTCAGCAAAAGCAGCGAGTTCGAGAGACCTGCGCTGCAAGGAACTGCAGTTATTTGAGCGCGTTAATCTGTGGCGTTGTCACTATACGAACCGCACCTTATTCTACAAATAGTGAGTCTTCCTTATAGTCCGATAGAGAGGAAATGAACTTGAAGAATGCGATATGAAACGCACTGTTATTATATATTAATCAAACTTCAAAACGTTCATGGCAGGTAAATTATTTGTAGAATATTTCATGACAAATGTAAAACATAGTTCAAAGGAATTACATTTTTTAGAAAATAAATTACACTATTATTATTTGCCATATGAAAGGTAGCAACCATGTGGTAGAGGTGGCCAGGTGGGTAGGGCTGCCAGGTGGGTATAGTTACCTAATTTCTTAGAGTTTTGGGTTCGATTTTCGGATGGCCTACGAATGTTTTATGCTCTTTAAGCACTTGCTCTGTGAAAATTAAATACTTCGGATGCTCATTTATTTCTAGTAATTAAGGTCAAAACGAAAGTTAATAATGAGTATTGAACTGTATAAACTAAACAAAAGAGATTTACGAATTTTGTTCTATACCTTGTCGATGCTATAACTACTTTATAGTAAAATAAAACAGTGTTACGTAAACAAGTTATAGAATATCCCTATAAAAGATTTGTGGAAAAGTAATAAAAAAAAAATTTTTAATATTAGAAATATCACAATTTTCGGAGGGATCATGTTTCTTTGGATTCTTGGCATAGCTCAAGAATCTACGGAATTTGTCTTCAAGGAACAATTTACTAGGACAGACAAATTTAGGCGTGGGTTTGAAATTATTATTTTTTTAATACAAATACTTTACAATTCAAAAAATTCAAACACAAAACTGATCCAAAATCAATAATTTCTCGTTTTTTTATGTTGTAGCTCGTCAATTAAATCTTCCAGTGGTTTTAAAAAGATTACCATAAGCACCGGCAAAGACAAGTAGGTGCTGATTATGAGTACAATGACGCAACTCAACATGTCGCGCAAATCGCTCTAAAGCATTGAACCATCAGGGTGTACTAATAAAACCTTTTATCCCTCTCAGACTTCAAAACCTTTTATTTGATAAAATATACCGTATTGGAAGCAATAAACAGAGTAATAAAACGATAAAACAAAAGACTTTATTGTTGTTATAAATCTTCTGAAAGAGTGGACAGATTTAGGGCTTTATAGTCTGAATTGAAATAAACGGTGTTTCTGAACAATTTATCGGTGAAATTATAACGATTCTGTAGTGACACAAGACTTATTGCGGACAACTCTAATGCTTCTGTCAAGGGTTAAGGCTTTTTCAAACTCTTTATAATTTCAGATACGACAGCGAAAGTTTGCTCATTTTATTTTCGTAGAACGTAAATATTAGGAAATATGAAGTGGATTATTCCCAGTAACAATCCGTAAAACGTCATAACATACAGAAATATCTGATTTTGCAAATATTACAATGGATCTCATACTATATACACTGGGGTGTGCGAATGAGTATATTACTAAATAAGTATTTTTTTTTAATAGCTATTAATTAACTTTTTATATATATACATGTACATTAAATATATATGTGAATATACATACAATACACACACACACACACACACACACACACACACACACACACACACACACACACACACACACACACACACATACACACACACACACACACACACATATATATATATATATATATATATATATATATATATATATATATATATATATATATAAGAATATTAGAAATTATATTGAAAATATAATATATTTATATTACATAATCATCTTCTTCCTGCTCTTTACTACGATGTTAACACACTCCAGGAAAGTAATGACTTATCCCTTGACATCTTACTCTGTTCCGATACTAGTAGGTCATGAATAAACCTCTCAGAAGAAGCAACTCCTGAATTTTTAACAAACATTAATTAGCCTCCTATAAGCCTAGTTAGGCTTTAATCAGGGTTATAGATTCTTTGAGAGGCACGTCTGACTTAACTACTATAATTGGACACCTAGTGATACTTACTTTAGTTAATATAAAATGATATGCTAATTGGAAAATAACAATTTTTGTATATATTTTTCAACCTAATTTTTAATTATTTAATTCTTCTCATTTACATTTATTAGGTATTCTATTTAAAATATGGCCAAAACCCTGTTTATATTAGATTAACTTCATCTTTTTCTTATTGTAAAAAAATAACATATAATTTAAATTTAGGACTCATTGTTGCTGGATGAACATAACCCCCCCCCTCCTAAAAACATGTATATCTGTTACATGTTATATTGATTATTTATTTCCCAATAGCTATTATTTATTCTCTCTACTAATATAACATTAATATTTCTTGTTTATTCTCCCTATATTTTGTATAATCTATATACTTACCAAAGTAATATATGTATTTATTAAAAGTTTTAATCACACTTTCGACTCATATTATATTTATTTCCCAATAGCTATTATTTATTCTCTCTACTAATATAACATTAATATTTCTTGTTTATTCTCCCTATATTTTGTATAATCTATATACTTACCAAAGTAATATATGTATTTATTAAAAGTTTTAATCACACTTTCGACTCATATTATATTTATTTCCCAATAGCTATTATTTATTCTCTCTACTAATATAACATTAATATTTCTTGTTTATTCTCCCTATATTTTGTATAGGCTATATACTTACCAAAGTAATATATGTATTTATTAAAAGTTTTAATCACACTTTCGACTCATATTATATTTATTTCCCAATAGCTATTATTTATTCTCTCTACTAATATAACATTAATATTTCTTGTTTATTCTCCCTATATTTTGTATAGGCTATATACTTACCAAAGTAATATATGTATTTATTAAAAGTTTTAATCACACTTTCGACTCATATTATATTTATTTCCCAATAGCTATTATTTATTCTCTCTACTGATATAACATTAATATTTCTTGTTTATTCTCCCTATATTTTGTATAGGCTATATACTTACCAAAGTAATATATGTATTTATTAAAAGTTTTAATCACACTTTCGACTCATATTATATTTATTTCCCAATAGCTATTATTTATTCTCTCTACTAATATAACATTAATATTTCTTGTTTATTCTCCCTATATTTTGTATAGGCTATATACTTACCAAAGTAATATATGTATTTATTAAAAGTTTTAATCACACTTTCGACTCATATTATATTTATTTCCCAATAGCTATTATTTATTCTCTCTACTGATATAACATTAATATTTCTTGTTTATTCTCCCTATATTTTGTATAGGCTATATACTTACCAAAGTAATATATGTATTTATTAATAGTTTTAATCACACTTTCGATTCATATTATATTTATTTACATAATCTCTCTTCAACTCTTAGAACGGTTTAATGAAGAGATAATTTTTTTAAATTTAGTGTTTCATTTATTTAACCGTAAGCCTCCTTTCGTGTAAGTTATTTGTACGGAGTTCCTCGTGCGGCTATTTTACCTTACATAAGACTTTGGTGGGGTTTAATTATTACGGTTTTTGTTGTTATTAATATTTTAATGTTGTATTTTTTTTAGCATTTAAGTTTTCCATTTTACTGTTGTTCCATTTGAAGAGGAGAGAATTCGTAAAATGATATGTGGTGTTGAAAAGGAGGAAATTCAATAAATACTTTCTACCTTAAAGTTTGCTAGACAGCTCTTTGATGATTCTGAAGAAAACGAGTCTATTTGCCAGATGATGAACCTGACAAAGAAGTCAATGAAATTTTAAATGAAAAATGATGACGTAATAGATGAATCTAAAAATGACCAGTTTTTTGAAATTCGGTAAGGTTTTAACGTTTTAGAGAAAATTCTGCTAAACATCCCCCAGGAAGCGGTTACAGTGCAGTTTTACAATAGAAAAGAACCTTTTTTTTAGTAAAAAACGAAAAATGCTGTGGTATAATGAACCAGGAAGGCAAGGGAGAACAACAAAAAGAAAAAAATTCTCATGAGAGTGGGTCAAGTTTTTATTTTTATTGTTAAAAAATAATTACAAAGGATTTTTGAAAATACGAGTAAGTTTTAATGTATATATAATAAAAGAAGTGTTTGAATAGTTGTCACAATTAGTTTAAGACTTTCGCGAATTCAATTACTTGGGTATAAACAAATCTTATTAATCCCTTACATACTACACTAGCACTCTCTATCACTGTAGAGTTGTCCACGGTAAAGTCATATGCCCTAAAACCATTTCAGGGCTGCAAAGAAAACTCCATTTTAATGCCATGTCGTGAGCAAAAAAACCTCTCCCCGAACCATAAATGGGTTCCATGCGTTACTGTAAATCCTTTGTCTCACCCCTACTGTGCTACATCAAACCTAACTACCCCTTTTCTTTCAACCCCCGTTACAGCTTCATCCTATACAAAGTTTTTCCAACCTCATTTTATCAACAACAATTCGACTTTATGCTCTTAACTCCAACCCAAATTCTGCAAGATACGAACTTTCTCGACAAGTACTCTTTTTTCCAAACCTAAAATATCCAGATATTAATTATAAAGATTTTCCTAAACACATAATTAAAAAGTCTTGCAAATTTTCATTTTACACAAAGGTTTTAGTAAGCTGTTTAGCCTAAATAACCAATTACCAATCAAGCAGATAATATTGAACATAATTATTATTTTAAACTTACATGAATGTATACAGTATTTCATTTATATATGCATATCCTAATTTATTATTGACAACAAGGTTTTCGCAATAGCTTTTCATTTATGACGTCAGAATTTAGTTGCATAATTCACACAGCATAAAGCGCTGGGTTGGCACCTGTACTGAGAAACGAGTGTCTCCCTCCTGATTCCTCAACATTTACAACACTTGCATAAAAACAATTCCGGGTAAATAACTTTAGGCCCCGTCAGAGACCAGGGTTACTGTAATGAATAGCCCTGCACATTCGTGCCATCACTCACCCCTACTCCTAACACAAAGGGTTTATTATGTTCTTCTCGTAGTTAAAGCAACCCTTAACCATCCTTCTACGGACTAAGTGACAAAGAAACACACAAAAATAATACAGAGATTGGGTTGGAAATTAACATCTATATTACAGAATCACATCGTAAATATACTACTTACACAAACAGCCACGTATATAGCGTAAACACCTTCTAACATTCAAATCCAATATAATTTAAAACTAACAAAAAAAACAAAAATTTAAAACTGTGTTCACCATAAACCGGAAAACAATCCCTGGTGAAGGTATTCTGTTTACCAAAACTGTGCGTGTTATAGTACCTAAAAATTGTCAAATTAAAACGCTAGTCGACTATTTCTACAATTTGTAGTAATAAAAATCCCCTTTGATTTAATAATTTGCAACCTACAAGAATAAAGGTAGTTGGTAAAGGGACCCTTTAGGCTTTATTTGTTGGTTTCACAATTCCAAATGAAAAATTACACCCTTGTGTAACCAAAAAACTACATCCATATATATGAGTTTACTTAAATTTATCTATATACTCACAGATATAAGAGTAAATTAACGTTAAAGATACGAGTACAATAGCTTTGTCCGTTGCTTACATAAAATTAATAATTGATTAATACTTACACAACCCCATTTACCCCCTGTGAACAACTATGCATAGTAATACTGTCATGACTATACCGTTAAAAAATGAAATATTTACCCTTAGAAGTACTTTTCCTTCGATTCACATTTACACTAATTTCCTTCAAAGTTAATCTTTTGACTTCTGACATTCCTATTTCCTTAAATCTGGGCTTGAGGTTTTACCCAAATGATATCATACATCTCAATTCTCACAACATGACCAAGCTTTTGCATTGTCTAATGTTTATAAAAATTTCAATTTAAAAGCTTAGTTTCAACCCACCTAATGGTATAGATGATCAGATACTATTCATAAATCATCAGAACCAACAAATCATCCCGAAAAAGTTACACAGTATTATTTAAAAACAAACTTTAAAAAGACATGGAAGGGTAATATAACAAAGAACGTGGTTGGAAACTTACTCAGCCCTTTGTAAAGCGTTGTAAAGATTTATTACATTTTAGTTTCCTAAGTTATGTATTATAAACAAGCTGTAAAAACTCTTTAAACACTGGGAACTTGTAAGAGTTGGATTATAGCGTTACGATAAAAATATGCTGCATCCTTTTAAACCCTCCAGGATTTCATTTCTGCCAATTAAATGAATAGCTATCTCAAATAATTTATTTATAAATTAATAATCAGAATGTAGAAGGTCCAATCCACAATTGTGTCCAGATGTTTAGGATTATCAATTATTTAAGTATCAATTACCCTGCAAAAACCCTACTTACTGTGTTTCCGTTTCCTGTCATGTTTTGTCCGTACGGCATTGAAAAAACGCCAGTGTGAGACGCGTCTCCTGAGAGGGATCAGTAGGTTGTGTTTTTAAAATATAATATTATATATAGATAAGTGTTAATCCTAAATCTCAAGGTGTACAACAATGAAACATTAGTAAGTTTTAGGGTTATTTAGAAAGGTTTTTTACAAATTCTTTAGATAATAGTGGAAAGCAAAAGAAGTTACTTGTACAGTGACAGAGACTCGGATGTCCTAAATAACAGCATCATAATGGGTAAGTGTGGATTATTATAAGAATGTTGGCGGCTTTATTAAAAGTTATTTCCAAGGATTTTACATTCTTAAAATTCACTATTTCTTGTACATTCTAACAATTTTAGTTAGACAACACATAATTACAATCCAATATGATGATTGGGGTTTATTCTATACATCGACAAGACGTTTGCTCACCTCTTGTATTACTTAGCCTACATTAAAAGCCCAAAAGCTTCTCAGTTTCCTCAAAGTATACTTATGTACGATACATTTCAGTCACTCATTGACAGTTTAGAAAATGAAGTTCATATTTTAATAATTGTCTACTTAATGTACTTCCGTTAAGATGTTATTTGTTTTGTGTTTTATAAAATTTATATGAATTTAATATTGTACACCGGAAGACGATACGTACTGGTATCTAAACGACAAAAATATATATTAAATATATTTTACTTTTAAGTTTGTCCATAGTTGTTAGCTGTAAGGCTTGTTTATTTCTTCATGCTGGGAACGTGTATGTATTAAACTTAAGTTTGGATGTATTAGGTTACATTAGGTAAAATTTGCCGTCCCTAAGGTTTATCAAGTAGGCGTATACTTTTAAAGTTGGATGTGACAGTGGACAGTGATCAGTGAATAGTTCAGTATTCACCATTATTATTTCGAACATTTAGTCATTTAAAAATATACAGGTTATTTAAGTTTGTTTCGATATACGTATATATATATATATATTTTTTGTAACTAATTTAATAATTTTACACTACTTAACTAAGTGAATACGTAATTGTTTACTTGGAGACGCGTTTCAAAACGATCGTTCCTTTTTCGAAGCTAACCTTCTACTAACGGCTTCTGGCTCTTTACAAACGGTATGAGAGGGTTGGATTTATGACCTTAGGTGAGGTGTCGGCGTCTTGTGTGATGTATTCGAAAAGACTATTGGCTTCAAAGTGTGTGTAGTCATTAAGTTTATTTTTCCTGTCTGTTGCGTAGTGTTTGTAGATTTCATATTTTTCTAAGGTTGTTAGTTTTTTACTCTGTTTACGATCGTTTTGAAACGCTTCAGCAAGTAAGCAATTACGTAATCACTTAGTTAAGTAGTGTAAAATTAGTTTAATCAGTGAATTCAAGATGATTACATCAAGAAACTTCAATTTTTTGTAAAATTAAAAAATGAATTCTGTTCTAAAATTTTAGAAAAAATAAACTCAAGAAAATCTTGATGCATTTTCTAGAAATTGTTTTAGAAACGAACAAAAAAACCGGGAAATGGAACTAACAGATTAAAACTGAAAGACAATACTTTCTACCAAAGCAATTCGAAATAATCATTTTATAAAATAAACACAAAAATAAAATGCTTTAAATGGTTAGGAATTTGAAATGCTGACTGCTTTTAAGACCTAATATTAAGAAATAGGAAAATAAACGACAACATATAAAAAAGATGGCCATTTACAATAACTTATCAAAAGAAAATAAGTACGTAACGTAAAAGCGGATTTGAAATCTGGATTTATAAATACAAATAGACTCCCAATTTATATATTTTTTCTTAAATCTATTATATAACGGGAACCACACACGGATACATTTTGAACTGTATTTAAATGTTTGGCAATTGCCTTCGCTACATTTGCGTGGCATTCAGAACACAAATGAAATGTTTTTTGTAATAGATTTAACCCAGTTCTCTTTTTAAGCGTTCCCAATAAACGATAACTAATAAAACCACCCCTTATACCCTCCCCCACGAAAGGGTAATAAATAACAACTTAGCAAGTGGCAATATAATACGGGGAGCTTTAACGTTGCTTTTGTTGGTTCGATTCGTAGGAAAAAACGTTGTTAAAATTTTGTGCGCGCGCTCATTTATTCTTACAAATAACTTTTATTTTGCTATTTTCACATCAGAAGGTTCGATTTCTTTCATAACTCATTAAATGTTTAAGTAGGAATTGAGCTAGCCTTGTGAGTTAAGATAATTATTCATTAAAAGTAAGAGCAACACGAACTCATAATAATTATATTCATATTAATTAGAAGCGTTTAAGTTAAAGAGTCATCCCAAGATTTTCTACTAGGTATTACCCGAAATGGTTTACAAAGGTTAAAGTCCACTCTATATGTTAAAACTACTCACCACTAAAAATGAAATTTATTTTTCCAGAATATGGAACGCAGTTTAGATAAACGAAATTTTTAAAACAAATACCAGGGGTAAAAATTGTATCAAAGTAGGAATATTATTACCGTTGATATTTTTTATCGTCAATAGTAACAAATCATTGACTATAATTCAATCTTTGTTGTTATATTTGCCCAAACTAGGGGCTGTTTCTAATTTGTTTTCAGTCAAACTGTTCGTAGAACCAAAGTTAGATTTTAAAGTTTTTTAAATGAGAATAATTGCTTATAGGTTAATCGACGTTTGATAAACTTCTCATTCAGTATTGTCTTATTTTGTTATTACAAATGTATGTTTGTTGTATTTAAAATCATTCATGAATTTGTTCAAAGAAACGTTTATAGAATGTAGTAAATAGTTATTATTCCATTATAACAGGGATCTATGAGTTAAAATATCTGACTATCACTCTCGCTCTAGACGCACGCTCAAGACTGAGTCATTAATCCCATTCTCCCTCTTCCGCACGCACTCTCTAACATTTCATTCTTTTTCTCTTTCCATACAGATCTTCTATTTTTTCTCTTTGTTTTCCGTTTGCAGTCTAATATTTTTTTCCTTTATTTTACTAATTGCCTACCTATCTTGCTTCCTCTGACATTGTCTCACACCTTTTTTCTGTCTCCCTCTTACTCGCTCTTTAGTTATGTTCAACTTCTTTTTGGCGAATCTTGTAATATCTTTATTTCTCTTTCCAATTCTCTCTCTCTCTCTCTCTCTCTCTCTCTCTCTCTCTATCTATCTATCTATCTATCTATCTATCTATCTATCTATTTATCTATCTATCTATCTATCTATCTATCTATCTATTTATCTATCTATCTATCTATCTATCTATATATATATATATATATATATATATATATAAAGAACATAAGTCAAAATACAAATACAAGAATTATAATTGAATTTACAATTCAAAGCTTTTCGTTGGCTAACAGTACCAACATCATCAGGAATATTAAACAGTTAAAATTAACATATGTCTTTGCTAATTTACATATCGACACATGTTAATTTTAATTGTTTAATATTCCTGATGATGTTGGTACTGTTAGCCAACGAAAAGCTTTGAATTGTAAATTCAATTATAATTCTTGTATTTGTATTTTGACTTATGTTCTTTATTAATACACAAGAATACATATTGCGATATATATATATATATATATATATATATATATATATATATATATATATATATATATATAAAGCTATTTACAACTTTATTAATGTGTTCCCGTTTAACGTAAATATAACACAACATACTTTGTTAGACACGTTTTAAAACTATAATAATGTGTTACCGTTCAACGTAAATGTAGTACAACATACTATGTTTGATACGTTTTAAAACTATAATAATGTGTTACCGATCAATGTATATATGGCACAATATACTATGTTAGAAACGTTTTAAAACTTAAATAATGTTTCCCGTTCAACGTATATATATCATAACATACGATGGTAAAATCGTTTTAAAACTTTAATAAAATCTTCCCGTTAAACGTCAATATAACACAACATACTATGTATGACACGTTTTAAAACTATAATAATGTGTTACCTTTCAACGTAAATATAGTACAACATACTATGTTAGAAACCTTTTAAAACTCTAATAATCGGTTAACGTTCAACGTAAATATGGCACCACATACTATGTTAGAAACGTTTTAAAACTTAAATAATGTTTCCCGTTCAACGTAAATATATCACAACATACTATGGTAAAATCGTTTTTAAATATTAATAATATGTTCCCGTTAAACGTAAATATAACACAACATACAAAGACAAGTTTTAAAACTATAATAATGTGTTACCGTTCAACGTAAATATAGTGTAACATACTATGTTAGAATCGTACTAAAACTTTAATAATCTGTTAACGTTCAACGTAAATATAGCACAACATACTACGGTAAAATCGTTTTAAAACTTTAATAATGTGTTCTCGTTTAACGTAAATATAACACAACATACAAAGACAAGTTTTAAAACTATAATAATGTGTTACCGTTCAACGTAAATATAGTGCAACATACTATGTTAGAATCGTACTAAAACTTTAATACTCTGTTAACGTTCAACGTAAATATAGTACAACATACTATGTTTGATACGTTTTAAAACTATAATAATGTGTTACCGTTCAACGTAAATATAGTACAACATACTCTGTTAGATACGTTTTAAAACTATAATAATGTGTTACCTTTCAACGTAAATATAGTACAGCATACTATGTTAGAAACCTTTTAAAACACTAATAATTGGTTAACGTTCAACGTAAATATGGCACAACATACTCTGTTAGAAACGTTTTAAAACTTAAATAATGTTTCCCGTTCAACGTAAATATAGCTCAACATACTATGGTAAAATCGTTTTTAAATATTAATAATATGTTCCCGTTAAACGTAAATATAATACAACATACTAAGATAAGTTTTAAAACTCTAATAATGTTTTCCCGTTCAACTTAAGTTCAGCACAACATAATATGCTAGAAACGTTTTAAAACTTAAATAATGTTTCCCGTTCAACGTAAATATAGCACAACATACCACGGTAAAATCATTTTAAAACTTTAATAATGTGTTCTCGTTAAACATAAATATAACACAACATACAAAGACAAGTTTTAAAACTATAATAATGTGTTACCGTTCAACGTAAATATAGTGCAACATGCTATGTTAGAAACGTTTTAAAACTTTAATAATCTGTTAACGTTCAACGTAAATATGGCACAACATACTACGGTAAAATCGTTTTAAAACTTTAATAATGTGTTCCCGTTTAACGTAAATATAACACAACATACTTTGTTAGACACGTTTTAAAACTATAATAATGTGTTACCGTTCAACGTAAATATAGTACAACATACTATGTTTGATACGTTTTAAAACTATAATAATGTGTTACCGTTCAACGTAAATATAGTACAACATACTATGTTTGACACGTTTTAAAACTATAATAATGTGTTACCGTTCAACGTAAATATAGTACAACATACTATGTTTGATACGTTTTAAAACTATAATAATGTGTTACCGTTCAACGTAAATATAGTGCAACATACTATGTTAGAATCGTACTAAAACTTTAATAATCTGTTAACGTTCAACGTAAATATAGCACAACATACTATGGTGTAATCGTTTTAAAACTTTAAAAAAGTGTTCCCGTTCAAAGTAAATATAACACAACATACTGTACTATGTTAGAAACGAAATTATAAACAGTCTTTTGTAGGGAATTTCTACATCCACTGTAATAATCCACCGGAATAAGAAGCAATAAGGGACTGGATAAGAAAAATTGTTATTAACTGCAATATTAGTTTTTAATAATAACGTAGGAAGATACTATCTAAAATTAAATTTCCAGGGCATTCGGAACACTAACGAAACATCTGAATTTAAAAACGATTGAAATATATATATTTGTCATAGTAAAGAAACCTATGACTGATCTTGAAAATGTATGCAAATTAAACATTGCTAGCTCCCGAAGTCTATGGAATCCTGAGAGGAGGTCAAGTATAAAGTAACAACGTACTACTCCTGGCACCACCTTTAAGCCGCCTTTCACAACCGTTCATACATATTCTCAATTTTAACGATCGATTAGTTTCTGCAAAACATAAGGAAGGAGGTATACTAATAGTTTAAAATATAAGTAAAACTGTTAATAATTGTAAAGTGCTGCCGTAGTTGACTGGAGGGGACTATTGAGGTAACTATATGGCATGATACTATACAATGACCTAGTAGCCTAAGTGATGATGACTCTGTAAATGAGCTATGTATAGTTGAGTGGATTTATAAAGAGATATGTAACGTAATGTATCAATCCTAATTAGCGGTTTTTTATATATATATATATATATGTATGTATATATGTATATATATATATATATATATATACATATATATATATATATATATATATATATATATATATATATATATATATATATGTATATATACATACACAACACACAGAAAACACTACATAAGAGACAAACGAGAGCGCGCGCAGACACACACACACACACACACGCAAACACACACATATCACGTGAACAACACACTCACCAAAGATCCACATGGAGATTTATAAACACACACTGGGCTACAGTAAAATAAAAGTGCATAAACCTAATATGCGATAGGTTTTCATTTAATAATATTCTTTCAATAAATTACGTAAAAATGTTCCTAAAAGTATTCTTTGCTGAAAATCCTAAGACTTACTTTTGCGACATTTAAAAAAATACTAAACTTCTTTCAAAGTATAAATTAATTGAAGGAAATAATAAATGAGTTTATACGGCAATTATTAAGAGGCCCTTCAAGTCGACGTTATGACAAGCCTTGAAATAGGCTCAAAGAACTTGAAATGATTTTTTTAACTTTGCATGTACTTCGCAAGAGAGTTTTTAATTTTGAGAGGTACAATAAGTGTAAGTTTAACAACTTGTTCAACTTTCTGCAGCTTCATGAAGGCTTTTATGTTACAAAAACTTGCATTTACACTTGATCAACTTGAAACGAATGTTTTTTTTAACTTGAATAAATTTTATTATTGTAGTGATGATATTCTTCTCGGAATGAATTTTGTTGAAATACTCCAATTTATGAAGTATGTCTGAAGGGCATAAAATATTATAATTACTTTGAACTACAAGTGAGTCGAAAACTTCCAATTGAAAGTGTTTTGAAAAGTATCAAATCCGGTTTTATTACATGAATTTATTAAATTTAATAAAATAATTTTTCAATTTTATCTCGGTGCTATAAAACGTTTTTCTGAAATACTACTTGATTTTATAAAATGAATATGACTACTTTAACGTAATAATAAAAATCTAAATTTGCATGATCTTTTAGTAAAGGTTGCTTTTAACGGTCAAGGCAAGTTTATGCGAAAATGAAATTCTACACTGATATCACGGCTTAGCTATATTAAGCCCCCCCCCCCGCAGTTGTCCAGTATTTATCAAACTCCACTTATGTAGTTACCTTAACACGCCCGCATATGTTTTCTATTGATTCTTCGCAGTTGCAGCCAATTAGTGGTCTCACACAAAGGCTTAAACAGTTTGAACATTAAGTAAATAAGATTACAGGCCCATTATTTGAATAATAATCTATATAGGATTAGTTATGGTTTCCTCTGTTAAAGTAATTATTTCTAATATTTTCCTCAGAATAATTGTAAAAGCGACTTTGCGCGGCGTTTAGGTTGATTAAGAAGCAACGTACACAATTAAAAATTTTAGAACGAAAATTTTATTTATTTTTTATTTTATTATTTTTTTTTAATGGGTAGGTGAAAATCTTCAAAAAGACGCTGCGCAATCCGTATTACGCAACAGCGTGAGATTCTTACTCACTAAAAACGCCTCCCTTTGTCATGACCAGTTGAAGCAACTGTCTAATGACTTTCATTTATAGAAAAAAAAAAAAAATGGTGTTGGAAAACTTAAATTTCTCTTTGTTCTAAAGTGGCCAAATCATGTAGTCTAGTTCTTTGAAGACGGCGGACATGCTTAGTCACATCAAGGACTGGCTCAATCTCCTGATTAGGATGTATATGCAGTCTATGCAAATGCTTAGAGGCATAAACCTTAACTTCATCTATAACAAATTTGATTTTCAGATCCCGGTGCAGGTCTTCATTTCTAATGTACCATAGTGCATTCACCATGTTACGTAATACCTAATTTTGAAATGTCTGAATCATTTTCAAATTTGTTTTTTTGGTACATTTCCATAATTGAATACCATATGTCCAGATGGGTTTTAGAATTTGGTTGTATAATCTTATTTTATTATTCAGTGATAGTTCAGAACTACGGCCCATTAACCAGTATAATTTTCTATATTTGGCATTTAGTTCTTCTTTTTGAACGAAAATTGAAAATAAAAATTTTAGAGTATAAACGTTTCATAAAGTATGTGAGCATGGAAAAAAATATTCGAAATAATCTCATACCCCAGCTTTTATGTGGGATTTTGTGGTATCTCGTGAACAGATGATATAAGTTATTTCAAATTCAGTTAAACATAAATGAGTTATACAGCGTCACTAAAAAATTAAAATTCCTTTTAATTTTTATTTTAATTTGATGTTTGGATAGTAAAGTGAACGAAAACACAAATGTTTAAAAATAACGTGAAGGTATAGATTAAGTTTCATTTAAATAAAATAAGAGCTAGTTATAAGGTAGTAACAATATATTTATATTTACGTTTTTATATGGGAACACGATAACAAGTAATACAATTTTATTACCTTTCCTAATAAAACCAAGCATTCTTGATTAACGTGTATTAAATTGCACAAGCCTAAATAATACTGTGATTAAAGTTATTTCAATCAATTTTCTCAGATCTACAACAATGCTGTTGTATTAGATGTATTACAACATTATTGTTCGTCATGCATAAAACCATTCGACTTACTGCAATTTATTTTAGATTCACCCAGAAAAATCTCGAAAACCTGGTATAGATGTTTAACTCATTTCATTCGCTTTTGCAGATTTAAAACCACAATAAAGCACTATTTACGTGTAATATTTAATGACACTTCCTGTTTCAGTATGAGATTATATCGTACGAGAAGTTGAAATCCGAGCTGAAAACTTTCGCTGCCCCTGATTCACTAACGAAGCACTTCCGCAGCAATGTTTGTGAATTGTATTACTTGTTTTTGGATGCATATTCACCTCCCAAAGTATGTCCGTTTCAAACATTCTCGTGAGATAAACTGTATGACTACGAACCTATTCTCATACTGTTCCTAGAGAACGTTCTATTATTGGAAAAGAATCGATTCAAGTCCTACGATTCAACATAACTATATATATATATATATATATATATATATATATATATATATATATATATATATATATGGTGATATGTTTTCTTGTAATATAATTAATAAATTAAAAATATTTCAAAAACAAGAATACTTTTAATGAGTATATTTATTCAAAGCTTTTCGCCGATAAACTAGTACCAGCATCTTCAGGAAAATAATTATCTAATCTTAGATTTTCTAATTAGATAATTATTTTCCTGAAGATGGTGGTACTAGTTTAACGTCGAAAAGCTTTAAATAAATATATTCATTAAAAGTATTCTTGTTTTTGAAATATTTTTAAATTAATAATTATATTACGAGAAAACATATCACCATATATATATAGATATTTTACGTTGTCCATTATATTTCTGTTGCACTGACTTTATGAAGTTGATATACTCGTATTACTATTGTAAATACTTTTATCCACCACTAAGTGCAATAATTTTACCTTGAGTGATGAGGCACCTTTCGGTCACTTGACCTTTGTCAATGGTCAAGTGACCGAAAGGTGCTTCATCACACAAGGTAAAATTATTGCACTTAGTGGTGGATAAAAGTATTTACAATAGTAATATATCAACTACATATATATATATATAGGTAGATATTTTACGTTGTCCATTATATTTCTGTTGCACTGACTTTATGAAGTTGATATACTCGTATTACTATTGTAAATACTTTTATCCACCACTAAGTGCAATAATTTTTCCTTGAGTGATGAGGCACCTATCGGTCACTTGACCTTTGTCAATGGTCAAGTGACCGAAAGGTGCTTCATCACACAAGGTAAAATTATTGCACTTAGTGGTGGATAAAAGTATGTACAATAGTAATATATCAACTACATATATATATATATAGATAGATATTTTACGTTGTCCATTATATTTCTGTTGCACTGACTTTATGAAGTTGATATACTCGTATTACTATTGTAAATACTTTTATCCACCACTAAGTGCAATAATTTTACCTTGAGTGATGAGGCACCTTTCGGTCACTTGACCTTTGTCAATGGTCAAGTGACCGAAAGGTGCTTCATCACACAAGGTAAAATTATTGCACTTAGTGGTGGATAAAAGTATGTACAATAGTAATATATCAACTACATATATATATATATATATAGATAGATATTTTACGTTGTCCATTATATTTCTGTTGCACTGACTTTATGAAGTTGATATACTCGTATTACTATTGTAAATACTTTTATCCACCACTAAGTGCAATAATTTTACCTTGAGTGATGAGGCACCTTTCGGTCACTTGACCTTTGTCAATGGTCAAGTGACCGAAAGGTGCTTCATCACACAAGGTAAAATTATTGCACTTAGTGGTGGATAAAAGTATGTACAATAGTAATATATCAACTACATATATATATATATATATATAGATAGATATTTTACGTTGTCCATTATATTTCTGTTGCACTGACTTTATGAAGTTGATATACTCGTATTACTATTGTAAATACTTTTATCCACCACTAAGTGCAATAATTTTACCTTGAGTGATGAGGCACCTTTCGGTCACTTGACCTTTGTCAATGGTCAAGTGACCGAAAGGTGCTTCATCACACAAGGTAAAATTATTGCACTTAGTGGTGGATAAAAGTATGTACAATAGTAATATATCAACTACATATATATATATATATAGATAGATATTTTACGTTGTCCATTATATTTCTGTTGCACTGACTTTATGAAGTTGATATACTCGTATTACTATTGTAAATACTTTTATCCACCACTAAGTGCAATAATTTTACCTTGAGTGATGAGGCACCTTTCGGTCACTTGACCTTTGTCAATGGTCAAGTGACCGAAAGGTGCTTCATCACACAAGGTAAAATTATTGCACTTAGTGGTGGATAAGAGTATGTACAATAGTAATATATCAACTACATATATATATATATATAGATAGATATTTTACGTTGTCCATTATATTTCTGTTGCACTGACTTTATGAAGTTGATATACTCGTATTACTATTGTAAATACTTTTATCCACCACTAAGTGCAATAATTTTACCTTGAGTGATGAGGCACCTTTCGGTCACTTGACCTTTGTCAATGGTCAAGTGACCGAAAGGTGCTTCACCACACAAGGTAAAATTATTGCACTTAGTGGTGGATAAAAGTATGTACAATAGTAATATATCAACTACATATATATATATATATATATATATATATATATATATATATATATATTGTAAGATACTTATTTATAAGCTGCAAATATTACAATAACCAGAATATTTATAAATTAATTGAGTTTCAAAATTTATTATCATTTAAATATACTATGGTATTACAAACAAGCCTTACTGTTATTATCAATCAGAAGTATCACGAAACGGCTAATTTCTTTTTCTTATATATGAATACACATATTTTGCTCTAGCTTTTGACAGTGTGCAAATTTCAAAATGGTATCAATGTATAAAACGGATGAAATTCGTTGTACATTATATAAATATGCTTGTTATTCACACACACACTGCGGCGGGCAATATTCTCTTGGAATACATGCCGCAAAAAGATAACATGTAAAACATAAAGAGTCTAAAGTTCTTGTAAGTAAAACAAACCAAGCCACCGTGGGAAGGGTTTGAAACTTAAATTTAAGGCCGTTTGCAAGGGGAAGATGGTCAAAATTGGCCTAGAGTTACCATCGACCTTTCCAAAGATAAAGCAAGACGAGAAAAATCAAAAATAAAGAATAATAAAATTCCATCAGAAGCACCCTTAAAGAGTTATACGGCTTGATCGAAAAAATGGATTAAATCGATCTGTCTAGCAATTTTGCGAGCCGTTACGCACTAGTACAAAAGAAGTGCGCGCGCCGATCAGGCGACATCGATTTAAGATCCTTATTGGTTGTCAACTCGTGGGAACGGACTGCAGGTGGGGGTGTTTTCCCGGGTTGAGCAGGCCAAGCGTCTTTTGAAGCCCAGCTAAACCAGGACTCTCGAAGGGTAAGGTCGGTGTCGGGCGTAGCTCCGGTAAAACAATGAACAATAGTTTGTTACCGTCAATAGTTCAAAAACTATGAGTGGCTAGGGAAAGTTCGTTTCGTTGTGATGTCGTGACGCTGTAGTTTCGTATGGGGCCCTTTCGCATTTCAAGATCGCTGCGAAAGGGGTTTTCCCATAAATTTTCCATCAAATTATGTGCGAGCGTCGTTAAATGTGTGTGTTACAGCCTTACTAGAAAGACAAGGCGATGTGAACAGTGTAACCTAGCAAACAGTTTTAAAAGTGTGAGTCTAAATTTCTAACAAAGTTAAACAAAATTTAACAAAATTGATAAACGTTTTTAAAAGATTTTTCTATTTCTTTTCTGTGTTAAGAAATGCCCAAGAACTGTGTTAAAAGAAGGGCTTAAAGCTAAAATTTTACTGGTAACCGTTAAAATTTAAAAGAGGTGCGAATGGCATCGAAGAAAGAAGATGGAAGGATTTCAACCAAAGGGTGAAGCGAGCTGATCTACCTGAGGCCTAGCAGACACACAAAGGGATGGAGGATTTCAAAGATGGCGGCAACGCGTGGGAAGTCATCCAAGTATTCTTACGTGGAAGCAAAGCAACAGCCAAGCCGGATTTTTCCCCACCCCGTTGGAGAACAAAGGGAGACACGGAGAAGAGAGGGAGAAGAAAGGCAAGCCATGCTTTGTGTGGAATCAGGTCAGATCTAGATTGTTTTCCCTTTGCAAATTAAAATTTTAATTTGAAGAATTTTTTCTAAATTGGGAAAATGTTATAAAAAATAAATAAATTTTCAAATCATTAACAGTAAACTTTA